>CM067366.1:99393043-99743043 GCA_034401795.1 Chaetoderma sp. LZ-2023a
GGGGATGGAGAGAGGCGAAAGGGAGAGAGGTAGAGAGAGAGGACGAGAGAGAGGGAGGGAGGGATGGAGACAGAGATAGAGGGAATGAGGGAGGGAGAGAGCAGGAGAGAGGAAGGGAGAGAGATAGGGGCGAGAGAGAGATGGGAGAGGGAGAGAGAGCGGAGAGAGAGGAGAGGGAGGGGGTGAGGGAGAATGAGAGGGGGAGGGGAGGGAGAGGGAGGGGAGGGAGAGAGAGTGAGAGAGAGAGAGGGAAAGAGAGAGCGGGAGGGAGGGGGGGGAGGGGAGTAGGAAGGGAAGGAGGGGGAGGGAGAGAGGGAGAGAGGGAGGGAGGGAGAGAGAGAGAGAGGAAGGATGGAGGGAGGGAAGGATGGGTGAAAGAGAGAGAGAGAGAGAGAGAGAGAGAGAGAGAGAGCGAGAGAGAGAGAGAGAGAGAGGGAGCGAGAGAGAGAGAGAGCGAGAGAGAGCGAGAGAGAGGGGAGAGGGAGGGGGAGAGAGGGAGAGGGACAAGGAGGGAGGGAGAGAGGGAGAGGAGAGAGGGAGAGAGAGGGAGAGAGGGAGAGAGAGGGAGAGAGGGGGAGAGAGAGGGAAGGAGGGAGAGAGAGAGAGAGAGGGAGAGATAGAGGGAGGGAGGGAGAGAGGGAGGGAGAGAGAGATGGAGAGAGGATGAGAGGGTGAGAGAGAGAGAGAGAGAGAGAGAGAAAGAGGGGGGGGAGAGAAAGAAGGAGAGAAGGAAGGAGGGAGGGAGGGATTTAGCTAGCTTTATTGTAGCAATGAGGGCACCTAATAAACTCTGCATTCAATCAACACCGCGACATCAATGCTGTTGGTCAAGGTACCCTTCTCGCGGGATTCACGCAATCCAAACTGAAGAAGCCTCCTGGACTACCAGCAAAATTGCCGCCTTTAGTGGTCATCAAAAACAACCGGACGATCTTTTCCAATGTGATACTGCGCCGCATCTGAGAAAAGATTTGACAGTCTCGCTGGAGCTTACAAGAGAGGCTTTAAACGAGGAAGTAGCTGTGCCTATATTGCATGGGCGCTGTGAATGAACCGGGGTAGGATGGGGTGGGTGGTGCAAGTATGGCAATAACCCACTCTCCAGATTTTTCCCCTCCCGTAGTCTATCGCCATAGTGCCCCTAGGTTTTGGCCTCACCCCTGCTTCAACGCTACCCACCCCAGGTCCAAGTACGTTCCTACACTCCTCTTGTGAATGTTTTTGTCAGTAGTCATGTCAAAGCACTCTGACATTCCGACGACTTGTATCGACACGTCACCGGCCATTGACACTATCAACCGATCACACATCCTAGATGTCATACATCAATGTGGTTTTAATGACAATGATCTGCGACTAGTTAGGCCCTGTCTTCCACCAGTGAGACTACTACTTGCAAATACCAAGTTGAAGGTGTCAATAAAAATGTGAAGTCGGCAGACATCGGTTGGTTCTCCCCATGAAATTGCACGGCCTCTCTCCAGTGCTGTTTACATGCTATCTTGGCACATCCCTCTCATCTGTGCCATAGCACGTCACAAGCAAGACCATCCCCGTTAGCTTCTACACTTCCTCTCACTACGGATGGAGTACACCGCCTATGTAGACTCAAGAATGTGAATCTCTTCATGAACGAAGCTAAGATATTGTTTACCCATGTACACCTATCGGCAATGGACGAAGCCAGTGACAAGGCATCCTGCTGCGAGGCAGGTGGGTGGGGAGGGGCGAAGATCTATATCATTGGCTCATTAATGCGCATCTACTCTGATATTGTTGCATGTTGTGTCACTGGAAATATTTCCTTCCAGTCCATTTCGATCAACGCATTCCTCTGGCTAAAAAGTACGCCTGTATGACGTCGCCTGTGTATCACTGATGCTGTACAACTGTAACCACTGAGCAGCTCGGAAGGCAGTTCTAGATAACCTTGATGCCTGTCACCGCAGACACCTTCGTACTATATAACTCAACATCGATGGTCAGACAGTACATTCTCCAGACGCGTAATACACTATGTGCAATACATTTCCACTGACAGTTAATAGGCTCAATGTTTGGCCATATTCTACGAGGCACGCTGCACAGAACGCCTTGTAATCTGCTGTCCTCAATGACAACATCTACAAGGTCCATAGAGGACGCCACTGTATAAACCCACTAAGTGTACTAACAGAGGCCGGGCTTGGTACGCTGACGACCAAAAGCAACCATGAGATTCTTGCAGAGGACAAGAAACAATGGCCAAAGAAGAAGAAATGATTGCAGCTGCAGGATGCTTTTAAACGACGGCAGCCACAGAAAACACTATATCATCATCATCAATTTGTTTGACTTATGTTTTCCCATTATTCTGAGGAGAAAGGATAGCCAGTCGCGCGCACGGTGTGAGACGTGCCCACAGTGTTTCCTATGGGAATATATTGCCATATTAACTTGAATAATTGGTAGAATCGCAGCCATCATCCACCGGTGACGTAGCGAACTCCACACCTGTATAGATTATCCGGATCTAACAGAACATTATTTAAACATATTCATTGAAAGGAAAGCCACGCCTATATAGATTACCGGGATACAACAGAAAGCTATTTGAGTAATTGAAGGCATTCCTGCTATTTTGAGGTGGGTGGATGGGTTATATGACTCAGCAGAAATTAACTATTTGAAACAGCGGAAAGCATGATCAGTCAGTTATACCCATTAAGTCTGTAATGACTAAGTCGGCCCAGGGGAGGATTTAGAGGGGGTGGGTGCCGGGTGGGGGGGGGAGTGGCCGCGGCCCGCACTCCTCCCTTCTCTAAGTGCATGCCCTTTTAACCATCAAAATAATTATTTTAGCTGCAGGAAATGGCTTCTAAGGCCACCTAATTTTTTTTAATTTGTAAATCGCCTTTCCAGAGTATCCATCCATCCATCATCTGACCTCGTATGACGTCATAATCAGCTCACCGCGTGTATTACAATCATTACGTCACACAGGGTTCCATATAGACCGTTATCAAATCTCAAATAGTCCGACACGTTGTATGCATTGTATGTCTTTGTAATTCTTTGCTATTTAATAAACGTGCTGTTGAATATTTTCCAACTAATTTGACTGGGCGTTGTTGCTGCCTTAGGCAGCAACAGCACCCAGTCAAATTAGTTTCTAAATATTCAACAGCTGGCCTGTATAGTTTTTTTAAAATTGATAGCCAGGGTGTTCAGAGATTGATCGATCCCAACACGAACGAGGTGTGGGTGGGGCCTAGCTAGAGGTGGGCGGGGCATAGCTAAACCCGGAAAGGCCCATTGCCCAGTGCCTGCCCAGTATCCGAGTCATCGAGGTATACAACAGGTAGAGTAATTTTACCCAGCGGGGCATCACAATGGTCAGTTTTATCAAATACTGTGTCTAAATTGATCGTCCTGAGATAGCGTATATAGAAATATGCTAAATCAGACTTTTGGGATTTGATCAACACCATAAACAATGTAATCTGTCATGAGACATGTCATAATATTCATCTAAGATAACGACACCTCTTTGGGCAAACAACGTGGTAAAGCTGACTTTATCGCGACTGCTCAATACATTCACGATATAGGCTACTAGTCATATTGTTCCTTCCACCTTGTACAAGTAACAGTTCCATGAATAACAAATTTCACTCGCAAAATGGTTATTGCTTAGAGCTTTATCGAACCTCCTCATTGTGAAAGAATGTACAGTGAAATGTAGACCTAATTCTCTGACACCATCCTATGCCGATTCTGATATGCCGGGTGCTGACCCGGTATATCAGAATCGGCGAATGCTAACCCGGTATATCCGAATCGGCGGGTGCTGACCCGTGTATTAGAATCGGCAGAGGGTGGAGTCAGAGAACTCGGACTAAGTGCTATGGTCAATGTTTTTTCATGTATTTATTATCTGTTGGTCACCAGTAGCATCTAGATCATCATCGTCGTTAACTTCCATCCACACCAAGCATTTCTGTACAGAATTGCGTTTTGCCGTCGCTTCAATCGCATGCTCATCTTCACTCGCTGTCGTTGTTGTTGTCGTCTGCGTTTCAGACATTCCAAAATTCACAATTTCAACAACATCAATGGCACTCGCCAGTTTGGCACCCCCTATCGGCTGAAGTTTAGGTCTGTCACTAAACAAATACTCCGTGTCTAGTTCATTCTCGTTAGCTGTAATATCACCGTCTAAGCGAAAAGAGTTTTGTCTCTCATATGCGTCGGAGAAAGATATCTGTTTTCTTTTACCAGTCTTATTACTCGATTTCTGTTTGTACTGATCACATGATACGATGTTGCCATTAACAACACCATTTTGACCAGAATTACGTGACGTACCGCCGGCTTCGCCCATGTCCTCTCGCGCCAGTTTCATAGCCATTTGAGCCTCCGGTGATAATCCATCCGAAAATATCTTCATGGAATACTTCTGTCTACTTAACTTAGTTCTACGATTACGAATCTGCGTCATTTCTTCTTGTGTTAAGTCAAAATGGCGGTCTGTCCACATTGCCTTGAGAACCGCATGTCATCTTGTACCGCCAGCTAACTACCGTCGCCGCCTGAAAATGCATCAAACAATTGCATATTAGATATTTACACCAATGGAACGCAGAAATGCGCTAGAACAGCTATATCACAAAGTATTTGCATACGGGTTCATCGTTCAATTTGGTATGCCGGTAGAACACCCATCACCAGAACCAACAACAGAGTAGCACCATGCTATCACTCCCACCACCAGCAAAATCACCAACGTAAAGACCATAACCACGCCCCTGACCATATCACCAACAACACACCACTTCAACAAACCGCCAAAAGGTATGCGTCCTTGGGTGCAGTCATATTCATTGGCGGAGGGAGAATGTATTAACCTTGCTCCGCAATGGGAAGAGGGACTGGGTATTGTGTGCGCGTGTCGGAGCTATATTTCAAAATAACTGATTCGATTTGGCTCAACTTTTAATACAATAACCTCACTTACCGTGCAAGAGGATTTCCAGGCTTTAGACCTGATCCGGATAAAAGAACCCATGGATCCGGAATGGACCAAATCATGGATCTATAGTACCAAAGTTTAACATGAGAAATGGTGTGTCCAATAGGTAACCATACCTTTGGCCTATATTCCCCAGAAACTAGGTCAAGCTGTAGACGTAAAGACCATAACCACGCCCATGACCATATCACCAACAACACACCACTTCAACAAACCGCCACCAGATATGCGTCCATGGGTGCAGTCATATTCATTGGGGGAAGATGGATTGATTAGCCTTGCCCCACAATGGGAAGATGGACTGGGTATTGTGTGTGCATCTACATAGTCTACATAAGTCTACATAGAGCTGGTGACCTTGGTTCAGATTTGCTCACCCACCAAGTTTCCTGCAAATATATCAAGACATCACTTAATTACTATACTTTCCGAATTGTTTCCATGGACGTCAATACTTAAAATACGGTGCTCTAACTCTATTACACATGGACAATTTAACCCGATTCTCACCTGATACCTATTGCTAATATCAACAATCTGCCAAAGGTTAGAAGTAATATATTGAACAATACGAAAATGATCCACAAATGCATTTCCCATAGGATTCAATACTTTTGTAAAATCCCATATGTGGTTTTGAACCATCAACAAATGGCGAGACGTGCTACTAGTGTTAACGAACGCTGCTGGAGAATGGATGGTCATGGCCTAATTTCGCCACAACCCCCATCCCACCCCACCCTAATGGCCCCAGGGCAAAATAAAAGGTGTCATCCGGCCTGTTGATGTTCCCAATAAGGCATATAATTAAATAACATGGAGGGCAGATTGTACTAAATTTTGCTGTCAAAGTTTATAGAGGCATCTTTCTGAATTCTGGCACTCCTCTATGTAAAAAAACCCCACATGAAATGTCAATAATTACCGTACATACGACGAGGTGGGTTGCCCCCATCATAACTCCACCACCCCTTTTGTTTAGCACTTCCCCACCATAGACGAACCAGTTCGTGCTTGAGCGACTGCTAACAACACGTTTCGCGGGCTTAAACTGCCGGCAGTCTGCTTCATTAGCGCAGTCTATTAAAACTCTCTATAACCTGGTGCAATAACTATGCATAACAAATGTCGTTAATTACCTGCGCTCATTAACTATTTGCAGCATTGCTTAACGAATCCGTGGGAATCTCTCATTGGTCATATCTCGACTTCTGAGAAGATCTTTATTCTCAATGTCATTGGCCAATTGCGTTGAAAATGTGCGGAGAAATTAATTGGGCAATGAATATTGCGATTACTATATTATTGGAAGAGGAAAAAACTCGAAAATGAACCCTCACTATTTATGGCTACGCAGACGGATTAAATCAGGAATATGGTCAGCCATTCGTGCAATTAACGCGTTCATGGAGAATTCAGCCAAAACCCGCCTCTACAGTGGTATTGAGAAATGTCATATGAAGGCCAAGAGAATATTATTATCAAAATTTATCACTGGAATGATTGGTGCCATAGCAAAGCCGGCTATTCCATTGGTAACTTTCCAAAAAGGTTTCTTTTGACATGCAAATAGCCATTCAAAAAAATCAAATATTTTGACTTTCTTGACCAAATTGAACTATTAAAGGGCTAAAGCCCATCTCTTAGACATATTAACCATGTAATGGCTACGTGCGTCAGGGAGATAACCCTGGATAAAGTGGCTCCCTGGGGACATATAAAACTAAAGGCGTATGGAATAATATTCTATTGTGATAGATATATTACGGTTCCCTGCCTGACTTAGACTGGTTATGTATCACTGTCGGATCTAGAGGGTGGTTAGGTCAAGTCCCATAAAGACCAGCCGTCTGAAAATCAAGAGGACTCTGTCAGACACCAGTTACTTACAGTACAATGCAAGATATGCCGAAATAAATACTAAGATTGCAAAGGATAACGTACAGTAACTGAAATATTGAACAGAATCCAGTCGCCCTTAAAGGATAACTAACGTCATCTCTTGATATCCAATATGCCACTCATAAACTATGTAAGTAATTTTAAGCTTTTTATCACGCAGCTAATGAAAGATATTCAGGCTTTAGTAGCTAACTGTTGGTACATTTCTACAGCCTATGATGGCTGTCATGATTTACTCTTCAACCAATCAGAAAAATCCTAATGTGTCGGCCTCGGTATATACGCTCAGTCATAGCGGTGCCATCTATAGTTTGACAATGTAGTGTAAAAGCAACCATTCAGATAAGCTGTTGAATATTTTGAAACTAATTTGACTGGAGGGCACCCAGTCAAAATAGTTTCAAAATAATCAACAGCTTACCTGTGTAGTTTTTTTTGGAAATTAACAGTCAGGGTGCTCAGAGATCGATCGATCCCAATCCGAGCGAGGCATGGCTGGAGCTTAGCTAGAGATGGGCGGTGCATTGCTAAAACAGGAAAAGTCCATTGGAATCCAGTCTGTATCTCGAGCTACCCACTCTATTCGCTCGATACCATCGTCTTCCAGGTAGAGTTAACCACCTTTGCTGTGTGTTGTCGCGTATTCTCATCCATCACAATGAACTTGATCCCTATACCTCACACCAGTCAGAGAGCTATTCTGGGTGCAGTAGTATCACCACAAACACAAATGCCACAACACAGCATGACTGTACCGACACCATAAAGATTATGTTTCACCACGTTGAAATCAGCAAATCATTAATTTTTCTTCGCCACGCGCGAACGCGTCCATTGTGAATGTGTGAGCAGAATCGTGGCTCGTCTGTGAACAAGACAAATTCTCATTGAGCAGGAGTTCAATTGAGATGTTCTCTACTCCATTTCAGTCTCGCCTGACTCTGTCTCAAAGACACCCTCACAGCAGGTCTGTCATCCCTCAAACCACTTGCATACAGTCGATTTCTAACAGTCTCAGTAGATATCCGCACCCCACTCTCCGCTGTAAAGTGGTTTCACAATACTGTAGCATTGACTGTTTGGTTTCGGTAGGCAGAGATGGCAAGGAGCCTGTCCTGTCGCTGCGCCGTATCCCTCGCACGTTCTCCACTGATGCTGGTCCAATGCCCTGGAGATGACACTCTGGCTGACTCCAAGGGCAACAGCTACTCTTTGCTGCGTTCAACCGCCTTGCAGCAGACCAATGCCACGAGAAAGTCCCTATTCACCCAGGTGACGTTTGCAAGGTATTTTTCACAAGAAAAATCAGCAAATTCCTCCAAATGCAATGAGAAAAGGAATTATATTGCCTTCAGTGGGAAAACACGTGCTTCGCCGAATGTTAGCAGACTGCACTTAGGGTAGGATAAGCAAAACGTACATAACTTTTGTACCAATCGCCAAACAACAATAATTTACCACTCAAAATGTACGTCTCACTGGACTCCATGTGATGCAGAGACAATTGGAAAGCGCCATTATGAAGTCGAGGAAACTTAAATCACCTTAACGTATGCAACATTTCACAATTCAAGACAAGGCAACAAATGATCAGTCAAATGAATGTGCCAATTTACTCTATAGAATGATTATTGCAATATGAAAATAAAATCGATAAATAGCTCAATAGAGATCAAAAGGTCACCGATTATAGGTCTTACCCGATATCTGTGAACTGGCAGCCTTTTCGCTGCATTAGCATGATCAACTATGAGAAATTAGATGTGATTATTGGAGTTTGTGGCGTTCCATTACAAACCAATTTAAGACAAGCGTGTTCAGATATTCCAAAAAGGTAGCTTCTGAGAAGAGTGAGTCAACATCAGAAAAGTATTAGAAAGTGATACGGTAATCCGTGTGAGACAGCCATAGACGGCTGTTCAGGTAGTAGTAGTGTCGGAATTAAAATCATACCACCACCCTCAACTGGTCGCCGTTCGGCGATTCGTGACCCCCACCGCCCTCTCAATCCCTGGGGCCTAGGTTGTTGATACATGTCGTTGGTGTATGTCTCTAGATGGAGGCCCCCAGGGTTGTTGAGACAGGTGGTTGGTATATCTCTAGATGGAGGCCCCAGGGATTAAGAGGGTGGTGGGGGCAACGGATCGCCGAACGGTTGCCAGTTGAGGGAGGGTATATCATTTTAATTCCGACACTACTACTAGGCAAATGATACCACCGCCATCTCAATCCCTGGGGCATAGGTTGTGGGGGCCACCACGGATCGCCGAACGTTTGCCAGGGAGGTAGTATCACACTACTACTACCAGGGAGGTAGTATCACACTACTACTACTACTACTACCAGGGTCCGAACGCCCATTTAGAGACAAGCCTCCACAGTGACATACACCACTGATCGCCATCAACCACAGGGCCGGCCTATCTCTCTCTCTCTCTCTCTCTCTCTCTCTCTCTCTCTCTCTCTCTCTCTCTCTCTCTCTCTATGCTGTGTAGGCTCAGACAAACACGTAGTCTCTGCCAGTCGCATCGGCATGATGGGACCACCCATAGGGGCTTCCACCTACCTTGAGAACGCTCACCTGGGAGGAGGCTAAAGTGATTAGCATGTGAACCACGGCAGACTCTGGCATGTTCACACGTTACACAGAGAATCTGGTGCTGAGCAGGGGTCTCCAGCAGACAACCACGTCCTACCATCTCCACCCCATAGAAGTGGCAGACAGACTCGATCACTTTACGTGGGTGAAAGCACTCATAAATGTTTCTCCGCAAGGGGTCGACCCAAGGATTGTACTAGGGGTCATCCCGGAAGTGGGCCCACTTGGCATCCAATATCATGGCAGTCTCAACGCCCTGTGCCACTACTGTAGACGCCAGCACGAGCAGTATGATGAGAATCACGGCTATATATGAAGAGTTAAACTGAACAGAGTGAACCCCTCGAGTACTATCTGTGCCAGATCGAGCCCTGTTCAATCCGGATCGATAGTGATCTTCATCCCCTCAGGGGCAGGGGCTAGCTGCTTCACTCTGCCGCTGGCTAAGAAATCTAGCTCTAGGACTATATGAGTCGTTTGTGGGCTAGTGAGTCCGACTCGCTGAAGCAGTTTAACAGCACCCTTGACTTTGGAGACATGTGACACACCATCTATCAATAGGGTGCCCTCCTGGAGGTTATCAGCTTCTTCCGGTCCATCGAATGGACGACGCAGCAGGAGCTTTCCAGCTGTAATCCCGATCCGGGGACCCACCCTCGTCAGGGAGACACCTTCACCTATGTAGGTGAGGAAGGATGATCCCCGATTGTAGAGCTTTCAAACAGTCTCATCCTTTTTCACAACAGTGGAGAGGGGAGTAACCTCTATGTCAATGACTGCGGGAGGCCTATATAGAGGCAACCATGTTTGCCAGTCACCCCCAGGTCCAGCGCGGCACCACACTTCATTCTTCTCAAATATGAACTGCAGGTTTTTTGCCAGGGTTAATAGCAGGCCATCATGGGCCATCGGCGGGGCACCACTCGAATAGGGTTTGACCAGATGAAAGCTAAGGTCGTAATTTAGGGTGTTAATGTCTGCCGCCTCTGTATCCGAGAGCTCAATCAATGGCTCGAGGATGTACTTCCTCTTCGGGAGATCGTGCTGAAACACGATCTTGTGGCCATCTATGTTGCGACCCAGGCTCTCCTTCGACACATCCTTGAGGTCTGTGAGCAGCTCCACCCCATCACCACCAATGGGGTGGAGGGAGAATGCCTTTGAGTTTGCTTCGTAATGTAGGGCGAATGACTTGCCATCGCTCTATTCTACCTTGGCATGCGTACACATCTGCCAGGTCAGCAAGACCAGTCGAGTGAGCAAATATGGGTTCCATAGCACGCAATAGGAGGGGTTTAACAGTTTATCTATAAACATATAACCATACCGATTGTCCGACTGCTGCTCTCCAGTGGTGAGAACGTAATCTCTCCCTCTCTAGAGGGGAGACGGGTGGTATGGTACCGTGTAGAATTGGTCCTCTTCGAGGTGCCCACCGGGGCACAACATACATACACGCCAATGTGCTACATCGACCTTCGGGCAGGGCACACAGCAGCTCACTGGTAGAAGTCGGCCGGGACATGATAGAGTATCTCCCAGGGGCCAACAGCAACCTATGGAAAGCTATCAGTCCTAGCCTGTTCACACCTGTAAATCACCTGTTTGACAGCCCCTCCATTAACATATATGCCAGCATGGATGGGATATCGGACGCCCATTTAGAGTTTACACTCTTAGTACTCATTGACCTGACATGATATCACACCAGGAATATCTCACCTTTGCCGAGATGATGAAGAGCCAGCTACAGGGTTGCTCCTTCATGACCCCTGCGCAGATAAAGGCCTTAAACGATCTGAGGCTCGCACTGCAACAAGAAGGAGAGCGACTACAGTGGGGGAGCTGGTATCAACAGAACTTGAGCATTGCATGGAGGCGAAGGAACAGTGAATGTTCCCGATATTGGCAGGCCCTCCTGGAGGAGAGTAAGTGGGATGCAGGATTCTTGACAGACGCCAATGAGCCAGATGCCTACGACGATGCCACAGACGAGGATGAGCCAGATGGCATTCAGATGGAAGAGGAGATGGCGCAGAAGTGTAAGACCAAGAAAGACATCCAGATGTCATGTCTCAGAAAGCTACTGGCACCCGACATAGTGTTGGATGACCTCTGTCTAAGAGACGTCTGTCTCGATACCAGTAAGCTGGCATGGTTCGCCAGGCTCTCCAAAATGAATCCTTCTATGACTCATGAGCAGATTCTGCAGGTGATGCAGGTTTAATCTCCAGGTGTACTATGGCAAAATCAGAGTGGCGGAAGCAACCAGAAATATACCCCTCCCGGACGGCTGACGAGGGCAGTACCATCCATGGCTGGCGACTCCAGCAGATAGATACCATCTGGCAGCATCTCGTCCATGAGGCAGAAAAGTACAGCAGAACGCACAGGCGATATAAGACAGCCTACAACGTCCACGCGCATACAACAGCTGCTGCGTGTGTGATTGGAGCCAGTGCTGGGGTGGCAGCTGTGGCCACTCTCGCTACAGGGGTGGGGGTCATCGTTGCCATCCCGCTGGGTGGCATGACACTAGCCGCCACTGTCTTGGCCACGGGCTTGGGGGTGGAGCACCGGCAGATCACAAGGAGGCTTGAGAAGCATGCTAAGTATGTGGCACTGGCACAGAGTATGCTATGGACTATCGATGAGTCTGTCAGCAAAGCTCTCGAGGATGGCCATGCCACTGATGAAGAGTACCATTATTTATTGAAGGTCCAAGCCCTGTACCGCACGGAGAAACCTAAAGTGCGACAACAATACCTCAAAGGCTCCAGTGGGCGGTTTGATATGGAGGAGTTAAAAAAAACCAAGATGTTACAGCGAGGTCGCCTTGCTGGTCTCTGGAGTCGAGACGACTACAAATAGTGTGCTGCATGTACGGTAGCTTTAAGAACACCAGTATAGATGGCCTTCCCACTGAACCTTACGACAGTCATCCGGAGCCAACCGACCCTCCTGGGTACACCATTGACTGGCCTGAGAGGTCTACTGGATGATATACCAGAGCTAACACCATTCTCCATCACAGTGGATGGACGGTCCCGAACCAGTTTCTCCATCAACCCATGACCGCTGACCAACCACCCCATCACCATCTAGGATGCGAAGCAAGCTTATACTTGGATGGCTGCTCCACGGCTCTCATACTGGAATCAGCAGCTGAACCTTGCCGTGTGGTGTGCCACTACAAGATGTGGAGTAAGTTCCACCCTGCTTCACTCCTATTCTGGTACTCCTGAAGCTGTGCTCATAGCCAGCTGTCTTAGATTCCACGTGTACTTCATTGTGCGACGAATCCGCCATGAGCTGGGTGCAAGCCTCCCTGATACAAAACACCTTCGACCCACAGCTCAACCGTCATAGCGTCTCAGCGGCCAGCAGACTACAGAGCGAGTTCCGTGCTCACCCAGATTATCAGTGGCATAGTGGTGACAACAGCGATCTAGGGGTTATGTACGGTGACCCGAGACGTGACTACTCATGATTCCCCTATCGAACCCTCCGAAGAATAGGCCGTCGGAAGACAGCGACATTCTCGTTTGATCCAGACTCCGACCCTGGCGCGCTGGTACAAAATATGCACATCACTGGCTTGTGGCAGGACTATCCAGACGTGTGCAAGTACTTTGTCCCACACACCTCCTCAGGCCTCACACCAGCAGGGATCGTTCGGATCAACCAGTCCCTGGAAGCACTGTGCTACTGCCTCGTTGCGGCACAGACCCAGCTGCGGCATTCCATAGATGGTGTCAGTGGAGCAGAGGTCCAGGCCATGTTCATCAGTCTCGTTGGGGATATGATCATCGTGGCAGACCCCAGTAGTCTTATTGCTAAGTTCCAGCAGTGGTTGCTGAAGGCCCATCGCAAACTTGACCTTGCTCTTTCGCCACACCTACGGTTGATTCCGAGCAACATGATCATGAACATCGAGGACCTCCAAGTCAGGGGCTATAACAACATGATAGTCGAGGGGAGTTCCTCCAGTGCCCACTTCGGCTTCAACACTAACATCATCGCACCTATGCCCTATAGTACGGGCCATGCAGTCTTTCCGACCATGACACTGCAGCCAGTCGACACGGCAGCTCCAGGCACTCCAACACTGCAGCCAGTCGACACGACACCACTTCCCGCGGTAGCTTTACATATGGTGTCAGACCTAGCTATCATGGCGCTTTGGATCAGCCTACTCTACCGCTAGCAAATCAGCTATAAGACTATCCTGACTCTCTACAGTAGCAGTGGGGACCACGGTGAGACACTGAACCAGCTTGGTATGCCCTACAGCCCATATACCCGCTGCCAACATGCACATCCATGGGCTGGAGGGTTGGGCAGTGCATCCTTTTTCCAGCTTGTAGTATCACAGAGCCTTGTATTGCTCTGGCACATCTGGCAGATACTCCCGATCATTGTAGAAACCTTTAGCTTGCAAGAGCTGCTTGACGATGCTCCCGCCCATGATAAGGTATTCGAGGAAGCAGATATGTCCCTTGCCAAATCCTGAATGGAGCTTCACAGCTGTCAGCTCCTCTGTCAGCTCAGCACCGGAGAGCTGAGCGAGCTCATCTGGTGTCTTCTTCTTGTAGTCCTTCAACTCCCTCTGGAATGTGACCGTGATGAAGATGATAGTCGGAAATGAGGTTCTTCCTGCCACCACTGCGGCTGTCCTCGCTACAGTGGTGAGTGGGGTGGCCGAGAATCGTCTCGGAATAAATCCTAAATGTCACCCTCAGTGGTGCCTCCTATACTGTTGCTGCCGAGATCATGGGTGAACGTGTTAAACTAATGGAGGCCGCGGTTCTAGGGCTAGCAACGAGTGCAATGGCTGAGATCATCATCATTAACACCTCTGGATAGTGTGAGATGGATCACGAGACCCCTGCAGCATATGAGGCATGGCGTAGCGGAGGGCGGTGTGTAGCCCATACTCGAACACATGGAATGAGGATTTACAATTCCCGGGAATGGTGGACCGCAGAGAGGGCCAGTACCCTGAGCACTGCTACCTATTCCCTTGGCCGACTGCGTGGTCCGCCTAAGCCCAACTATTTCACTGGGGGTATGACTAGTAGGTTTAATCCGTCTGTATATAGCACTGTATATAGCACTCTGTCACTCACAGACCTAAAAAGCACAGAGCTAGGCGATCTTGCTCACTTTGGCGAGGCACGTCTCGGTTCAAATGACACCGTTGCCCCTATCTCCATCCTAGACTTCAATGAGAATGGAGACCTGCGGGAGATCCGAGGTACCATCCCAGCCCGGTATCTCATTGGGAACACTGATACGGTAGAACAATCGTCCATTAACAAGGCCAAGAATGTATACAAGTGGATGGGCATGGAGAGGGCGACGATGCGAGGTATGCTCGGAGTCGATGAGGCTGGAGCCATCAAGCTTATGGCTGAGTCCTATGCACAGGACCTGGTTAAGGATCTCCTGAAACCACGGAGCTCATTCCAACAGGATGGAGAGAAGCTCAAGATAGACACCCTCGGCCTGAGCAATATCACTGCCGATGGCATAAAAGGTGCTACCGCCAGCCTCCAGCTACCAGAGGTGAAGAAGTCAGGGTTCTTTGGTTTGCCGTTTAAGCCTGTTTAAGACCACAGGATAGTCATGGCTTCCCGTGCATGTATCATACAGATACTGGATGTACTAGACACTGTGGGTGCTGACACAGGCCCTCTATGCTATCTTCTCAGCCACTGCTGGGATTTCATGCTTGATGCCTCCATCGTATCCTTCGTACACGCCGGAGGTGCAAGATTCCCCGCTCAGCAGGTGAAAGAGTTGGTGCAGGAAGTACTGCTGTTTAGTCTCCCAGATATAGACGAGGCTACCGCCGACAACGTGCTAACCATCCTCCGCATGCATGTCTGTACCACTCGACAGTAGGCCAGCTGATACTGACCAGATGGTGCTGATCATTGCCCCATCAGGACATGGGAAAAACATCTTGCTGCAGGCTCTCCTGGCCGAACATCTACACCCTCAATACATCCTTCTGGTGTCTGACTCTGCCGCTGAGGTGGTTGACAGTAATGATCAATGGTACAATGGCCCAATCACCAAGACGCAGAACCTGCAAGCACTGATGGGGAAGCTGCTGGCAGCCTGACTGACAGAACCCCTTTTTCTAGTTATCGATGACCCTGCAATGGACCAGAAGACAGTCACCTACCTCAGCAACATCACCAGGAACATCCGGCACACAACGAACTGTCTCCATCCTCTTTCAGAAGTACACCCGCGAGATCTCACCAGACATCCACCACAATGCCCGGATGCTATATTTCTGCACCAAGTGTGGACGTGCCCTGCTCGAGACCATATACGACAGACTAACCCTCAAGGAGACCAAAGCAGACTTCATCGCAGGTGTACAGAGGGCAGCTGAGCTGTACCATTTCATCGTCAGCAACAAGGAGACAGGTGAGCTGTCACACTTCAAGCCATCTCTGGAAAAGGTGCAGACCTTCACCCACAAGCTGAATCCAGCCAGGAAACTAGCCCGCTCTATGCGTCATCGCTGACAGACTGAGCAGAGACCGTGGCGGTCTCCGCTGCAACTTTTTTTATTCATCAGAAGCTTCGTCCGCAGTCTCTGCTATTTCGTCCGCAGTCTCGACTGCTTGAGGACCTTCGTCCGCAGTCTCCACTGCTACTTCAGCAGTTTTGGCAGAAGCTACTTCCTCCGCGGTCTCTGCTGCTACTTCGGCAGTTTTGGCAGAAGCGACTTCGTCTGCAGTCTCCGCTTCTACTTCGGCAGTTTTTGCAGAAACCTGTGGCTTCTTCTTAAGATACTACTTTCGCTGAAACTCTTCCCACTGTGGGCCATCTTCTGGGATTTTGTTAATCCGGTGCATCTGATGGTAGACCCACCTTCCCCATGAGGCCTTAGCATTCCCCCTTCTTGCCAGGGGGGTTGATGAGGAAAATCCTTGCAGTCCTTTTCTGGGAATTTCACAAATGCATCCAGATCACTGGCAACTCTCCAGCGCCCTTTTGATTTGAAGATGTTCTCAACAGCCTCCTTGCGGCCAACAGCCTCCCCCTCCTGAGTACCTTCTACTACCATGTAACTGATCACATTCCTGAGGCAGTCATTTGCTCCAGACTGGATTCTATCCATCCACTCTCGCTCTTCCTCGCTATGGAGTCTAAATACGTCAGCCCACTTCGCGACCTTTAGTAGATATGTGGATCGACCCTCGCCCTTTGGAGAGCTAGAATAATAGGACTGATGGTTGGTGCCTCGGGTAGGAGTGTCCTGCCCTGGGGGCTGTCAAATTCCGGTAGAGTATCCGAGTCAGGAGTTCTTTTGTACTACGAGCTGGCGCTTCTTCATCTATGGCGGCCAGTATCTCTTATGACTATAGACTTAGTAAGCTTTACTGACTCCTGGAACCGGGTACTCGGCTCCCAACTGCCCAGTACCCGTTTGCCATGAAGCTCATATTGTTTGCATAGCCACCAAACAAGAGATACCCATGGCTTGCCTCCGTGGGGCTGTGAGGCTGGGTCCGTAATAGAATGGTGAGTGTTTTTAGATCTCGGAGAAAGGGAAATAGAAATTTCCTTCATTCTCCTTCGATCAATACTCACCATTCATTCCATTACCTCTGATATACACCAGATTTAGTCAGTAATCTGGTGGGAAGGGGCAAGCCATCAATTGTTACTTTTTCCCCTTGGAGAAAGAGCTAGACTTAAACCTGATTAATGGAGACCTAATATGACCATCAAGTTAATGGAACCGAATCACATTCGCATCACTGCACCACCCCATTTTTCTCCTAAGAAAAGGGAGAGAACTCACGACCATGCATCTCACCTGAAAACACAAATATGCCAAGAGGGTTAACTGCTCTTTGCATATATTAGCCTGGAAATGAGCATGAATATATAGGATGAATGATCATGATATATAGACATAATACAAAAAACTCTCAATCTTGAATTACCTCATGATATTTGGATTTCAGACGTGGAGCCTCCAACCATTCACTTATCCGGCCATCAGTGACACAATCTGGTTGATATCCTCTCGCTCGACCATGTCTGCTTCTTAATTCTTTCTTACAAATGCCAAAAAGGAAGAAGAGCAGTGTGGTCATATAGCTATCGTCTCAAAACAGCTGAAGCATGTGGATTGGCGAAGTCTGACACATCCCTCATATAGTAATCCGTGAAAGAGGACTCACAGTGCCATTGTGCAACAGCCAAGATGTCCTTTAACAGAACACCATTGTAAAGGGCGATAGAGGCGGCTATTCCTCTAACATCGTGTGCCCTTGCGCATTGCACCTGGTGCCCAGTCACAATCTCGTGGGTAGTCTGAATGCATTCGACTACCCAACGAGAGATAGAATCCATGGATGCGGCACCATTTGGCTTCTTATGGCAGATCCACAGATGTCTATCATTCGACCGTAACGAGTCTGTACGATTTGTACTTAGTCAAAGCACGGAGTGGGCACCAGACACTGGCATCTCGATCAACCCTACTTAGTTTCGGTATAATGATCGGTTTGCCGGGATATCTCAACGATTGATTCTTTGACATAAACTCTGCTCTTGGCAGTAGAGGCAGACCCTCTCTCGAGACAATAAATCAGTCCCTCTCTGCTGAAAGTGCATGGATCTCACTGTGCCAATAGAAAGACCGCCTTTAGAGTCAAATGCTTTAGATTAGCCGAACGCAACAGTTCGAAAGGGTGCTTGGCCAGTACATTAAGCAGCAAAGATAGACTCCAGGCTGGAATGACTACCGGTTGTCTCAGTCAGAGATTGCTCATTCCCTTCACCATCACACTCAACTGGGCCACCTCTGGACTATCTCCGTAGGCTAGACAAGGGATAACTGATGCCAAAGCTGACTTGTATCCAGCAATTGTGACAGGAGCTAGTCCTGAAAAGAACACCTTACAGAGAAAGTCTGCTGTTTGCTGAATAGTGGAATGAAAGGTATCAATACCCTTTTCTTCACACCAGTCTGCAAATCTGTTAACCTTGTTGTTATATGACTTGAAGGTTGACCTCCTTCTCGCAGCTGCAATGAAATCTGCAGCTTGTCGAGAAAAGCCCTCCGACGTGGAATGTTGTTTGATAACATCTACGCAGTCAATTTGAACATTTCGGGACGCGTGTGTCGGAAGCGTCCCTTGGTCTGGGAAATTATGTTCAGAATCTCAGGTAACTGCACTGGATTTTCCACCAGCAGATCTCGAAGATCCGTGAACCACGCCCTGCTGGGCCAAAATGGCGCTATTAGCAGGACCAGGCACGGTTCTTTCCTGATCTTCACCAGTATCTTCGGTAGAAGAAAGGTGGGTGGGAATGCGTAAGTGTGCATCCCTCTCCAGCTTAACGCCAGAGCGTCTGTATCGACGGCATTAGGATCTGGAATCGACGAGACATAAGTCATGATTTGAGCATTTTCCCTTGTGCCGAACAAGTCCACGTTGGGCTTGCCCCAATGCTCGAAGATCCTGTGAAGAACTGGGCGGTGGAGAGACCATTCTGTTGGCAGAATTCTCTGTCTGCGAGACAAAGCATCCGCCAGAATGTTGAATCGCCCAGGAATATGAGCTGCTTTCAAAACAACCAAGTAATTCCTGCACCATTGAATCAAGTGCCACACTTTGATGCATAACTTGGTCCCGCCTTGGCGATTTGTGTATGATACTACTGTCGAGTTGTCCTACCGTATCAATGTCGCCTTGCCCTTGACCTTTAGAAGAAATTTTTCCAATGCCAATTCCACTGCCATCATTTCCAACAGATTGATATGCAGCTGGCTCTCTTGGAGAGCCCATGTGCCCGAGACCTGGTGTTCTCCCAGGCAGGTCCCCCATCCCTCCAGCGATGCATCCGTATACACGGACAGCTGGGGGTGGGGTAGGTGCAGCGAAAACTCCTACTAGGAGATTCTGACGCTTTTTTCACCATGCAAGATGCGACATAATTGGCTCCAAAAATGGCACCAGTTTTGACAGGGGTTCTGTTCTCTGTTCTCTGACGGGTAAAACCCTGCCCTCCTCGAGATCGAATCGCATCCTTAAATAAACGAAATGTTGAGTGGGTGTCAACTCGGATTTCTCCTTGTTGACTATCCAGCCTAGATATGATAGCAACTTCAGAGTCAGAGCAGTATCCACCTCTAACCTGGCTGATGAGTCTGCTTTGATCAGCCAATCGTCTATGTATGTGTGAAGGGGCAC
Organism: Chaetoderma sp. LZ-2023a; assembly: GCA_034401795.1. NCBI lineage: Eukaryota > Metazoa > Mollusca > Caudofoveata > Chaetodermatida > Chaetodermatidae > Chaetoderma > Chaetoderma sp. LZ-2023a. The sequence continues at coordinate 99,412,791 of CM067366.1, forward strand.
GTTCTATTTTCTGAGGAACGCTGTCACCACAAGGACCACTCTGGTTAAAACCCTTGGAGCTGTCGACAGGCCGAATGGGAGGATATAAACTCCCATACTTGATTCTGAAACGCAAATCTCAGAAACCTGTGACAACCCCTGTTCATTGGAATGTGGAAACATGCATCTCTCAGATCGATCGATACACACCACATTCCCTTCCTCAATCCTGCCATTACCGACCTCGGAGTTTCCATCTGAAACCGAGGCGTATGGACAAACCAATTTAATGGCCTGAGATTGAGTATGGGTCTCCATCCCCCTGCGCTCTTGGGGACAAGGAACATATTTGAATAGAAGCCTGGAGTGTTCCGGTTTGCTGGTTATATTGCTCCCTTCAGAAGCAAACCTGACACTTCGTTTTGAATGGCTTCTAACTTGTCTGGTTCCCTTGGAACGGGTGTCCAGACAGGTGCCAAAGACAGATTCTGTGGTGGAAAGTTGCACCACTCTGGCATGTACCCCTGTACCTGACTGTCTGACGTCACACATCGCCATGCCTCGACGAAACGCATGAGCCTTCCGCCCACTATAGATGCCTCGACGCCTAATGGGGGTGTCTGGCTCGTGATCCGCTCACCCCCCCCCCCCCCCACCCCGCCCCTCTCTCTTGACGAGAGAGAGAGAGAGAGAGAGAACCATTTTGGTCTTGGCTTGGCCGGTCTAATTGGCACCGCTGTTCCTGTCGCACAGGTGCGGTCCAGGAAGATGTGAAGCAGCCCTCGTACCCTCGGGTATGATCTGCTCCCTTCGGTCCGCCCTTTGAGGACTTACCATTCCCCTTCCCCTTGCCCTTCCCGCCTCTCGGGCGATCAGGAGCAACATTGGGGAGGGTAGGGGCCCCCACATTCTTCTTCAAAACAGAAGCAGCACTAGGCTTAGATTTTACCTTGCCTTTGTGCTTTTTCTGCTTCTTAGAAGGTTGTCCGGTCAGCGGCTTGACTACAGCCCCTAGTGCGTGCGCTTGACCTACTAGCTCTAGCTGCAGATTAACTGGCAACCGATTCTGTGCAATGCTGGCCGTGTCCTCTTAGATGGCCCGTGCCTGGCCACCAAAGATATCGACCGACCACACAGCGCAAACGTTACACCTACTGTCAAGATTACACTTAGTACAGCGGAAACAGACATGGTCCTTGAATAGAACCCGTACGAATTTGTGGCACTCGTCACATGATGGCGGGGCTGGCTTGGCCTATAATAAGCCAAACCTATAATAAGCAAGCGGAACGAAACAGAAATGAAAGGCAGACAATTAATTTTCAAATATATTGATCATAAATTAACTGTGAACCCTCCCGCACCCCACCCCGCAATGTTACAGCAAAGATCGCATTGATTATGCCGACAAGAACGAAGCGGGCAATAATACACCAATACACTGATCATCAAGGATGTATAACGGAACCAGGAATCATATCGCATAGCATTCGGGGTATGTTTAGTAATAAATATAAATTATACTCCTAACGAAGGCCAAAACGATATGTGAAAAAACAACAAAATGTAAACAAACTGCTGGAGCACACGGTAAAACCGCAGACCACACATCTAAATCAAGAATTTTGAAACCACTGATCATTGCAAACAGATCGTGATAACACGCAAAACTTGAAAATTCAGTTTTTCTGGTACCAATTAAAGTACGCAGCACCTAGAATCAGATGCGCGAATTAATGAAACATTTTCTTCACATAAACATCCGAGTAACACTGGTGTGACGTCACCCGTTCGGATCTTATCGAGAACGACATCAGCGAATTTTCGTGTTTAAAAACACCGTCAATCCAACACACGTTAACACACGTCCCAGATTCTTTGGGGTTAGAAATTGGAACATGCGACACAGACGAAATTTTGAAGACCTAAGTCTTTTAACTATGGAATAACATGGAAATATACAACCTGGTTATTATCGGTAGCGTCCATGGTATTCCAATATATCCTTAGAGAGCGCACAAAGCTATCACAATTACACAGAAAAAAGACTTAATATAAACTCAAGACTTCCAACTGCAAAAAAGCATGTGTCTCTTGTTGCTATGCAAACAAGAATGAGCTTCATGGCAAACGGGTACTCGGCAGTTGGGAGCCGAATACCCGGTTCCAGGAGTCGGTAAAGCTTACTAAGTCTATAGTCCTAGGGCCCAGCTATCAGGGCTAGCTGTATCAGAAGTAATAGAATGGTGAGCATTGCTCGAAGGAGAAAGTGGGGTCTGCACGGGAGTTTTATATTCGCCACGGCCTTCCGTGGCCACGGATCGCCGAACGGCGGCCAGTTGAGGGAGGTGGTATCATTTTAATTCCGACACTACTACTAAGGTGTGTCTTTTAAAAGCTTTATATTGCCTTTGCGAAGGATCCATGCTCTCTTTGTCAGAAGTGTGGGACCCAAACAGCCTTAAAATGTGAAAGTCTTTTTATGTTTCACCAACTATCAATGTTTAAAGCAAAAAGTGTACGAGTTTGTATTGACAACTGACCCGTGGCCTCGTTGACCTTATAATTGACCTAATTTCTATACAATTATATTAATTCACCTTTCCAGAGTATTCACCCATCACATGACGGCATAATGAACTACGTGATGTGTACAATGACATCATAATGAATGACGTCGATAAGTACGTCACGAACGCATATTTGAAGACGGTCTACGCGTTGTTGTACAAATTGTTTGCTTTTACTCTTTAATAAATATTCTGTTGAATATTTTGAAACTAATTTGACTGGGCGCTGTTGCTGCCATAGGCAGCAACAGCACCCAGTCAAATTAGTTACAAAATATTCAACAGCTTCCCTGTATAGTTTTCAGGAAATTGATAGCTAGGGCATTTAGATATCGATCAGTCCCAACACGGCGAGGTGTGGGTGGAGCTTAGCTAGTGATGGGCGGGGCATAGCTATAAATGGAAAGGTCCATTGAATAAATGGTGATAAGACATTCATTTTCAATGACCATTTATGGCTTTGTTTTAAATTGTTCAAATGTTTTGCTTATCATTAACTTTCAGTTGTCTGGAACTCTTTTCCATAATTAACCCTGTGTTAGTGGACCAGTTCACATATTTCGAGCAATGTCTACAATATATTCCCTTTTCAACCTTTATTGATATGACTTGGTATTATTCTCCATATTAATGTCATCATCGCATAGGGAACAGTAACGTAGGTTGTACATTTCCAGTAGTAAGTTATTGCTATATCATCATTGGTTCAACGGGTATTCCCAGTTTTGTTTCCCCTACCCTAAAATCATCCCTAAATATGCAATTATATCACTGTGTTCGTAGCTGGGTGTGGTTGCTTAACAACTAATAACAACTAAGATATAATAACTAAGAAGGTTTATCACCTCAATTTATTATCTAAATATATATCAGTCTTTTGTTCAGAAGGGAAGATGTGATGAATCTTGAATCGTGACTAAATCTTGACCTTCTTTGCATAGGAGAACCGTTCAGCCGCATACACGTATGAACGTATCCTAACTATAACAGCCAGTGTAATATCTGCAAAGACCGTGACTCACGCAAACTCTACATCCGGATATCAATTTCACATGGATAAACCATAACCATATTTACACTACAACCAGATGGGCCACAATAAATACCATGAGAGAAAAACAACCCGACCTCAGGACATGTTTTGGTCAGGGGATCTAATTCAAAGCATTTGGGGGAATAACAGGATACGGTATAAGCTATGTGGACTAAGCAGTTTATATACTAATGTAGGCATATGTAGTGGGTGACGCAGGCATGTGTCTGCAATGAAACTCTAGTGAGAGAAGGGACTGGTTTGTAGGATTTTGAAAGTATTTTGTACAATCCAGTATTTCTTGAATGAGGTCGACTGGATTTAGATCAGTAAGTCCGATATTCTGGTACTGTAGACGTACAGCCTGGAGGTATAGGAGAACGAAAGAGGACGAAGCAGAAGAAGAAGAAGAAGAAGAATACTGATGATGATGATGATGATGATTGACATGGGTTCTTACCTTTCGATATCATATGTCACATATCTAAAACTATTTTTCAGCAAACGTGTTAAGAATTTCATCAAATATTCCATAAAACATGAGAAAATCTTAAATCATCGGATATACATTATATATCAAATAAATTACATAGACACGCATTGCAATGTATATGGTAACTAGACTAATAGAATTATAATCGTTGTCTATTGACTCCTTATTCCGTATGGCAACATCTAGGCCAAGACAAGTCATTCGTCAGCGTGGAAATGTTATAGTACAAGACGCGTTGTCAGATCAATAATATAGGGCCTATAAGCTTATGTTAATGGTGGGTTTTATCACAGTTACTTCAGAATGGCTATCGACAATATGAACTACGCTTGAAAGTAGCTGAATTTTTTTTGACTGCTTGAAAGTTGTTGCTGCCTTTAATATTAATATCTGTCAATGAATTTATTTTGAAAATACGTAAATCAGTACGTATTTTGCGCTTCGTAAACATTAAGCTTAGATCCACTGGGTTTCTTAATTACATGGAGATAAAGCATAACGTTATTGTCGTAAATCCATTATCTCCGCCAAGCGCTTCATATTTTACACCGACTTTAGACAGATGTTGAATACTCGCCAGATACGCAGTCAAACCTGTATATAAGGGTCACTCGCTTTTATCGCCACAAGGTGGTGGTTCTTTAAGACGGGTGGTGGTCGTAAGACCACCCGTCTTAAATAGCCACCATCTTGTGCCCGCCCCAACCCCTAAGCCATTTTCTCAGCCAGGTGACTTATATTAAGTCACAATGCGTTTTAAAAGATACTTATGAATGTTCCATGCAGTGCCCTTAATAGAGAGGTTTTATGGTATAGGCTTTCTTTGCAATGCCATTCTATAAACATGCATTTATTACACGCCGTTACCAGGAAATCGAATAAACATTTTCGAAAACATTGACTGCTGGCTAGCAGCAACACATTTCGATCAAATATTCACCAAAAATGTGCATCAGCTGTCATCAATACGTTATTGGGAGTCTTGTTTAGCATTAATTTGTAAACAGGTTAACTATACAATCCAGCGGGGTTACATTCCACCCGCGGGTGCCTATCTGTATGTGCTTATATGCAAGTAATTGACTGATCGAATAACTATATACATATCGGGACTATCAATGTTATTATAGGAATGGCTATACGTTCGATCCTATTGTTTGTCGATCAGTAAATATAAATAGATCTTACTAAATAACGGTAAATGTGAGTAAGTACGTGTATGAGTGTCTTTGTGTGCGGTGTGAACGATTATCCTAGCAGGTGGGAGAGATTTCTCAAATAAATAAGTAAATAAATAAACAACACGTGAACAGAATCACAAAGTTGTGGAGACACACACCTTACCTTTTAGCATCTTGTGGCACAGAGGTAGCAGACCCCGAAGAGTTCGTCGATGACTGAGAAGTTTGTTTCGTGATACATACCGTATATTACGACTCCAAGAACACTGCCGCTCTAGGAAGCGTTAGAGTAGCTAAGCGGAGACCCGCAGAAGAGCCCTTCACCCGGCTCGCTCCTTACTCAGACAGTCTTCACTTCACTTCAACTTAAAACTTGCAACCTATCTCTGTTTTCTCCTGAATAATTACCATCCAACCTCAAATTTCACTCCTCACTTATCAGGTATAGAGAGCATTTGTGAGATAGTCTGTGAGCATGCACCCAGCCATCACCTCCGCCATCACTCATCAATACCTCCCCCCACCCACCCCCACCCATACAGTAATCTCCTATCCCTGAAGAATGACGATGGAGATCATGCTGGTAGTGAAAGCTATTCCAATGGCAGCAATGGAGCGTTCCAGTATTAGCTATGTCCCGCCCATCTATCTAAGCTCCAGCCACACCTCGTCCGTGTTGGGATCGATTGATCTCTGAACTCCCTAACTATCAATTTCCAGAAGACTATACAATTAAGCTGTTAAATATTTTGAAACTAATTTGACTGGGCGCTGTTGAGCAACAGCATCCAGTCAAATCAGTTTCAAAATATTCAACAGAATATTTATTAAATGGTAAAGACATACAATTCGTACAACGTGTCGGACTATTATGCGGCGTCATTATAGTGACGTCATCTTGCACGTCACGTGGTTGATTATGGCGTCATATTACGTCATATGATGGAAGGATACACTTGGAAAGGTTCCATGGTTTCAGCAGTGACAGTAACGAGGATATTTGAAACGAAGGAAACTATGTAGATAGCAATGTGATGGTTGATAGGCAGGAAATTTGGTCATCACCAATATGCTCCTGTCCTTTTTAATGTGTTAGAGTCAGCTTATACAATCACTATTTGCCTGTCTGCCTGCCTGTCTGTCTGTCTGTCTGCCTGTATGGCTGTCTCCATGCCTGCATACCTGTACGTCTGTCTGTCTGTCCGCCAGCCCGCCTACCTGTCTGTCAATAATTGGAACACATTTCTTCATTTCTCATGCAATCAAATTTGTCAGAAACATTCCTTTGGGTAATATCTATTGGAGCTGTGCATTTTAAGTGGTCATGTACACTTTCAATAGGTGTGGATCTTGTTAGATTTACAAAGTAGTGAACCCTATGGAGAAAATACGTCTTTGGCACGATACGTCAATTAATGATGGATTAAAACCAGATTTGGCAGATATGTTCTGTCTATAAATATTTATCTGAGCTATGTATATGCAGAGGCCCCGTATCTAAAATACAGAATCATACCCCTTCAGTCCCCTTGCTATCTGTTCAAAGTAGTGAAACCTACCTGGAAAGTTTCTGGTATGCTTCGACAATGGAGGATTCATATGACGTCATAATCAATTACGTCATGAATGACCTAGATAGGTTCGTCACAAACGCTTAATTGATGACGGACTAAGCGTTGTTGTACGAATTGTATGGCCTTTACTACCTAATAAGCATTCTGTTGAATATTTTGAAACTAATTTGACTTGGCCTTGTTGCTGCCATAGTTTAGCTGTATAGTTTTCTGGAAATTGATCGACCAATCTGAATACAAGTTCTAAAGCCTACCACCATCGGATCCTTAGAGCCAAATTTAATTAAAATCTGTCAAGTCGTTTAATAGGAGATACATTTTAAAGCAATAGCCTATAGACATTGGACGGACGAAAAAGAGATGGTCATCATGGTCACCACGGCTTAAGCTCAATCCACCATTCTGATCAGGTGAGCTAATAATGGCAAGCTAAAACTAGGTTTCTCGAGTTTCACATCAATCCCACATGTGGTATTGAAGAATTTTAAAAACGTTTCTAAAATTGGATGACATCCATGACGGTCACCGGGTAAATTGGTCGATCAGATTCGTTTTTTCACAAATTGGTATCTGTATGGCCCCATGGACGCGTGCTGCCAATTTTGGTTAAATTCCGCCCAGCGGTTCTCGAGAGATGTTTTACATTTGCCATTGCTTTACTATGGGAGTTTTGGAGGGAAAGAAATCTAAGATGACCACCAACCTGTTTATCACCATTCACAAAAACCGAAACAGCTTCAAAATACATCAAGTAAACAAGAGGCCAGCAAATGGCGAATAATACCCCGCCATGGTGGCAAAAAAGGAATGGGAGCTATCAGAAAGTAGTGAATTCTCCCTCGGACCTAGACCGCGCATCCTATAAAGTTTCAAAGCGCTCTGCTAAACGGTCATGGAGTTATCCGGAAACTACTTTTCAAGATGGCCGCTGGTGACTGGCGGACCTAGTAGATTTCGGATCATCTTTGATTTCGATCAATTTTTTTCTGCAGACCAAGTTCAGTCATGCTATAAAGCTTCAAAGCGATCCACTAAACGGAAATAGAGTTATCAATCACACACCAATTTCCAAGAAGGCCGTCGGTGACTGGCGGTCATAGCAGATTTAGGATCATCGTCGATTTTAATAGAGTTCTTCTCCAGAGGATAGTCAACCCACCCAATGCTGTTTTAAAGTAATCCGATAAACGATAATGGAGTTATTGTCCAGAAACAAATTTTCAAGATGGCTGTCCTTGGCTGGTGGTCATCTTGTATTTTGGATTATTGTCAATTCCGATAGGTTTTTTCTCCAAACCTAGTCCAACTGCCCTGTGAAGATTCAAAGCGAGCCAATAAACAGGAATGGAGGTTATCCGGAAACCAATTTTCAAGATGGACGTCGGTGCCTAGGGCCATCCTGGATTTCAGATCATCGTTAATTTTGATAGGTTTCTCGACCAGACCTAGTCCAACCACCCTATGAAGATTCAAGCCAATCCGATAAACTGTAACAGAGTTATTGTCCGGAAACCACTCTGCCGCTCACCCATCCACCGGCCCGTAGGTCGCCATCACGCAATAAATTCAAATATGGCCGCCAAAATGCTGAATTCTGATTGGTCGATAGCGGTCATATTTTTTACGTACGAACTTCCCTTGAACAAAATTGAATAGCCCTTACTTCCTAATCATATTGCCAACTTTCGGCCCGATGCAGCGATACGGGAGAGGCCGTTTTCGTGAAAATTAAGCCATCCAAGGTGGCCGTCAAAGCACTTGGCCAATCAAGTTTCCTCGGAAAAACTCCCTTAGCCATTGCCCTAGATGTTGTTTCATGTGTTTCGAACCCATCCCCTAAGCGGTTTTGGAGAACATTTTTAAAGACGTTTCTAAATATCGGCCAAAATCCAAGATGGGCACCGGCCAAATTGGGCGATCAAACTTATTTGAACAAACTTTGATGTGTAGGGCCCAATGATCTTTCCAAACCAACTGGTCCTTGAAAAGAAGACATGATAAATTTCCTATTGTTTTACTATGAGAGTTTTTATCAGAAAGAAATCCAAGATGTCCGTCAAACCGTTTATTCGGTAGTTTCAAAATTGGGAAATATTAAATCAGCAGCATTCGCAAAGACCTATTTACAATCAGTTTCGTCTTGAAAATACATCAAATAAAAAATCTAATATGGCGGCCAAATACAAGATGGCTACCGGCCAAATTGGCCAATAATAGTTTGAACAAATTGTGCCTGATTTGTAGTTTAAAGAATGTCGACAGACGGGTAAACGGATGATGGTCGATGGACAGTCGCCACGACATACGCTCACTTGGCCCTTCGGCCCAGTTGAGCTAATAATTGGATTGGAAGACATAGCCATTGCTATAATCAAGATTTTCAACAGTTCGTTTTATTTTGTTATGGAAACATTTTAGGTTATTTCTTAGCTGTAGGCGTACTCTATACCTCTGCCGTGGGATATACACAGATCTTATTGCTTAATAACATATGTGCAACAAATGTTGATGTCCTTAACAGTTCTAATTCATTCTACGGTAATTTTTCCTGATAAACATGTTCGTATTGACTCGGGTGTCACAAATCTGAAATCAAGGTGGCATGCGTCATATTTCACGCGTTAGGCCTATCCTAATATTGCATACGGGAGATAATGAGGCGACATAAACAAAACTTTGCACAAAGGATAACCATGCTCGTCACATTGCAGGTGCTATATTTTCCGTCACGCCTCGATCACCAGGTCGTTGGCATGATATCTGATATTGAACAACGCATTTGCACTTGAGTAACTGAGCACGTTCCATACTTATCCCATTATAGTGTCTGCCATGTTGGTCTTGTGATACACCCATTTTAATGAGCACGTACACTGCGAGACATCAGACGCAGGCGTTCACAGGGCCGAACTTGGTACTCAAGGGGCCCTGTGCAAATGCACGTGTTGCACTGCCTTAGGTTCGGCCATGGGTGCATAATATATTATAATATAAGAGTAAAGAATATGTATATATTAAAGCTCCAGTACCATACCAACTATGTATGTAATTAACCACATATGTTATTGACCAGCATGGCTGAAATAGGGAGAACTTGGTCGTGAATTTGTTCTAATTCAACAGGCGTCAGTGAATATGGTGAGATAAAAACCGGAGGGTGAGGGTCTGCAAACTCGGATTATTCTTGTTGCATACGGAAACACTCCACTTCCGGCTTACTTACTATGGGGAGCCTTTCGTTTCGCTTGGTCAGAATATACGGAATGGCCAGCAGGGTGGCCAGGGGATTCTGATCCTTATGCCGGCTGTTCTGTCTTGAATCAACGATCATATTAATATCCCTAACCAGGGATAAAGGAACCAGATAGAAGAAAGTTGGAACACCTAAATCAACATCGCCATTGAGATTTTAAAACTATCCGAGTTCGGCATCTTCACAACACTCGGAAAGTACCACAATCGTAAGAATCCTTAACCTGAGACATTATCCAAAGTTTACCACTACACGCTCAACATTTTGATCAAGCCAAGGAAGACATTGGCTGAATAATCAGAAGCGAGGTTAATTTAGTTCGCCAAGCGCCACACCTGGATGTGGTTTCAGGTTGCCTTTGTACACTTGACAGACTTAAATGTTTATGACGGAGCTAGCTACGTCATCCATTGAGCATTTCGATTGGGAAGACTGACTTTAACACAGGATTAGCCATTCACGACAAGGGACACCTCCACTCCAAGACAGCCACCATGACCCCTCCTCATCACACTGCATGGATTGGAATTCACACGGTATGGCCAAAAGCACATCTTTAACACTCCGTAAAAAGTTAACCAAAAAAACCAGGAGTTCACATTACAGTGCGCATACCACTAACGCACATTCATACACACCTTTGAAGCATATAACCACATGGGTACGAAACACTATGTGTCGGCATCATTGAGGTTTTGTCTCTGGTGCTTTTGCATCAGATTCATAAGGTAGCCTACTACTGATTTCCTTAATAAATAAAAAAATTGAGCAAGGGCGCAGCAAACTTGCAACCTATATTAGTAAAGTTACCATTTATATACACGTACACTGGTCATCACACCCTAGGAACACCTCTACCAGCCACCAACCTCCCCCCCCCCCCGCCAAAACGATATTAAACGCTGGTTCCATAAGGACTCAACATACTCTATTATATGGGAAATAAAGCTCAAATTTCCCAACATTTTACGCTAAGCCACGCACATTTTGTGCATCAAACTAAAAAAATATGGGCAACTGCGGACAACCACAAGAACAAGCGGATAACGCTAGACTATCGCGGCCACATATTTTTACGACCAACTGTGGACAACTGCGGTATGTGCAAACTACTCCATAACAATGCAGCCAGTGGAGCTACACTCGGAAAGAAAGCATAGAGTCCATGCAAAAATGAGGTGTCAGTTGGGACAAGAAACAGCTACACGTAGAAGAAAATAGTATCAGCATAGATAGCGGACTTGAATAAGTACAAATGTGTAGGCATTGTTAGTGAAAAAGAATCTGAGAGAAAGATTATGAGTGAGTATGGGCCTACAGACGGATATTTGAAAAGAGATGCTAAGGGCATAACGCAGAACGAAAAACAAAGCATTGAAGTGTGAAGAAACTGCTAAGATGATTGATTGCACCCTGGTTCCTTAAGTACCTGCTCAGTAAGTCGACAAGGAAGTCAGCACTGAGGTCATATTCATCAGGGTGAGGAAGAATGGATAGGTAGAGAACGGACTGAGCACAAGATTCAGCAAATCTAACGTCTAACAAACACTAGCATTATCATACAGCATTCCGCTACCCATGAGGGGAGGAGCAAGTAATCTAATAATAACAGCAAGGAGTCTATGATAATAGAGGGGTCCAATCTGTCACCCAAGTATCTCATCTCAAAATCACATATGTCGCATGTTAGCTGACATAGCAATCAAAATGGACATTTCCGGTTTTAGCTATGCCCCGCCCATCTCTAGATAAGCTCCACCCACACTTCGCTCGTGTTGGGATCGACCGATCTCTGAACACCCTGACTATCAATTTCCAAAAAAACTACACATTTAAGCTGTTGAATATTTTGAAACCAATTTGACTGGGTGCTGTTGCTGCCTAATTAACAGCATGTTTATTAAATAGCAAACAATTACAAAGACATACAATTCATACGTGTCGTGTCGGAGTATTTGGGATTTGATGAGGGTCTATATGGAACCCTTTGTGACGTAATGAGTGTGACGTCATCATACACGCGCTGGGCTGATTAAGACATCATACGAGGTCAGTTGATGGATGAATACTTTGGAAAGGTGAATTGTGTCTCTGCGCTATGAAAATCAAAAGGTCTGTCACTAAAGTGTACCAATTTATGTCTTTGATTAATCTATAATTTCATAGATATTCTGTTTAATATTTTACAACAATCCTGCCCGAGTCAAATTAGTCTCTAAATACTCAACAGCTTACCTGGCGTGTAAAGTTACATTGAAATGTTGATTCTCTGGGAATTCAGATTTCGAAGTTTCAAATCAATTCCAACATGCATGAAAGAATGGGTGGAACTTAGTTAGAAATGGGCGTGGTGGGCATATAACCAGAAATGGATCGCTTCATCAGCGTCTGAAGAATTGGTTCAGAAGTCAGCACACCATCTCTGTTATATACAGTGCACGGGGTTACGGCAGTACTTAATTCCCAAGTGTTATCAATATATCTGGTCTAAATAGCCCAGATTAACACAAAATGTATTAATTAGATTTGTTATTATTTTTACCCTCGGATGACGTGTGCATGCCCGCGCGCGCGCGCGTGTGGGCACGCGCGTGTACGTGTGTGTGAGAGATCCAGGAAAATCCCTAAACTCTGAAAACATTTTACAGTATAACACAAACAAACATTGTGGCCTATATTCTCCAGAAACTAGGTCAGATTGACATACTTCTTAAATGGGCGATTGCTTAAGTCAATATCTCTAAATATGACGAATGTGAAATCGAGCATTATCTGTCCCCAATAGCTCCAATACGTATGGACATAACTCTGATGCAAGCTGTATATGCCTTACCACGAATATATCATCATTCCGGTCAGATTTGGCATAAATCACTCAAAGGATGACAAAAGGCGTTACCTGCCGAATAATTTACTATTGGTTCCAACACCAAACTTTATCTTGCCCTATATTACACAAACAGTTGTTAAGACTGACCTAATACTTACATGGATGTCAACATATTATACGCAAAGGCCGGCATCCAGACTGCATCCCATACATGAGAAAATGTTTAAAGGTCATGTTCTAGGTAATTAGATTGGATCAAGTTCATTCACATGATGCAAAATACTGAATGCATATAGGATCAGTTTGATCAGAGTTGCTAATAAAATGCCCAATGGCGGGTCTGTATGACTGTATCGCTCGCCTAGAACATTGATTTTCAAGTAGCCATGCAATGTTCTACATGTAGAGCCCTATAAACCTTTTGTCAGAAATTCAACATTCCTGATCAGAAACATTTAAGTTTTAAAAGTACAAATTGTGGCCGAGTAATACTTCAAAGGCTACAAATTCTAATTAGAGGTGTTGAAGCCTACGACCCTGGAATTGTTCCATTGCTCATTCTCAAGATGACTGCAGAAGCAGTTTGCGGCCCACTTCGGTGTTAACGGTTTAAAATAAGAAAAACAACAATGTAGTCCGTTAAATATTAACATTATTCTCAATAAACATGATAAATAATAATGATAATAATAATAATAATAATAATAATAAGAAGAAGAAGAAGAAGAAGAAGAATTGATACTACAAGTACAATGCATCCCTACACCAAGCTAACTGCTTAATTAATAATAAAAAAATACTAAAAACTAAGACACAGACAAGAATAGTCTATCATGCTCAGTGAACCATGAAAAGTAGGTCAGCTGGACCTACTTTTGATATGCGACACAACAGTAACCTACAATGCATCCATACAACAAGTTTTGTTACTTTATACAAAACCCTTGAATAATCTATGTTGTTCAGTGAACTGTGAAAACTAGGTCACACTGAACTACTTTTGATACATTGCCCACCTTTAGGCCATTATGCACCCATAAACTCAGCTTGTTAACCGTATAAAAAAAATATTGAAACTACAGCCTGGACAAGAACAAGGGCCCCAATGGGCCTGTATCGCTCACCTGGTATTGCAACTAATCGTATTTAAGCTTTACATCCATCGGTGTCACTTCCAATGACTTTCAGTTAAATGGTTTAGTTTTCGAGATATTGACAACAATCTCTGGACTGTTTTTTGCATTAGTGATTTTGAACAATGTTTAAGAGAAAATAGATGATATCAGTGCTAACTACAGATGGTTTCTTAACTGTCTCACTGCTGCAAGTCAGTGCAGCCAATAATTTCAATTTTCAAAAGCTCTTGACTTCGTGAATATTTTGAAAACAATTCGACTGAAAGTTGTTGGTGGCTTAGCAACCAACAACTTTCAGTTCAATTGTTTTCAAAATATTTATCAGGTTCAGAGATATAACCTTTGGAATATGTCGTCTGCAAAAACTCAGTCAGACGGTTACATGAGGTTTAAATACAATTGAAGAAAATGGTCTCTAAAGGCAGGTAGGTGGTCTTGATAGCAGGTTATTCCCCACCACCACACAATCCATTTAACACATGCACATCTGGCTGAATCACCAAGTTAGCAGCAGGGGTAGGGTGAGCTGGAGTTGATTAAAAAAATAATTTGACTGAAAGTCATTGCTGCCTTAGGCAGCAACAACTTTCATTGCTGCTCAAGACAGCAACAACTTTCAATCAAATACATTTCAAAATATTTTTAAGAGCATAGCTGTCAGAGCACATAATACATATCTTAAATATTTCGGCGGTATTGGAAAGGTTAATCTGTTAATTGGAATTTAATATCTAGTTTGGCAATAAAATCTGACAAGGTGATAAATCAATGGACAGTGGGAACAAACCGGTATTTGCCCTATGAAAGTGAGACTGCAAATATTTAAGGAGTGATAACTCTGGCATTTGACATCCTATCAGTTTCATTCTCACAACACAGATATTAGATGCCGACATTAACATTGTGACCAAGTTTGGTGTCAATCCATCAAGAAATAACAAAATGAGCCGCCATTGTTGGTGACGGACAGACAGATGGATGGACGGACATAGTGAAGGCGGATGGGGTCATCGCTATACCACAGATGACTGACAAGTAAGCGGAGTTAAGAAAACCAATTTCGGCTTCAAAATCCATCAAATAAAAAAGCCGAATATGGCAGCCAAACACGCTAAAATTTGATTGGTCCACGGCGGTCATGTTTTTACCTATCAACTTCCCATGAACAAACTTTAACGGCCCTTAGTCCATAATCATATCCCCAAAATTTCAGCCCGGTCCGTTCAGCGGTTCTGCAGAATAAGTCGTTTTCACCAAAACTAGATCATCCAAGATGGCCGCCGAACAATTTGGCCAATCAAGTTCCTTTGAACAAATTTGGTTCAGCTCTTGCCCTCTTTGATATTTTGTGAGTTTTAAATCGATCCACTAAGCGGTTTCGGAGAAGGTTTTTAAAGCCATTTCCTAAATCGGCCAAAATCCAAGATGGCCACCGGCCAAATTGGTCGATCGACATTGTTTGAACAAACTTGGATCCCTACGCCCTAAGGATACTTCCTGCCAAATATAATTGAAATCGGCCCAGTGGTTCTTGAGAAGAAGTTGTTTAAAGAAAAGTTGACGGACGGACGGACGGACGGACAGACGGACGCTGGACAGACGACGGACGGTCGCCATGGCATAAGCTCACGTGGGCATTCTGGCCAGGTGAGCTAATAATCTGATGTTCAGTGAATCTTGAAAGGTAGGTCATGCTGACATACTTTTGATACATGACACACATTTTAACGGCTTTAGACCATGATGCATCCATATACCAAGTTTGGTTACCCTTTACAAAAACCTCTTCAAACTACAGGCCGGACATAAATAACTATAATGTTGGGTGAACTGTGAAAAATAGGTCACGCTTACATAAAGGTGTATCATCTATCAAAGTGGGTCAGGCTGGCCTAAATGGATGTCATATATGAAAAGTATGCTGGCATGACCTACTTTTGATACATGACACAACTTTATGTTCTTATAATGTCGGGAGGGGAGATGAGAGGGAGGGGGGGGGGGCTTGTTATGAGCCCATAGTTTGGGTCCTTTATAATTTATAAACCACGCATGCACAAACATGTGTGCAAAACACATTGTAATTTATTACCAAGGACCGAAAATTTGGGTCCCTCGGTATGCATGCAGATATGCCTGGCCTGGGATGATACCCAAAATGTGGGTCCCAAAATATGGGCCAAAAGGAAGAACAATCACTGAGCATGTGCGAAATAGGGCTCAAAGGAAGAACAATCACTGAGCATGTGCAGTGAGTGGTCCCAAAGCCGAACCCAAAGGCCTATAAATAGGGGGCACATACACAGTGTTAGGCATCTGACTTTCGTCCTAAACCTTCAGGACAAATGTCAGGTATACAAAGCCAGAGTCGTGGCTTTCCACGTTATAAATAATGACACAAGCTTAGACTATGATACATCCATATACCAAGTTTAGTTAGTGTATGCAAAAAAAACATGAAACTACAGCCCACCAAGAATAATCTATGATGTTCAGTGAACGATGGAAAGTAGGTCACACTGACCTACTTTTGATGACACACCTTTGGGATATGATACATCAATATGCCAAGTTTGGTGACTATACGTGAAAAACCCTTAAACACTCATCTGCCTGCAACGGTCCAGGCCGCCTTGCTCACTCTAGAATATAATGGCCCAGAAACTCAAACACCCTCTCCCCCTTACTTTACCAATAACAATGATAACACAACATTTCCTGGAAGAGTGCGCTCCCTTTAGCCGCTAGCCATCTGCATTATGCAGGCATATCTGTGTGGTGAAATATGGTACCAATATATGCGTTGAAGTTATTTTAAGAATATTGGCAGCTTGCCCACCAGCCAGTTGCAGTAATATCGCAAAAAACATGATTTCATTTATAATCACATAGCATTGTCAGAAAGTATGGGGCCGCCTGGGCCATTACAGTCTGGAGTAAGCGTAGAAGTAATCTCATTTATTTTAACAAAATTTATATTTTATCATTTTGAAAAAAATGTCAAATTGACAGAAAATTTTGAATGTTAATTTAGTCCACACAGAACATTTCGTAAATATACATGGGCATGAAAGGGTTAAAACACTGTCCAAACAAAAAATTGGACAAGGACGCATGCACGGACAAAACAATTACTATATATCCCCACAAGCAGGGATTGTCTTGAAAGATGCCCATTTGCAGACCAAGAGTTTATTTTTGAAAATTTATCACTGGAAATAGCTCCGTTACCATTTATCGGATCGCTTTGAAACTTCATAGGGTGGTTGGACTATGTCAGTGGAAGAAACCTATCGAATTTGGCAATGATCTGAAATCCAAGATGACCGCCAGCCATAGATCACCATCTTCAAAATTGGTTTCTGGATGATAACTCTGTTACCGTCTATCGGTTTGCTTTGAAACGTGATAGGGTGGTTAAACTAGGTCTGCGCAAGAAACTTATCGAAATAGATGATAATCTGAAGTTCAAGATCGCCACCCACGGCCATCTTAAAAATTGCTTTCCAGATGGTAGCTCCGTTACAATGTACCGGATCGCTTCAGAAATTCATATGGTGGTTGGACTAAGTCTGGAGACGAAACATATCGAAATAGACAACAATCTGAAATCCAAGAACGCTGTCGGCAAATGGTGGCTACATTGAAAATTGGTTTCCAGACGATAGCTCCATTACTGTTTATCGGATTGCTTTGAAACTTCATAGCGTGGTTGGATTTGCATGGAGAAGAAACATCGGCATCAACGATGATCCTAAATCCAAGATGACTGTCAGTCACAGGCGGCCATCTTGAAAATTGGTTTCCGACTGATAACTCTAATTCTGTTTAGCGTATCACCTTGAAACTTCATAGGATGGCTGGACTAGGTTGGAGGAAGAAACTTATCAAAATTGTAAATGATCAGAAATCCAATATGTTCGGTAGCCATCTTGAAAATTGGTTTCCAGACGATAACTCCATTACTGTTTATCGGACTGTTTTGAAACTGCATATGGTGGTTGGAATAGGTCTGCAGACGAAACCTATCGAAATCAACCATGATCCTAAATCCAAAATGGCCGCCGGCCACTGGTGGCCATCTTGAAAATTGGTTTCCAAATGATAACTTTATTTCCATTTAGCAGGTCGCCTTGACACTTCATAGGATGACTGGACTAGGTCGGAGGAAGAAACTTATCGAAATTATAGATGTCTAGATGACCCTAGATCCAATACGTCCACCATTGATTACCGGATGATAACTGTTTGATAACTGACGACTGTTTAGAGGGTCGCTTTGAAACGCCATTGGATGACTGGTCTATGCTTGAGGAAAAAATCGCTGTTTTCTGATAGCACTCATTCATTGGTTTGTCATCATGGCCGGCTATTTCGCGCCGTTTGCGGATCTTTTGGTTGGTCTATTGTATGCTTATATATTAATGTAGCCTATGTCATACAAAGCAGTCTGGTACACCATACAAGTGAGTGAAGGACATACAAACAATAACATCAATATAGCCAGAATTGGATCCGATCGTGATCTTTTTTTTTAAATCCCACTTTAAAACTAAATCAGGGCAATAGCTTTCTGTCTTAAAAAATACAACTACGGACACGCATGCACGCACGCGCACGCGCACGCACGCACGCACACACATGCATTGGGCACACTCACGCACGTATGCACGAAAGCACACGTACTCCACACGCACGCTTGCAAGCAAGGGAGCAAGTTGATATCCAATGATATATTTCATTCGAGGGATTGGATATATAGGTGAAGTGTCAGTGCGGGGTGGGTAACGCGAAGCATGTATAAAATGTTTTCGACCCTTCAACGAAACACCATCACCCCACCTGTTCCAATGTCATACCTGTTATATGTCACAGATCCACGCCTGGTTATTATGTACATATGTGACGTTTGAAATTTGTGTTCTGAAAGCTAAAAGATAATACAGATGTGATCTCCGGGGTCGAGGGCTACTCGGCTACACCTATTTTCATATTATCAATTCACCTTTCCAGAGTATCCTCCTATCCTCTGACGTCGTACGGCGTCATAATGAGCTAACCGGCGTGTAGGATGGCGTCATTATCATTACGTCATAAATGATTCTATTTGTCCCGTCTTTAACTCTTATTAGTCAGACACGTTGCACGAATTGTATGTAAATGTAAATTTATGTTTAATAAACACGCTGTTGAATATTTTGAAACTAATTTGCCTGGACTTCGTTGCTGCCATAGGCAGTAACAGTGCCAAGTCAAATTAGTTTCAAATGTTTAGCAGCTTACCTGTATAGTTTTCTGGAAATTGATAGTCAGAGAGTTCAGAGATCGATCCCAACACTAGCGACGTGTGGTTGGAGCTTAGCTAAAGATGGGTGTGGCATAGCTAAAATGGAAAGGTTAATTCTGTTTCAGTTTCATTTTATTCGGTTCACTTCTCTTGAAGTATACACATACAGATACATGAATAATATTTTAGTAATGGCGGTATACAGTACATAAACAATACTATAATATTATCTATGCATACAATCTACTTCACAGTCAGTTTTGGAATTCGACCGATCGCGTCCGCGAAGCATCAGTCATAAGCCGGTGCCCGATTTCAATTGCTTACAATTGGAGTCTGACACCAGTTCAAGACGATAGCCGAATGCCACAAGTATTTTTCCATTTGCACAAAATACTTCACCAATTCTCTGGGTCAGAGTCAGTATTCTTCTGCGATGAAGTATGCCAATGTCTGATCGATGGGCGCCGCTCTCTTTTGAAGCGACGACCTCCGCTCAGATCAGGGCCAGATGATTGCTTTGAAAATAAGTATTGATATTCAAATGTGCTAAATAGCAATTTTATCAAGGAATATGTATATATGTACATATATACAAGGTATTCTATCTCAGAACGCACACACACGCGCAAGCGCAAACACGCGCACGTGTGCATACACACAAGTACGCACTTCGATCACTATTCAGTAGTCTTTTAGTTTACATTACAGATCAATATTTAACTTGGTTTTATCGGGAGCCACTGCTGTATAAGACAGCAATGACCGCCTATCAAACCACGGTGAATATTCATCATATATTAAAACTGTATATTCTTTTTCTGTTACTTTGAACTCACCAGGTTAAAGCTGTTACGATCTAGGAGAAGTGATGTTTCTTCCGCGTCTATGTTACATCTGTTCTGGTTTCATGTTGTCCCGGACTCCCGCCAAATCACTGTGGCCTTGTGGGTCGAGGGTCGTTGACTGTGCGGGTCGAGGGTCGTTGACTGTGCGGGTCGAGGGGTCTTGTAAATATAGTTTCATTGCTTTAATTCGGATATCTACAAGACACCGCCACACCCCCACCACTCACGCACGCACGCACCAACGGCCCACAAAGCCACAATCCACCATTTACATAAAACTATGAGTTCTCTTTCGATCAATACTTACCATTATATTACTCTTTGATAATGCAAGCTAGTTAGCTAGCTGCTCTAGGAATCTAGATTTAGGAAGCTTTACCGGCTCCTGGAACCGGGTACCCGGTTCCCAACAAGCGGGTACCCGTCTGCCAGTGAGGCTCATTCTTGTTTGCATAACAATAAGAGCTATACATGCTTTTTGCATTTGGAAATTTCTTAGAGTTTCAGAGTTTCTTAGTGCTTTCTGTGCCTAAGTTTAGCTGTTTTCGCTTCACGGAATATTGGATTAACCATGGAAGGAGCTTCTGAATCTCAGGGTGTATTCTTTCATGTTATTCTCTAGCTGTATGGAGACTTAGGTCTCTAAAATTTGGTCTGTGCCGTTGGCTCCCGTGTATGGCCACGGTTCCATAACCGCTACGGGTCCGCACGGTTTTCCATGCGGGCCTACTCGATGGGTCAGTGAGATTCATGGTGTGGTGGCGGAACCGTGCGGTACCAGTGTTTCTGGCTTACCAGCGGTGGCTCCTGGCCGGGAGGCTGCTGCTGGTAGACCCATGAATACGTCAAAGGATGATGTATTCACAGGGGTGTCTTCTTCGGAGACGGACCGGTCTAATGCTCTGGCTTGGCTAGCCAGAGTGGACCCGTCTGTCGTTTCGGCCACGGCCAAGGAGGACACGCCCCGTCCATCGGTTGCGTCGATTAGGACGGGGGTTTTGCCCGCAGCTCGGATCCAGTCCATTAGACTGGATCCACGGTTTAAGGAATTGCTGGATGCTATTTATAGCAAGCAACTCTTAACCACGAGCCAGCTCCCTGCGGCGTCCAGGGAGGTGCAGGCAAGGTGCCGTATTCCCAGAGGGGAGTATGCCAGATAGGGTGTGGTTCCAGCAGTCACTGAGGATGACCGCTGGGTGCTTGACATTCAGAGTGCTGGAGCAGGTGGTCCCACTCCGGCGCTTGTGGACAGATCTCAAGCGCACCATGAAGAATTCCTGTCCCTATGCGACGAGGGAGTGAGGGCAGCAATAAGTGCTGTTAATCACTCCTATCGCCTATTTCAGTCAGTGTGGGCTGAAGCTGTGGCAGGCCACCCTGTGCCACCTGTTGCACTGTCTTGCGTCAATGACGGCCTGGTGCTGTCGATGGACACTTTGGCCAGGGTGCAGGCGCGAGTTACAAAATCAAGGAGGCAGATGGTCCTTGAACATATGCGTCCAGCTACGGCCATCAGGGAGCGTTTGCTTGGAACGCCCTGAACGACCCTAGCATCTTTGGTGGCCAAGCGTGGGCCATCTTAGAGGATACTGCTAACATAGCGTAGAATCGGTTGGCAGTTAATCTACAGTTAGAACTAGTGCGACAGGTGCACGCACTAGGGGGCTGTGGCTAAACCTTTAGCTGTACAACCATCCTCCAAGAAACAGAAGAAGCGCAAGAGCAAGGCGAAAGCCAAGCCAGTTTCTGCTATTGCTGGGCCTTCGCAGCCGCCTGCAGCTACGAAGGGGAGGTGGGTTGTAGAGGCTCCTACCCACCCCATTGTTGCTCCTGATCGCCCACGAGGCTCCACAAGGAGCTGATCGTACCTGAGGGTATGGTAGCTCCCTTCGTATCCGCCTGGACAGCGCCTGCACGACAGGAACAACGGTGCCAGTTAAACCAGTCAAGCAAAGACCAAAATTGTTCTCTCTCTCTCTCTAAGGGGGGGGGGAGGGGGGGGGGGTTAGCGGATCGCGAGCCAGACACCCGCATTAGGCGTCAATGCGTCTATAGTGGGTGGAAGGCTCATGCATTTCGTCGAGGCTTGGTGAGGTGTGACGTCAGACAGGATGGTCCTGGGATGGATATCCCAGGGGTACATGCCAGAGTGGTGGGATTTTCCACCACAAACCCTGTCTTTGGCACCTGTCTGGACTTCCGTACCAAGGGAGCCAGACAAGCTAGAAGCCATTCAAAACGAAGTGTCATGTTTGCTTTTGAAGGGGGCAATAAAACCAGCAAACCAAAACACTCCAGGCTTCTATTTAAACATGTTCCTTGTAGCCAAGAACTGGGGTCGGGAGAGGCGGGGGGGGGGGTCGTGTGGAGACCTGTACTCAAACTCAGGCCATTGAATTGGTTTATCCATATGCCTTGGTTTCAGATGGAAACTCCGAGATCGGTAATGGCAGGATTAAGTAAAGGAATGTGGTGTGTGTCAATCAATCTGAAAGATGCATATTTCCACATTCCAATGAACAGGGGTTGTCACAGGTTTCTGAGATTCGCGTTTTAGAATCAGGTATGGGAGTTTGTAGTCCTCCCATTCAGCCTGTTGACAGCCCCAAGGGTTTTCACCAGAGTGGTCCTAGCGGTGACAGCGTTTCACAGAAGAGAGAACGTGGCACTTCACACCTACATAGACGATTGGCTTATCAAGGCGGACACGCCAGCCAGGTTAGAAGTGGATACTGCTCTGACTCTGAAGTTACTTTCAGATCTAGGCTGGATAGTCAACAATGAGAAATCCGAATTGACAACCACTCAATACTGTGTTTATTTGGGGATGCGATTCGATCTCGAGGACGGCAGGGTTTACCCGTCAACGCCCAGAGTGGTGTCTCTGTTAGCCATCCTCAAGAGTTATCGATTGGGAAACCACATTCAGGCGAGGTTTCCTCAGATGCTGGGCATGATGGTCTCCATGGAGCATGTAATCCCATACGCTGCTCTGATGCGAAGACCTATCCAGTCGTATCTGATGTTTCTGTGGAAACAGAGAACAGAACCCCTGTCGAAGCAGGTACTAGTTTTAGAGCCGATAATGTCGCATCTTGTATGGTGGAAGAAGCATCAGAATCTCCCAGTAGGAGTTTCACTGCACCTACCCCGCCCCCAGCTGTCCGTGTACACGGATGCATTGCTGGAGCGGTGGAAGCCTGCCTGGGAGAAATCCAGGTTTCGAGCACATGAGAGTCAGCTGCATATCAATCCGTTGGAAATTATGGCAGTGGAACTGGCATTGGAAAAGTTTCTTCCAAAAGTCAGGGGCAAGGTGATATTGATACGGTCAGACAATTCGACAGTAGTATCATACATACATCGCCAAGGCTTGTACCAAGTCACCCACACTGTGTATGAATGTGTGGCAGTTGTTTTGAAAGCAGCTCACATTCCTGGACGATTGAATATTCTGGCGGATGCTTTGTCCCGCAGACAGAGGATTCTGCCAACAGGATGGTCTCTCAACCCGCCAGTTATTCACAGGATGGTCGAGCATTGGGGAAAACCAAACATGGACTTGTTCAGCACAAATGAAAATGCTGAAATCATGACTTATGTCTCACCGATTCCAGATCCACATGCCGTCGATAAGCTAGAGAGGGATGCATGCTTACACGTATCCACTCATCATTCTTCTACCAAAGGCTTTGGTGAAGATCAGGGAGGAATCGTGTCTGGTCCTGTTAATGGCGCCATTTTGTCCCCGCAGGGCGTGGTTCACGGATCTTCTGGATCTGCTGGTGGACAAGCCAGTGCAATTACCAGAGATTCCGAACATAATCTCCCAGGCCAAGGGTCGTTTCCTACACGAGTGGCCCGAAATGTTCAAATTGACTGCGTGGATGTTATCAAACAACGTTCCACGTCAGAAGGCTTTTCCCAACAGGCTGTAAGCTTCATCGCAGCCACGAGAAGGAGGTCCACCTTCGAGTCATATAACCACAAGGTTAACAAATTTGCGGAGTTGTGTGAAGGAAAGGATATTGATACCTTTCAATCCACTATTCAGCAACTAGCAGACTTTCTCTGTGAGCTGTTCAAATTGACTGCGTAGATGTTATCAAACAACATTCCACGTCGGAGGGCTTTTCTCGACAAGCTGCAGATTTCATTGCAGCTGCGAGAAGGAGGTCAACCTTCAAGTCATATAACAACAAGGTTAACAGATTTGCAGACTGGTGTGAAGAAAAGGGTATTGATACCTTTCATTCCACTATTCAGCAAACAGCAGACTTTCTCTGTAAGGTGTTCTTTTCAGGACTGGCTCCTGCCACAATTGCTGGATACAAGTCAGCTTTGGCATCAGTTATCCCATGTCTAGCCAACAGGGATAGTCCAGAGGTGGCCCAGTTGAATGTGATGGTGAAGGGAATGAGCAATCTCCGACAGAGACAACCGGTAGTCATTCCAGCCTGGAGTCTATCTTTGGTGCTTAATGTACTGGCCAACCACCCTTTCGAACCTTTGGGTTCGGCTAGTCTCAAGCATTTGACTCTAAAGGCGTTTTTTTCTATAGACAGCTTCCTCAACGAGAAGGCGCAGTGAGATCCATGCACTTTTTAGCAGAGAGGGACCGATTTATTGTCTCGAGAGAGGGTCTGCGACTACTGCCAAGAGCAGAGTTTATGTCAACGAATCAATCTTTGAAATATCCCAGCAAACCGATCATTATACCAAAACTAACTAGGTTTGATCATGATGCCAGTGTCTAGTGTCCATTCCGTGCTTTGACTAAGTACAAAAAACGGACGGACTCTTTACGATCAAATGATAGACATCTGTGGTTCTGTCATAAGAAGGCATATGGCGTCACATCCATGGATTCTATTTCTCGTGAGGTAGTCGAATGCATTCAGACTATCCACGAGATTGCGACTGGGCACCAGGTGCAATGCACAAGGGCTCACGATGTTAGAGGAATAGCTGCCTCGACCGGCCTTTACAATGGTGTTCCGTTAGAGGACATCATGGCTGTTGCTCAATGGCACTGTGAGTCCTCTTTCACGGATTACTATATGAGGGACATGTCAGACTCTGCCAATCCACTCGCCTTAGCTGTTTTGAAACGATAGTCTAACGGCCACACTGTTCATCTCTCTTTTGATAATTTTGAAAAGCAAAAGTGGTAAGAACAGATATGGTCAAGCGAGAGGGATACAACCATGAGTGTCACGTATGGTCGAAAACGTGTTGGTTGATGGCTCCACGTCTGAAATCCAATATTCATAAAGTAATTCAAGTTTGACAGCCATTTGTATTATGTTTATATATCATGATCATTCATCTTATATATTCATGCTCATTCCCAGGCTAATATGTGCAAAGAGCAGTTAACCCCCTTTTAGGTCTCTGTATGTCAAGTTTAAGTCTCAGATCTTTCTCCGAGGGAAAAAGAAGCCATGTATAGCTTGCCCCTTCCTACCAGGTCACCGACTAAATCTGGTGTTATCAAAGAGTAATATAATTGGTAAATATTGATCGAAGGAAAATGAAGGAAATTTCAATTTCCCTTTCTCCGAGATCTAACAATACTTACCATTATATTACGGACCCTGCCTCCCAGCCCCAAGGAGGCAAGCCATAGGTATTCTTTTGCTTAGTAGCTATGCAAACAATATGAGCCTCGCTGCCAGACGGGTACCCGCTTTCTAAATCTAGATTCGTAGGGCAGCTAGCTAGCTAGCTTGTATTATCAAAGAGTAGTATAATGGTAAGTATTGTTAGATCTTGGAGAAAGGGAAATCGAAATTGCCTTCAATCGGTATGCCAGGAAATGTTTAAAGATGTGAAATTTGACATAAATTATATACTAGTGAAAATGTCATACAAAATCCAATTTTAACCAGTTCTAAATTTGGATCCTGATGAGACAAACCATGTACCCGATTGTAAAACAACTTTTAGATAGATTTGAAAAAGAAATAGGGGATCGTGCCCCTATTTGTTTTGGAAGTTCATTATAATTTGTTTATGCCTTCAACATTCAAAATCCATGCACATTAAAAACATGTAAAATTGTGATGATTTTTATTTTATCGTTGATGGGTGTGAACGTGCACATTTAAACACGTGTAATCAAATAGGGGAGAAAGATGACACCTTCACGCCGGTATCCTCCATAAGTACCAACTTTGTTGGGAAACTAAGTCATCAAGGATTGCGGGCTGACATCCGCATACAGAGACCACTCTGATTATGTCTACCCTTCTTAAAATAAGAAACTGTGCTCGACATCCTCGGACGACGAAATCTTCCCGAGAGCTTACCATAGCTACGTGGAATGTACGTGGTCTGAGTGCCACATCATAGAGGTCAACCTGATGTGCAGACTGTGAACACTATAACATCGATATTGCATGCATTCAAGAGACTAAAGTAGCTAAACACTCAGAGCAGCAACTACAGACAGGCCATAAGCTAGTGCTAATGGAGCAAAAACAGGCCACATACCGGGGATTAGGCTTCGTAATCGGTCCAAGGGTCTTGGATAATGTCATTAGTTTTGGATACGTCAGTGGTCGCGTTGCATTCATCGATCTGGCTATACCTACACGAAAATACACCACCACTAAGTGTCGAATTGTCAACGCATACGGCCCAACTACCGAAAAAGTCAAAGAGAATCCAGCAATATTAGGCCGTATTCTCACTAGAGACTTAACCGGCGTAGTGCAATACTGGGGTATGGCGTTATTCCCAATTAACACTCCAGTGGGAACACAGCTTTAGATTCCTTCTATGCAGAACTGAGCTCCGCCATTACAATCCCAGCTAGATGGCAACCGTTCGTGTGTGGAGATTTCAACTCCAAGCTGGGTAAACTCGGAATTGCGGACAAAAGTTCAGGACTGGGCTTATGCATGGGATCCTATGGAGAGGGCAAACGCTACAGCAATGGATATGCACTGGTGGCATTCCTCAGTTCCAAGGACTATTTGTCACAAATACGGCTTTCAAACGCCCATGCCGTCACCGGAAAACATGGACTGGACACATTACCGACTGCAAAGCCTCAAAAGGTTCTAAGGCTACAACAGCTGTCTTCAACCAAATAGATTTCATACTATGCAAGACAGAAGCAAACCCCTTACTCCGAAACGCTCGTTCGTATGGAAGCACAGACCTATATTCTGACTATAAGCTAGTCATTACACGCCTTCAGATGAACGATCTCTACCTGATAGAGAGAGATTGTCAAATTGTAAGAAGGGTATGGGCGCAACATTTTGTGTGCTAAAATTTGAGAAAAGTCCAACCAGCAGTTTCCGAGATATCAACATATCCAGAATTTGAGGCGAGCCGGCTTCGGGTCCCGTTATCCAGAGCATAGGAACATGGCCAACGTCTGGAAATCCGTTTACCCCGCAAGTTCTTTGTGTTAGAATTGCAGTTCAATCATATTAGCATTTTTAGCTCTTAAAAGCTCGCTTGTATGGTGGAAGAAGCATCAGAATCTCCCAGTAGGAGTTTCACTGCACCTACCCCGCCCCCAGCTGTCTCGAGCGGCAGTGGTGGTGGTGGTGGCGGCGGCGGCGGCGGTGGAGTCATTGTTCTCGTCGAATTGTCGTTAAGTCCACTTTTCTGTTTATATCTCGGGTTGGCTTAATCATACTGAACCAAAACTTGGACACATGCCTCCTTATACTGGCTTGACATCACGCGATGACATCGAGATCATAACGTCAAATGTTCAAGATCACCGTGACCTCGGTAATAACCTTATTCTTTCAACATTAAGATTTTCATTTTTGATGAACATTTCTAATATCTCAGGTTTGCTTAATCATATTGGCCTGAAACTTGGACACATGCTTCCGTATAATGGCGCTACATGACACAATGATGGCGGGGTCAAAAGGTTAAATGTTAATGTCATTGTGGCCTTGGTAAAAAACTTGTTTTTTCAACATTAACATTTTCCCTATAGCTCAATTTAGCAATTCATGTCTCAACTTTGGTTAATCATACTGGACCCAATCTTTGGTGCATGCTTCTGTACAATGATAGGGCATCACATGATGACCATGGCGTAAAAAGTTCAACGTCACTGTGACATTGGTAATACCTTTGCTTTTTCAATATTGACACTGCATTTGCTCAACTTAGCAATTCATATCCCACCGTTGGTTAAGTATACCTGAGTCAACCTTGAACACATAACCGCCTTGCAATTGGAGGGCATCATACAATGATGATGAGGTCAAAAGGGCAAAGTTCGAGGTTATTGTGATATTGGTGAAAACCCTTTCACTATTGACATTTTGTGTTTGGCTCAAATTAGCAGTTCCTATCTTATGTTTGCTTAATCTTCCGGCACCCAAACTTGTACACATACTTTCTTATGCAGAGAGGACATGACACAATGGCCTTTGGGCTAAAAGGTCAGAGCTAAATATTATTGTGATATTGGTAATTAACTGTTTTTTTCAGCATTAACATTTTGTATTTAGCTGAACCTAGTAGTTCTTATCCCATGTTTTGTTATCATGCTAGACCCACAGGTAAGTACATGCTTCCTTATGGTGAGAGAATATGACACAATGCCCTTTAAAGCCAAATGGTCAGAGGTCATTGTAGTCTTGGGAAAACCTTTTTGCCAACAGTAACGTTTTGTGTTTAGCTCAATTTCACTGTTTACCTAGTCGTTATGGAGCCAAAGTTGGACACGTGCCTTTTTAATCTTTATCATAAGTCAGAATGACACATGGCACCTTGGAGTCAGAATGTCAAAGGTCAAGGCCGCCGTGTCCCTGCTAAAATCTAGTTTTTATCACAACTAACATTTTTCGCTTAGCAGTTTATATCTCATGTTTTGGTTAAGCATACAGGGACATCCTTCCTTAAAATGAGATGACATGACACAATCATCTTGGCATCAAAAGGTCACGGTCAGTTTGATAATGACAAAGGTCAAGGGCTTTATCAACAATAACATTTTGCTTTTAACCTCAACTTAGCAGTTCATATATCATGGCTTAAATGTTCGACGGCCCAGATGGCTGCGGGTGCTATGGCAACGTATGGTAGCAAATTGCCTGCGACTCCAAAGAACGTACCTACTCCTGAGGCGATGGCTGGTATGGCCTCAGAAATCTTCTCCACACCATGGAGAGCATTGTTGGCGATCTTGGGGACCGTCTCGCCAGCCTTCGTTGTGAACAGAGTGATCAGAGCCCCAACTGCTGCAGCGGACCGATAGAACCTTTTACGTAAATGCGATAGATTCCTTTCGTTCTGTGTACTAGGTTGCAGGATTCAGGCTCATCATAATCACCACCGACATCATAGTCTGCATCATAATCCTCCTCATCATAGTCCTCCTCATAGTCCTCGTCATCTATATCCTCGACTGGATCTTCATAAGCATGTGGTTCATACATCGCTCTGGGGATCCGTCGCTGCAGGACAGCTATATAGTAGTTTAAACTGTAGGCTATAGCATGGCATCCACAATCTTGAATACGGGTGTGTTTGCAATAGCGAACTGGTGACTCAGCTTCGCCGACAAGAAGGTGGCAGAGGTCGAGCGTGAGCGTCATAACCAGGCGACGGAGAAGCTGTCTAAGGAGAGGTTTGAGTACAGCAAAGCACTCGAGCATATGCGTCAGAGGGAGGCATGCCGACGACAACTCCGAGCTCAGGCCAGCCAGAGCATCAAAGAGGCAGATGAGAGTCTCGATGAGTACTACGAGGCTGTAAAAATATCTGAGCTCGACTATGAAGCATCAGCAGGTCAGAAGACAGCAGAGCTTATAGTAGTGGTGGCAGCTGCAGTGGTGACGACAGGAGTCGTTCTCTATGCACGCTCAAGCTGAATACCTGATGTGTTCGACACGCATACCTTAGCATAGCCGAAGTAAAGTACCGTCACACCTAATGGGCGAGTACCAGCTATGAGGTTTCCGATGTTGACGCTGAGCTGGTGGCCCTGAATTGGTGGGATATCCCTGCCCTTGAGGTGGTGACGGGCCTCGAGTGCTGACTCGAGGTCGTCGCTTCCACTGGTTAGTTGCAGAAGCCCATATGACTTAGTTCTCTGTCTGTAGAGTTGGCAATCAGCCAGCTCACGTACCTCACCAAGAACATTGGTCCCAGCAATGACGAGCTTGAAGTCGTCTAGCTTATCGACCTGCTGGATGGCTCCTCCCATCTGAACCAGGACCACAACAGTGACAGAGTCCGATACACCGTGATGCAATGTCAGCTCTACCCGTTGGTTAGCTGTGGCTTGGACCTGCTGGTGTTCTCGCTCCACATGCATGATCTGCTGTTGGGAACCCATTTGCTTCAGTTCCTGGTCATTTTCGTCATGCCAGAAATGAAGTCTTGGCGCATTCATTGTCGCATCTGCGAGCTGTTCAGTGTACACCCGGAGGAACAGCCTATCCCGCATAGCAGCGGGATTCACGTGTGGCATGCTCTTGATCTCGTGGATCTGTGCCGAGATTTCAAAGTCGACGTACTTCCCAGCAGCGGACAACGGGTTCGCATCATGTATACTGGGTCGAATAACCATCAGGCGGTCCTTCCGAGGATCAGTGCCGTGCGATGTCGCGTGTTCAATAGCCCCATCTGGATGTTGTACATACTGCAACATGTTTAAGGTATGGGTATATAGATGTTTTAAAGGCTGCCATGTTCGGTAATGTTCTCCAGCAGATTGTCTACAGGCAGCAGGATAAGTCGGCACGACAGTCAGCACGACAGCCACGGCGTGCACTGCCCCCACTGTGACAGGGTCCGAGGACTGCTTCGTGATATCAACATTATCCACGAATGAGCCAATGTCACACCTCCGTCTGATGCGGAGATACAGGCCACCATAGAGGAAGGCGCGCCAGCTCGTAGTACAAAAGAACTCCTGACTCGGATATTCTACCGGAGGTTTGACAGCACCCAGGACAGGGCACTCAACCTACCTGTAGCCCAAACCAAGAGTCCTGTTATTCTAGCTCTCCAAAGGGCGCCGGTCGATCCCAAAGATCTACTAACGGTCGGGAAGTGGGCTGCCATATTTAGCCTGCATAGCCAGAAAGAGCGAGATATGCTGGATGCTGGATAGCCTCCAGTCTGAAGCAAATAACTACTTCAGGGAGGAGGTCAGTGCCACTGTGGCAGAGAGCCACGACACTCGTCATGCAGAAGGTACTCAGAAGGGGCTCACTGTTGGCCGCAAGGAGACTGTTGAGCACATCTTCAACGAAAGAGGGCGCAGGAGATTGGCCAGTAATCTGCCAGCATTTCTGAAATTCCCAGATAGCTACTAGGACTACCTCATCAAATCCGCTCACAAGTCAGATGCTCGTCGCACATGGACAAAGTGGATCTTCCATGTTTTAGCAACAGGCTTCTGACGAAACTGACGAAGTTCCTCAAGCTGCTGATGAAGTTCCTCAAGCTTCTGATGAAGGTCCTCAAGCATCTGACGAAGTAGCGGAGACCTCGGACGAAGCTACTCAGCCTTCTGATGAATGAAAAAACTTGCGCCAGCAGTCTGTCAGCGATGACGCATAGAGAAGGCTCGTTTCCTGGCTGGAGGCAGCTTGTAGGTGAAGGTCTGCGCCTTTTCCAGTGATGCCTTGAAGTGAGACAGCTTACCTGTCTCCTTGTTGCTGAAGATGAAGTGGTACAGATCAGCTGCCCTCTGTACACATGCGATAAAGTCCCCTTTGGTCTCCTTGAGGGTTAGGGTGTCGTATATGGTCTCAAGCAGGGCACGTCCACACTTGGGGCTGAAGTATAGCAACCGGGCATTGTGGTGGATGTCCGGTGAGATCTCACGGGTGTACTTCTGAAAGAGGATGAAGACAGTTATCTTTGTGTGCCGGATGCGCCTAGTGATGATGCTGAGGTAGGTAACTGTCATATATGACAACATACATACACGCCGATGTGCTACATCAACCTTCGCTCAGTGCACACAGCAGCTTACTGGTAGAAGTCAGCCGGGACGTGATAGAGTATCTCCCAGGTGCCAAGAGCAATCTATGGAAAGCTATCAGTCCTAGCCTGTTCACACCTGTAAATCACCTGTTTGACAGCCCCTCCATTAACATTTATGCCAGCACGGATGGGGTATCGGACGCCCATTTAGAGTTTACTCTCTTATTACTCATTGACCTGACATGATATCACAACAGGAATAGCTGACCTTTGCCGAGATAATGAAGAGCCCGCTACTGGGTTGCCCCTTCATGACCCCTGCACAGATGCTCGCACAACAGATCTGTCAACAAAAAGGAAAGCGACTACAGCGGGAGAGCTGGTATCACCAGAATGCAAGCATTGCAAGGAGGCGAAGGAACAGTGAAGGGTCCCGATACCGGCAGGCCCTCCTGGAGGAGAGTAAGTGGGACAATGAGCCAGATGTAGCGGAGACCACGGACGATGCAGCAGAGACTGCGGATGAGGATGAGCCAGAGAGTAAGCGGGACAATGTCTTCACATACGTCGATGAGCCAGATGTAGCGGAGACCGTGGACGATGCAGCAGAGACGGCGGACGAGGATGAGCCAGAGAGTAAGCGGGATGATGTCTTCACATACGATGATGAGCCAGATGTAGCGGAGACCTCAGATGATGCAGCAGAGACCGCGGACAAGGATGAACCAGAGAGTCAGTGGGACGATGTCTTCACATCCGACGATGAGCTAGATGTCTTCACACATGACGATGAGCCATGTGTCTTCATAGACGAGGATGAGCCAGTTGTCATACAGTGGGAAGAGGAGATTGCGCAGATGTGTAAAACCAAGAAAGCCATCCAGCGGCGGACCTACTATCTTGGTCATAAGGTGAAGTTCCAGATGTCATGTCTCAGAAGGCTACTGGCATCCGATATAGTGCTGGATGACCTCTGTCTAAGAGACGTCTGTCTCGACACCAGCAAGCTGGCACGGTTCGCCAGGCTCTCCAAAATCTACCCTTCTAGGACTCATGAGCAGATTCTACAGGTGATACAGGTTTAATCTCCAGGCATACTATGACAAAATCATAGTGGCGGAAGCAACCAGAAATATACCCCTCACTGACGGCTGACGAGGGTGGTACCATCCACTGCTGGCGACTCCAGCAGATAGATACCATCAGACAAAATCTCGCCCATGAAGCAGAAAAGTACAGCGGAACGTGCAGGCGATATAAAACAGCTTACAATGTCCTCGCGCATACAAGCACTGCTGCGGGTGTGATTGGAGCCAGTGCTGTGGTGTCAGCTGTGGCCACTCTTGCTACAGGGGTGGCGCCATCGTCGGCATCCCGCTGGGTGGCGTGACACTAGCAGCGACTGTTTTGGCCACGGGCTTGGGGCTGGGGCAGCGGCAGATTAAAAGGAGGCTGGAGAAGCATGGTAAGTAGGTTGCACTGACACAGAGTATACTACGGACTATCGACGAGTCTGTCAGCAAATCTGCCGTGGATGGCCAGGTCAATGATGAAGAGTACCATCATATATTGAAGGTCCAAGACTGTACCACACGGAGAAACCTAAAGTGCGACAGCAATACCTCAAAGGCTCCAGCGGGTGGTTGATATGGAAGAGTTAATAAACGAGATGTTACGGCGAGGTCGCCTTGCTGGTCTCTGGAGTCGAGACGACTACAAATAGTGTGCTGCCTGTACGGTAGCTTTAAGAACACCAGTATAGATGGTCTTCCCACTGAACCTCACGACAGTCATCCGGAGCCAACCGCCCCTCCTGGGTACACCCTTGACTGACCTGAGTGGTCTACTGGATGATATACCAGAGCTAACACCGTTCTCCATCACTGTGGATGGACGGTCCCGAACCAGCTTCTCCATCAGCCCATGACCACTGACCAACCGCCCCATCACCATCAAGGATACGAAGCAAGCTCATACTTGGATGGCTGCTCCAAGCCTCTCATACTGGAATCAGCAGCTGAACCTTGCTATGTGGTGTGGCACGGCAGGATGTGGAGTTAGTTCCACCCTGCTTCACTCCTATTCTGGTAATCCTGAAGCTCGGCTCATTACCAGCTGTCTCAGCTTCCATATGTACTTCACGGTGCGACAAGTCCTCCATGAACTGGGTACAAGCCTCCCTGATACAAATGCCTTCGACCCACAGCTCAACAGTCATAGCATCTCAGCGGCCAGCAGACTACAGACAGAGAGTTCAGCGCTCACCCAGACTATCGGTGGCATGGTGGTAACAACAGTGGTCTAGGGGTTATGTATGGTGACCCGAGACGTGACTACTCAGGATTCCCCTATCGAACCCCCCAGCGAGTAGGCCATCGGAAGACAGCGACATTCTCGTTTGATCCAGACTCCGACCCTGAAGCACTGGTGCAAAATATGCACATCACTGGCTTGCGGCAGGACTATCCAGATGTGTGGAAGTACTTTGTCCCACACACCACCTCAGGCCTCACACCAGTAGCGATCGTTCGGATCAACCAGTCGCTGATAGCACTGTGCTACTGCATTCCTACGGTACAGACCCAGTTGCGGCATTTAATAGATGGTGTCAGTGGAGCAGAGGTCCAGGCCATGTTCATCAGTCTCATTGAGGATATGATCATCGTGGCAGACCCCAGGAGTCTTATTGCTAAGTTCCAGCAGGGGTTGCAGAAGGCTCATCGCAAACTTGACTTTGCTATTTCACCACACCTACGGTTGATTCTGAGCAACATGATCGTGAACATCGAGGAGCTCCAAGTCAGGGGCTATAACAACATGATAGTCGAGGGGAGTTCGCCCGGTGTCCACTTTGGCTTCAACACTGCCATCAATGCACCTACGCATAGTACGAGCCATACAGTCGTTCCGACCCTGACACTGCAGCCAGTCGACACAGCACCTCCAGGCGCCCCGACACTGCAGCCAGTCGACATGACACCACTTCCCGTGGTAGCTCTACGTGTGGTGTCCGGCCTAGCTATCATGGCGCTCGGGATCAGCCTACTCCATCGCTAGCAAATCAGCTATAAGACTATCCTGACTCTCTACAGTAGCAGTGGGGACCACGGTGAGACACTGAACCAGCTTGGCCTGCCCTATAGCCCCTATACCCGCTGCCAACATGCACATCCAAGGGCTGGAGGGTTCGGCAGCGCATCCTTTTTCCAGCTTGTAGTATCGCAGACCGTTGTTCAGCTCTGATGAGGCCATGGCGGTCTACATCTGCTGGAACACATCTGACAGATACTCACGATCCTTGTAGAAACCGTTAGCTCGCAGGTGCTGCTCGACAATACTCCCGCCCATGATAAGGTATTCGAGGAAACAGATCTGTCCCTTGCCAAATCCGAAATAGAGCTTCACAGCTGTCAGATCCTCTGTCAGCTCAGTGTCTTCTTCTTGTAGTCCTTTAACTCCTTCCGGAAGACATCATAGTACTTTCTGCATAGCGTGAGCCCGGACATGTTTAAGATGTCTCAATAGAGAGATGAATATTCCTGAGTACCAACCCGGCCACCTGGCAGACGCAGACTGGGAAGATCTTATTAGCTCTCTCGACAGGGGACGCAGATGTTTAACCACGTTGTATACTCAGTGCTTAAACAATGACGTCAACGGTACAGATCGTGAAACAACTGCCCAAGAGCCAGGAGAGTCTTCAGAAGGTGGAGAACCTGCTGCGAACCAAGACACAGAAGTTACTGACAAAAACAAAACCTCTGGCAGTCCATGTCGCCAGTAACGTGGTGGCGAATGTGACCGTGGTGAAGATGACAGGTGGAAATGAAGTTCTTCCTGCAGCCACTGCGGCTGTCCTCGCTACAGTTTTGAGTGGGGTGGCCGGGCACTGTCTCGGAATAACTCACCCATCCCAAAGACCGCCCTCAGTGGTACAGCCTACACTGCAAGATCGTGGGTGAAGGTGTTACACTAATGGAGGCCGCGGTTCTAGGGCTAGCAACAAGTGCAATGGCTGAGATCATCGTCGCCTACGTTTAATCCCTCTGAATAGTGAGAGATGGATCACGAGACCTCTGCAGCATATGAGGCATGTTGTGCCAGAGGGCGGTGTGTCGAGCATGCGGACTGAGGATATATATATATGACTATGACTCTGTCACTCAAAGACCTAGAAAGCAAAGAGCTAGGTGATCTTGCTCACTTGGCCGAGGCACGCCTCGGTTCAGAGGATGCTGTTGCCCCATCTCCTTCCTAGACTTCGATGAGAAGGGAGACCCGCAGGAGATCCGAGGTACCATCCCAGCCCGAGATTTCATCGGGAATACTGACACGATAGGACAATCGGCCATTAACTAGGCCAAGACTGTATACAAGGGTATGGGCATCAAGGAGAGGGCGACGATGCGAGGTATGCTCTGAGTCGATGAGGCTGGAACCATCAAAGTTATGGCTGGGTACTATGCACAGGACCTGGTTAAGGATCTCCTGAAACCACGGAGCTCATTCCGACAGGATGGAGAGAATCTCAAGAAAGGCATCCTCGGCCTGAGCCATATCACTGTCGACGGCCAAACAGGTGCTACCGCCATCCTCCGGCTACCAGAGGTGAAGAAGTCAGGGTTCTTTTGTTTGCTGTTTAAGACCACAGGATAGTCAATGCTTCCCGTGCATGTATCATATGGATACTGGATGTACTAGACACTGTGGGTGCTGACACAGGCACTTTACGCTGTCTTCTCAGCTGCTGCTGGGATTTGATGCTTGAAACCTCCATCGCATCCTTCGCATCCGCCGGAGGTGAAGGATTCCCCGCTCTGCAGGCGAAAGAGCTGGTGCAGGAAGTACTGCCGTTTAGTCTCCCAGATATAGATGAGGCTACCGCTGACCAAGTGCTAACCATCCTCCACACGCATGTCCGTACCATTCAACAGTAGGCCGGCCGATACTGGCCAGGTGGTGCTGAGCATTGCCCCATCAGGACACAGGAAAAACATCTTGCTGCGGGCTCTCCTGCCCGAACATGTACACTCTCTATACATCCTTCTGGTGTCTGACATCGCCGCTAAGGCGGTTGACAGTAATGATCAATGGTATAATGGCCCAATCACGAAGACGCAGAACCTGCAAGCACTAATGGAGAATCTGCTGGCAGCCTGACTGACAGAACCACTTGTTCTAGTTATCGATGACCCTGCAATAGACCAGAAGACAGTCACCTACCTCAGCAACTTCACCAGGCGCATCCGGCACACAAAGATAACTGTCTTCATCCTCTTTCAGATGTACACCCGCGAGATCTCACCAGACACCCACCACAATGCTATACTTCAGCTCCAAGTGTGGACGTGCCCTGCTCGAGACAACAGCTTAATCCTCAAAGAGACCAAAGGGGACTTTATCGCAGGTGTACAGAGGACAGCTGAGCTGTACAACTTCATATTCAGCAACAAGGAGACAGGTGAGCTGTCACACTTCAAGTCATCTCTGGAAAAGGTGCCACAACTGTTTTTTCATTCATCAGAGGGCTGAGGAACTTCGTCCGCAGTCTCCGCTACTTCGTCAGAAGCTTGAGGGCCTTCATCAGAAGCTTGAAGCACTTCGTCAGAAGCTTGAGGAACTTCGTCAGTTTCGTCAGAAGCCTGTCGCTTAACCTCCACCCACTGATGGTCAGAGTCTAGGACTCTCTTCTTCTGGAACATCTCACAGAAGATCCACTTTTTCCATGTGCGACTAGCATCTGACTTGCGAGTGGATTTGATGAGGTAGTCCTGGTAGTTATCTCGGAATTTCAGAAATGCTGGCAGATTACTGTCCAATTTCCTGCGACCTCTTTGGTTGAAGATGTGCTCAACAGTCTCCTTGCAACCAACAGTGAGCCCCTCCTGAGTACCTTCTGCATGACCAGTGTCGTGGCTCTCTGTTACGGCGGTACTGACCTCCTCCGTGAAGTGGTTATTTGCTTCAGACTGGAGGCTATCCAGCATATATCGTTCTTCCTGGCTATGGAGGGTAAATATGGCAGCCCACTTCCCAACTGTTAGTAGATCATTGGGCTCGACCCTCGCCCTTTGGATAGATAGAATATCAGGACTGTTGGTTTGGGACACGGGAGGTAGGTTGAGTGCCCTGCCATGGGTGCTGTCAAACTTCCGGTAGAGTATCCGAGTCAGGAGTTCTTTTGTACTACAAGCTGGTTTTCCTACCTCTATGGCGGCCATTATCTCCGCATCAGATAGAGGTGTGACCTTGGCTCGCTCGTGGATAATGTTGATGTCATGAAGCAGTCCTCGGACCCTGTCACAGTAGGACAGTGCAGGCCATGGCTGTCGTCCTGACTGTCATGGCGACTTGTCCTGCTGCCTATAGACAATCTGCTGGAGAACTTTACCAAACACGGCAGCCGTTTAACCCCTCTATATACCCAGACCTTAAACATGCTGCAACATCCAGATGGGGCCATTGAACCCGCGACATCACACCGCACTGATCCTCGGAAGGACTGCCTGATGGTCATTTGACCCAGTATACACGATGAGAACCCGTTGTCCACTGCTGGGAAGTACATTGACATTGCAATCTCGGCACAGATCCACGAGATCAAGAGCATGACACTCGAGTTTAAGCTTCAGAGGACAATAGAACAGACGGTGGAGCTCTCGCAGGTTCTGAACAGGTGGGAGATCGTGCAGAGCAACAGCACCATGGACACCACCTATGTGAACGATGAGTACTGAGTCCTAGGTCCGCTGGCTTGTGGCCCAACCTTCTATGCGAAGGGAAAGGGGTACTACGCCGTGGGGTGCAATGAGAGGATCACGGAATTCAAACTACAGGCAGGTGTCGTGAATCCCGTGGCAGTTCCACTCTTAACCCTCCTCGAGAACACACATGTGAATCTGGCTGCCATGCAGGATAGGCTGTTCCTCCGGGTGTACACTGAGCAGCTCGCAGATGCGACGATGAATGCTCCAAGAGTTCGTGTCTGGCATGAGCAGAATGACGAGGAGCTGAAACAAACAGGTTCCAAACAACGGATCGTGCATGTGGAGCGAGAACACCAGCAGGTCCAAGCCACAGCTAACCAACGGTTAGAGCTGGTATTGCATCGTGGTGCATCGTACTGTGTCGCTGTTGTGGTCCTGGTTCAGAAGGGAGGAGCCACCCAGCACGTGGATAAGCCAGATGACTTCAAGCTTGTGGTTGCTGGGAATGTTCTTGGTGAGGTATGCGAGCTGGCTGATTGCCAACTCTACAGACAGAAAATTAAGTCATATGCACTTCTGCGCCTAACCAGTGGAAGCGACGACCTCGAGTCGGCACTCGAGGGCCGTCACCACCTTGGGTGCAGGGACATCCCACCTAATCAGAGCAACCGGCTCAGCTTCAACATCGGAAACCTCATAGCTGGGACTCGCTCATTGGGTGTGATGGTACTTTACTTTGGCTATGCTAAGGTATGCGTGTCGAACACATCAGGTATTCAGCCTAAGTGTGCGTAGAGCACGACTCCTGTCGTCACCACTGCAGCTGCCACCACTACAATAAGCTCTGCTGTCTTTTGACCAATCGATGCTTCATAGTCGAGCATTAGCTCAGATACCTTTACAGCCTCGTAGTACTCATCGAGACTCGCATCTGCCTCTTTGATGCTCTGGCTGGCCTGAGCTCGGAGTTGTCGTCGGCGTGCCTCCCTCTGGCGCATATGCTCGAGTGCTTTGCTGTACTCAAACCTCTCCCTAGACAGCTCCCCAGAGCGATGTATGAAGCAGAGGCTGATCCAGTCGAGTATATAGATGACGAGGACAATGAGGAGAACTATGGTGAGGAGGATGATTATGATGCAGGCGACTACGATGTAGTGGCGACCATTGGTGAGTATGTTGATGTAGAGCCTGAATCCCGCAAGCTAGTACACAGAGCGAAAGGAATCTATTACACTTACGTAAAAGGTTCTATCGGTCTGCGGGCAGCAGTTGGGGCTCTGATCACTCTTATCACAATGAAGGCTGGCAAGACAGTCCGCAAGATCGCCAACAATGATCTCCATGGGGTGGAGAAGTTTTCTGAAGCCATACCAGCCATCGCCTCAGGAGTGGGTATGGTCTTCGGAGTCACAGGCCCTTGGTTACCGTACGTTGCCATAGTGCTCACGCCATCTGGGCCACCAAACATTTAAACCGTACTATATAAGGATGGTGTCTCTGTACGACCTGGTCAAGTCTCTTAACTTCCGAGGGTTGGTCGATAAACTACTGTTCAGTGAGGATCCAGCAGAGATTAGATGCAAGTGTATGGAGGTGTTTGAGGAGGTCTTCAGTGATGGTCAAATGAATGATGGCCGTCTGTTTAGAGTTCACCCAGGCCGTGCCTGACAGGACGGGAGTGAACGTCAGTGATGAAATCCTGGAGTTTATCAACCATCTTTCTTGAGGAACTCTACTATCAGCCTGGTGGATATTACTGTGAGCCCTCTCAACTACTCGAGGCTGCACGTCGCAAGGGCCACAACTTTACATTGGAGACAGTTAGCCAGTGGCTCAGCCACCAGGCGATGTGGCAGATATACAGACCTCGTCCACAGCACATCAGGCATACCCATTTCGAGGAAACTGCCCCGAACAGAGTTCACCGGGCAGATGTTCTATTCCTTGTACATGACTCGATTGGCCGTAAGACCTACAATTATGCCCTCACCATCGTCGATGTCGCCAGCAGGTATAAGGTGGCAGTACCGCTCACAGACAAGTCAGCTGGCCAGGTGGCCAGGCATTCCAGGGTGTCTGTGAGGCTTCGGAAAATCCCCTCCAGTGGCCGGAATTGTTGCAGGTGGATGAGGCTAAGGAGTTCAGAAGGGAGACTGCAGCCCCCATGCGGAAACACAGTGTGGCAGTTAGGCGATGCGAGCTAGGGCATCACCTTGTCCAGGCTATCGTTGAGCCGTGGAATTGGACACTGGCAGAGAGACTGTTCCTACACCAATACGCCCAGGAAATGGCCGTGTCAAGTGAACATTCTAGAGTATGGGTGAGAGGGCTGCCTGCTGTGGTGGAGAGATCCAATGCCGAGATTACTAGGCTAATCGGGAAGAAACCGGTAGAGGCTATCAGTCACTCTGCTGGTGACAGCTCTAGAGGAGCGAACAAGGGAGAGGAGTGCCTACCACCTGATGCTCTTGTTCGGTACCTGTATGAGCTTGGTGAGCTGGAAGGTGGTCGACGGCATGCAACAAATCCTAACTGGTCGATAGATGTTCACAGGCTTGACAGGTATGTGGAGGCGGAGAGGTGGCCTACACTGTACTACCTGGTACGCCAGCACGGAGTGACTAAGCGACCATTGTCATAGAAGACCTTCAGCTAGTCCCTGCAGACACACAGCTACCACCGCTTAGGGTGCTAACATGACACTCGATAGGCTCGGTATGGACACCATCTGGCAGCACATGGCGCTCATCATAGTAAGCAGAGAGTTCGAGTTTTTCCTGCTCATACGTCACCATACGCCGGTTGTGCATGCGTAGGCCTCGGTTTTTAGCTCTGTCCACCCAGCCATGTAGGGCATTGTAGGACCTCTGCCAAGAGACCTCATTCTGCCGCTTTGGCATTCCCTTAGCCGAGAACTTACTTGCAGCTGTGCTCTCCACGTAGTAGCATTTGGAGCAGACAGCGATACCACGAGAGCCTTCGAACTCGAGCTTGAACAGTCCCGGAGTCCGTCTAGACCATTTGTCCCACGCTAGCCAGTCCCGCTTATGAGCCTGGTACTCTGCTACCATCTCAGGGCAAATGACGTCGTCGAGGTTGAAGCCTGCTATAGCGATATACGTGGAGTCAGTGTCCATCTGCAGGTACTCAAAGCTGTCAGGACCTACGTAGCGATCGAGGAAGTCGTAGTAGAACTCCAGCATTTGCAGCTTCACGAGCTCAGAAACGGCTATCCCCACATGGAAGGGCCTTCGAATTGTGATTCTCGGCTTGTGACTCTGGAGTTCGTATGACTACCAGGGCCTTGTCTACCATGCATTCATCCTTCATGAAGCTGGTGTTGCTATGACGTTCTAGGGCCTCGATGAGCTTCCTGTAGGCACTGTTGCCGAGGAGTTTAAAGAGATCTGCCAAGAGCGCTTTTCTCTTATCTACATCTCCCGAGCAGCGGGCCACCGTAACATTCTCCATGAACCACTCGAATGGGCGCTGGGCCTCATAATCTATGGTGCGGTATATTGCAGTGATCTCCAGGCCATGGGTTATATACTACTTGAGGGTCAGGGCATACAGCAGCCGCTTCTTGCCAGAGAGGGCACCTACCAGCTTCTGGGTGGTGGGCCGCTTCCTCCCTGTTTGCTCTAGATATGCCAGCATCTCAGACGAGATAGCCTCTACCAGGATCTCACGGTTATAGAAGAGAGGAGGCATTTCCTCGAACTTTGCCCACAGAGCCTTGGGGACCTCTATATCCACCTCAGCAAACTCAAACTGACTGTCTGCTAGGAGAGCCTCCTTATAGCTAGCTAACCCACTGGCACTGGGCCAATGGCACACTTTCTCCCTACCACAAGGCATCTATTTGGCCCTCGTTGACAGGTACAGAGTATTTGTGTCGTAGCCGAGTAGACGTTGGCAGACACACACACTCAGCCGGATTCGAGTCACACCGGCCTCGTGGTATCTGGTGAACACGATGCTGGGACCTCCAACAACAGCACCCTTCAGCATCTCGTAGGCTTCCTTGTCCAGTGAATAGAGGCTAACATCCGTTCCAGGTAGGAGGTACTGCAGTGACACACCTGGGAGAGACACCGCATCTTTGAGGATATCTCTTTCTCATTCTGTGTAGAGCTCCCGCATCCACTCTAGGGCTTCGATGAATGGACTGATGTCCAGGTTGTTGTAGTATCGCAGCGAGTCAGCGAATTTCCATATTCCATGCTCACTGAATGTCTGGTTACATGTTTCCACTCTGTTCGCGTCAAATGGTAGCCAGCCTTGAGCTTAGATGTCCATGCTGAGTAGTCAGGAAGCCCTGGATAGTTGAGCGTCTCATGTGTGTCAAACCATTCATATGGGAGCCAGCTCTTCTGCTGTGTACACCTGTAAGCATTGACACATACCTCATATGAGACTCTTGGGCTGAGGTAGGTCAGCACATCGAGAAACCATAGCTCAGGTGTTATGAGGAACATGGTCTGACTAGCCTTCTTGGCGACTTTCACTGTACCTGTACTGTCAGTCAGCTCATCGACAAAGTACTTCTTGATGAGGTTCAGGTCATACCGCCTAGAGTTGAACCCCAGTACAGGCACTTGGTCACACCACTCGTTGAGCAGTCGCTGCTGTCGCTTTGGGATCTTGTCCAGATATATCGGTATGTGCTGTGCCCTAACCATTGTCCAGATTAGAGATGCTCGCCATTGGATCTCCAGCATGAACTCTCTGATCAGTTCTTTTGGGTCAGGATTGCAGAGGTGAGTGGGCTCACTCGTGGCACCCTCTAAGGAACAGCCACCTGACACATAGATAGGTATGTGAGTACTCGCGATCGTGAGAGTCTCCGTAGGATGTGTCTTGATACCATCTAGGAGTGCTTCGAAGTCGTAAACTATGAAGTGTGGGTATGGGACAGTCGAGCTCCTTTAGGGACGCTTGGGCAGCATTTTATACAGCACTCCCATTGTACCAAAAGCATGCATCAAGAGGCTCTCAGCTTCTCCTCTCTCAGGACTGTCTTGTGGTATCTTTGTTCGGCATCCTCACCTCACTGGTGTTGTGGACACCCGTGCCAGTGACAGCCATGGAACTGGTAAATGGTGTTGGTGGTCGGATCATAACCATTTATGGGAGCGCCCTCGATCCAACGCTCGCCACTATGCCCACACTCTACATGGTGTATGTGTACGCCTCTGTTTCTCGACTCATACTGGATCCAACGAGTAGCCGCTGAACTGGATGGTTGGGGCGGATAGAAGGCTTTCTCATATGCAAACTGTGATGCCTAAATCTTCTCACCAGGACACACGATTTTTGTTTTGTCACCTGTACAGTGATCAGCATGGCGTTAAGGATTCCATGTCTGTGTAAACCTCTACTGACAGTGACTGCAGACTAGTGTATGTGCCAGCTTGGAGATGTTCTTGATGTAGAAGGCATGGTGGTCCCACACTCCGATGGTCATGTTGTCACAGTAGTGAGCCGTTTGCCTGATCATGTGCCAGGTTCCCTCTTCGGTTGGTTCATACACGCG
Organism: Chaetoderma sp. LZ-2023a; assembly: GCA_034401795.1. Taxonomy (NCBI): domain Eukaryota; kingdom Metazoa; phylum Mollusca; class Caudofoveata; order Chaetodermatida; family Chaetodermatidae; genus Chaetoderma; species Chaetoderma sp. LZ-2023a. The sequence goes on from CM067366.1 coordinate 99,457,146, forward strand.
AATCCCAATCTTGGCGAAGAACTCTACCTTGTCCAGCTGATCCCGCGAGGGCTTGCGGACATCAGGTACTGTCTTGCCGTAGAATTGTGTCGCGAGCTCTCGTGCAGGAGCTGTACTTCTATCAGCTCGCGCTCCTCAGTGGACTGCTAGACATCTCCAGAGACACATCTTGTCCCTGTAGGTGTCGAGGGCAGTCATACTCTTCTTCTGTCGTAGCCAGTCTGGGAGGGGGCCTGTCCCAAGCAGAGGTTGGCGGTCGATGACAGCCCTGACCTCAACGTTGATTGATCGAACGAAAGCCCACTTCGTGTTGGTTCGATCGATATTGTCTGTGTCGAGGCGGGATTGCTCTCTTGCTGCCACCCAGTCCTGAGCTGCTCCTATCGTGTTCAGCCACGGGCTCCCTGGAGCATTCTTGTGGAAGAGCATCACCCTACCATCTTCTATGTGACGGATGCGATAGGTATGGGTGTAGCCGAGGTAGAAGGCGTTCTGGACAGCCTGCTAGATTTGGCCTGTGAGGTCTCCTTCTAGACCTCTGAAGAATATCCAGCACACTGACCGGCATCCTCTATCCTCTGTCTCCCTTTCGCCGTGACGCTGGTTGAGAATGTGTTTGCCTTCTCGCCTCATGCTCCGGGCTAAGGGTTCAGACCTCGGCCCCCTCATCAGGCGCTTAGCGATCCTGCGTAGGGGAGGTAAGTGCTCCAGTGGATGGTCCAGCAGCCGCCTCGCTACAGTCTTCGCTCACAAGCTAGCAGTCACCTCCTCGTCAAACTGACGACGCTCACGGATCCACTGCGCTTTCTTGTGGGGATTCAAAGGATCATCTTTGGTAAGCGCTGGAAACCTTACTGTGTGCATTGCTCAGGAGAGTCACTTCTGCCTCTCCTCGGCATGGACCTGTCCGATCATCTGGAGCAGGTCGGCTTTCTTGCCCTTAGAGTAGCCTCTAAGGCCCTAATTCCTTTGCAACAGCGCGAAGCTGTGCAACAGTATTCATGGTGTATATCCCTGTGGATGCCTGTCTCTAAATGGGCGTTCAGTACCTGTGGGTGGTGTATATCTCTCTGGATGCTGTCTTGGCATTCAGACCCTAGTATGTGTGGTGCTGGCGATCAGTACCTGTGGGTGGAGTATATCCCTGTGGATACCTGTCTCTAAATGTTTTTTCAGACCCTATTATGAGTGGCGATCAGTACCTGTGGGGGTGTATATCCCTGTGGGTGCCTGTCTCTAAATGGGCATTCAGATGTGTGTGGGGAGGCGGTGCGCATGCATGCCCCCTGGATAGGATAGTACGCGCACGTGTATAAAGCCCTATGAGAGAGGTAGGGCTAAGTCTGTAAGAATGTGTAGCACGCATGTGCACGCATCAGATCCACGTGTGACAGTGTATGCTTATATTGTACCGAGAAATCATTTCATTCTCGTCGTTCTTGGTGGCGTTTAGGACTGGAATGAAGCGACAATTTCCAAACTGTTTACCATTTTAAAATCGGACCAGAAATGACCGAGTTAGCCACAAATGCTAAGAGTGAGATTTGAACATGTGATTTTAGGTTTTGCTAATAAAACAAAACAAGGATCCCCTCTCATTAACCACCTCGGCCATGTTTGCATTAGTAATTATAGCTGATAAGTTATGTGTTCTCATTGCTGTATTGCTGCGCTTATCCGTCCCTCTAGATCGTGATGTCACTTCGTGATAACTCAGTAACAGCAATACTCACGCTCAGAGATAAGATTACTAAGAGGCAAGATTTTAGTGGTGTTGCGGTGGGTCAATCAATAGAGTATTGAATTGCATAGGATTCCCAGGCTGCAAACTGGGGTTCAAATCCACTCAAAAGGCCTCGCCAGAACTTACCTGAAATTTCGAAACTAGATAAGACACTAGGGCCGGGGTAATATGACCAGGTTAGATAAAGACCCACCGCGACACTCCCCAGTGTGGGGTCAAGGCACCACAGACACACACACACACACCAGCCGGCTGGAATAGCAATGGGGTCCGGGTAGGAGATAGGTGGGGTAGGATAGGTAGGATAGGTGCAGAGGTCGGATAGGTAGGATAAGTAGAAAAATGTCCCACAGATACAAAAACCTCCTCAGGATACCGGTCAGAATAGAGAGAGAGAGAGAGAGAGAGTGAGAGAGAGAGAGAGGCAGGCCACTGGTCAGTATCCTGAGGAGGTTCTTCTGGACAGTGGGGTCCGCACGGGAGCTTTATATTCGCCACGGCCTTCCATGGCCATGGATCGCCGAATGGCGGCCAGGTGAGGGAGGTGGTATCATTTTAATTCCGACACTACTACTGCTAGTGTCGAGACAGACGTCTCTTAAACAGTGGTCATCCAGCACTATGTCGGGCGCCAGTAGCTTTCTGAGACGTAACATCTGAAACATCACCTTATGACCAAGATAGTAGGTGCGCCGCTGGATGGTTTTCTTGGTCTTACACTTCTGTGCCATCTCCTCTTCCCACTGTATGGCATCCGGCTCATCCTCGTCTGTGAAGATACCTCGCTCATCGTCGTATGTGAAGACATCTGGCTCATCGTCGTCTGTCAAGACTCAATCGTCCCATTTACTCTCCTCATGGAGGGCCTGCCCATATCGGGAACCTTGACTGTTCCTTCGCCTCCTTGCAATGCTCGCGTTCTGTTGATACCAGCTCTCCCGCTGTATTCGCTCTCCTTCTTGTTGCATCTGTTCGTTTAAGGCCTTTATCTGTGAAGGGGTCACAAAGGGGCAACCTCTATCGGGTTCATCATCTCGGCAAAGGTCAGATATTCCTGGTGTGATATCAGTTGTCGTCAGGTCAATGCGTAATAAGATTGTAAACTCTAAATGGGCATCCGATATCCCAGCCGCGCTGGCATATATGTTAATGGAGGGGTGATTTACAGGTGTGAACAGGCTAGGACTGATAGCTTTCCATAGGTTGCTCTTGGCACCTGGGAGATACTCTTTCAGGTCCCAGCCGACTTCTACCAGCGAGCTGCTGTGTGCACTGCCCGGAGGTTGATGTAGCACATCGGCGTGTATGTATGTTGTGCCCTGCTGGGGCATCTCGAAGAGGACCCATTCTACCCGGTACTGTACCACCGGTCTCCCCTCTAGAGATGGTGAGATTACGTTCTCACCACCGGAGATCAGCAGGCGACAATCGGCATGGTTATATCTCCTGTTTAAACCCCTCCTATAGCGTGCTATGGAACCCATATTTGCTCACTCGACTGGTCTTGCTGACCTGGCAGATGTGTACGCTCTTGATGCTGCCAAGGTAGAAGAGAGTGATGGCAAGTCATTCGCCCTACAGTCTGAAGCAAACTCAAAGGCATGCTCCCTCCACCCCATTGGTGGTGATGGGGGTGGAGCTGCTCACAAACCTCAAGGATGTGTCGAAGGAGCGCCTCGGTTGCAACATGGATGGCTACAAGATCGTGTTTCGGTACGATTTCCCGAAGAGGAAGTACATCCTCGAGTCATTGATTGAGGTCTCGGATATAGAGGTGGCAGACATCAACACCCTAAATGATGACCTCAGCTTTCATCTGGTCAAACGCTATTCGAACAATGCCCCACCGATGACACATGAGGGTCTGCTATTGACCCTGGCAAAAAAACCTGCAGTTCATGTTTGAGAAGAATGACGTGTGGTACCGCGCTGGACCTGGTGGTGACTGGCAAACTTGGTTGCCACTATATAGGCCACCTGCAGTCATTGACATAGAGGTTACTCCCCTCTCCACTATTGTGAAAAGGGATGAGACAGTTCGAAAGCCCTACAATCTGGGATCAGTCTAACTCACCTACATAGGTGAAGGTGTCCCCCTGACGAGGGTGGGTCACCGGATCGGGGTTACAGGTGGAAAGCTCCTGCTGCCTCGTCCATTCGATGGAGCAGAAGAAGCTGTTAACCTCCAGGAAGGCATCCTATGGATAGATGGTGTGTCACATGTCTCCAAAGCCAAGGATGCTGTTAAACCACTTCTGCGAGTTGGTCTCACTAGCTTGCAAACGACTCAGATAGTCCTAGAGCTACGTTTCTTAGCTGGCAGGAGAGTGAAGCAGCTAGCCCCTGCCCCTGAGGGGATGAAGATCACTATCAATCCGGATGGAGCAGGGCTCGATCTGGCACAGATATTTCTCGAGGGGTTCACTCTGTTCAGTTTAACTCTTCATGTATAGCCATGATTCTCATCATCCTGCTCGTGCTGGCGGCTACAGCACTGGCACAGAACGCTGAGACTGCCATGATATTGGATGCCAAGGGGGCCCACTTCCAGGATGCCCCCCCCCCTCAGTACAATCTTTGGGTCGACCCCATGTGGAGAAACATTTACGACCGCTTTCACCCACGTGAAGGGATCTAGTCTGTCTGCCACTTCTATGGTGTGGAGAGGGTAGGACGTGGTAGTCTGCTGGAGACACCTGCTCAGCACCAGATTCTCTGCGTAACATGTGAACATGCAAGAGTCTGCCGTGGTGCAAATGCTAAGCACTTTAGCATCCTACCAGGTGAGCGTTGTCACGGTAGATGGAAGACGATATGGGTGGTCCCATCATGCCGATGCGACTCTGGCAGAGACTACGTGTTTGTCTGAGCCCACACATAATAGAGAGGCCGGCCACTGGCCGGTATCCTGAGGAGATTCTCCTAAACATGGGGTCCACACGGGAGTTTTATATTCGCCATGGCCTTCCATGTCCAGGAGAACAGCAGCTCCCATCTTCATACACCGACCACGAAAATAACATGTCCCAACAACGCTATGCCCAGGGACTGAGAGGGCGGTGGGGCCCATGGATCGCCGAACGTCTGCCAGTTGAGGGAGTTGACTCTGACCCTACTACTCGTCAACTTTTGCTTTAAATGCTACTCCTCATTAACCGCTTGGCGGATTTCAACCTAATTTGGCTGGAAGGATCCTATGGGGGGGGGGTAGGCTTCAGAACCCGTATACATAATTTTTACTGGGCAATTTCTTCGGTGGCCACCTTGAATTTTCCGAAAAATTACGGGAATTGGATTTTCTGAAAATGTATTGGAAATCACTTAAAAGCCTACTTCTCGATAACCACTAGGCCGATTTCTTTCACATTTGGATGAAAGCACCCTAGCATGGTATCCTTCAGAACTTGCATACAGATCCATTTTTCTGGCAGTCATCTTGAATTTTCCAAAAAATGTCGGGAAATCATTTAGAACCCTACTCATTAACTGCTTGAGCAATTTCAACCAGACTTGGCTGGAAGGATACTAGGCTGGTAATGTTCAAAACTATATACGGAATTTTGATTGGTCAATTTTTCCAGCGGCCTCTTGGATTTTCTAAAAAATGTGGGAGATCAGTTAAAAGGTTACCCTTCACTAACCGCTTGAACGAGTTCAAGCAAACTCGGCTGGAAGTGCCCTAAAGTGCTTCCGAGTTTGTATATAGAATTTTGATTAGTCAATTTATTCAGTCGCCATCTTGAATTTTCTGGGGAAAAAATTGATGAAATCGTTTACTCATTAATTACTTGGGAGATTTCAACCAGACTGTCTGGAACGAGCCTAGGGCGGTAGGCTTTAGAAGTTGCATATAGAATTTGTATTAGTCAATATTTCTGGCGGCCATTTTGGATTTTCTAAATATTTTGCGAAATGAGTTAAAAGGCTACTCCTGATTAACTGCTTTGCCGATTTCAACCAGACTCAGCTGGAAGAACCATAGCCCCGTACGCGTCGGAACTGTATACAGAATTTTGACGGCTTGATTTTTATGGTGGCCATCTTGGATTTTCCGATAAATGGGAATTCCTATAAAATACTACTCCTCATTAATCGCTTGGGCAATTTCAACCAAATTGGCTGGAATGATCCTATTGTCGTATTATCTAGAAATCATATTCAGAAATTCGGTAGGTCAATTATTTGGCAGAAATCTCTGATTTTCTGAAAACTTTCCGGAACCATTTAAAAACGATACTCCTTCAATTAATAACCCAATTTAAACAAGGCTTGAGTAGAACGATCCTATGACGGTAGGCTTCAACTTATTGAACGAGTCTTGATTAGGAAATTCTTTGGTGGCTACCTTGGATTTTCCGAAGATCATGTCTATTTAAATGCAAATGGTTTAAATGCCAATGGTCCAGGTGAGCGCCACAAGCCCTTGGCCCTCTTGTTGAAAGTATTCAACAGGTAAGCTGTTGAACATTTTGAAACTAATTTGACCGGGTGCTGTTGCTGCCTGTGAGAGCAACAGTACCCAGTTAAATTAGTTTCAAAATATTCAACAGAATGTTTCTTAAATAGTAAAGACATGCTAATTCGTACAGCAATGCTTGGTCTGTCATCAAGTAAGCGTTTGTGTCGAATTTAGCTACGTCACTCATGGCGTAATTGATTATGACGTCACCCTACACGTCACGTGGTTGATCATGTCATCCTATGATTGATGGATAAACTAAAATCCTCCATTTTCCTGGAAAACGTTTATCACCGTCTCTCTATTTCAAAGATATCATACATAAATGGAGTAGATGTTTTGGGATGGGTGGGGAAGTAGGTCGGTACGGTACAAAGCCTGCTGTCTCAGATGCAAATTATCTTGAAGAATCGAACGTGATCAGTTTCCACATAGAGAAATTTTGTTATCTGGAGCATATCACTAACAAATACGATTATGCATAACATATCACGAGCATATACGATTATGCATAACATATCACGAGCAAATACGATTGTGCATAATTCTGTTTCTGATGGCGATGGTGGTGAAGCCTGTTTCTGATGGTGATGGTGGTGATGCCTGTTTCTGATGGTGCTGGTGGTGATGCCTGTTTCTGATGGTGATGGTGGTGATGCCTGTTTCTGACGGTGATGGTGGTGATGCCTGTTTCTGACGGTGATGGTGGTGATGCCTGTTTCTAATGGCGATGGTGTTGATGCCTGTTTCTGATGGTGATGGTGGTGATGCCTGTTTCTGACGGTGATGGTGGTGATGCCTGTTTCTGACGGTGATGGTGGTGATGCCTGTTTCTAATGGCGATGGTGGTGATGCCTGTTTCTGATGGTGATGGTGGTGATGCCTGTTTCTGACGGGGATGGTGGTGATGCCTGTTTCTGATGGTGATGGTGGTGATGCCTGTTTCTGACGGTGATGGTGGTGATGCCTGTTTCTGACGGTGATGGTGGTGATGCCTGTTTCTAATGGTGATGGTGGTGATGCCTGTTTCTGATGGTGATGGTGGTGATGCCTGTTTCTGACGGGGATGGTGGTGATGCCTGTTTCTGATGGTGATGGTGGTGATGCCTGTTTCTGATGGTGATGGTGGTGATGCCTGTTTCTGATGGTGATGGTGGTGATGCCTGTTTCTGATGATGCTGGTGGTGATGCCTGTTTCTGATGGTGATGGTGGTGATGCCTGTTTCTGATGGTGATGGTGGTGATGCCTGTTTCTGATGGTGATGGCGGTGATGTCTGTTTCTGATGGTGATGTTGGTGATGCCTGTTTCTGATGGTGATGGTGGTGATGCCTGTTTCTGATGGTGATGGTGGTGATGCCTGTTTCTGATGGTGATGGTGGTGATGCCTGTTTCTGATGGTGATGACGGCTGTGATGTTTCCAATAACAATGGTTTAGGTGGTGTTTGGGATGGCGACCGTTACTATTCTGATGGTGGTCACGTATCTAGTACTGATAATGATGATGTAGTCTAGTAGTAAGAGCCAGTTTTGGTGGGTCAACCTAGACAAAATTCCCAGCTAAGCGTGTTTTGTGTCATTCGATTTGTAACTTCACCCAGAATCGCATACTAAAAATCCCCATCGATACATTTTGGACGGAATTTTTGGCGAGTGTTTGAATTTGAGCATGTTTTTATTTTATTTTCAAACCGCTTTTATACATATCTTAAATCTATGTTCACGATCTTCTGTAAAATCATATCTAACATCTCATTTGTCGTATTAATTGTTAAGGTGTCTCATGCTAGATTTAATTTGAATTTAAATATCTGGTTGTTTATAATTTTACTAATATTTGTTCCATGGTAAATTTAGAAAACTCGTTAAATCAAACGTCATTTATGCGAAGTCATAACTATACAGTGTGTATAATGACTTGATTTCATTCTTCTTCTTGAAACAATATAAAATACACGTGTACTAATCAAATTTGTTGTAGCAATCTGCATGGCTCCTAAGCAGGTGAAATGATCCAACAACAAACTGGGCCGGCTTCATGCAACATATCTTGAGACAACCTGGCGGAGAGACTGTGGACAGGTCAGAGGTACGAATACTGCCAATGATCGACCTGAATCCAAATTTTGAGACATGCATCCACTCCACGCTGTTGTACATCCAAGAACAGGCCAACTGCCTCAACTTGTGTAACATTCGAGCAACCACTTTGAGTAAAGGCAATGGAGATAAAGGTTGCCAAAGGTCTGGACAAAATAGTCTTGCATCTCGGAGGGTTCCATCTGCTAATGAGCGCATGTAGTAGTATCTTTCATATGATGAAATGATCTGGAATAGAAGAGGCATTAGGTGAAGTGTATGGTGAGAATGCAGTGACACATATGATGAGTGCCAAAGCTATTGCTCGAGCTCTGCGTGGCCACTACCTAATAGAGGCAGCACTGACTACACAAGTGTGTGCTACTCCGTCAGAATTCCAGCGACCGTGAAATGGAATGTGGAAAGATACAGATTTTGAATCAAATGAGTCTTTCTCTGTTGAGCCAACTTCCAGCTGTACTGATGAACGCATGGATATGGATAGGCCAACTGATATAATAGCAGAAAAATTCAAAGAGCTTGAGAAGCTTTTGAATGTGTTCTTGACCTTAGCATTAATCCAGACAGGCTTGCTGACTACAAACAACTCATCACACTGGATGAAGAAATGGAAAGACATCAATGAGTGCTCAATCCAAGACTGCCAAATTATGGATACAGTTTCTAGAACACATCAAAGACATAAAGGACTTTATCAGCTTTGAGAGGCTCGGGATGTGGGAAAATCGTCTGTTTGCTGTGAATTTCTCAACCTCTGTGCAGCAACTGGGCATATACACTATGCTAAGAGTACTCGTCTGTATCTTCAGGAAATGCAGACACTACCTACTTCTCACCCATCGATGCATAGGCAATGCGGAGAGGAAGGCTATCATACGGTACGGAAAAGTGATCGTCTATAGTCTGGACAGCGGACTGATCTCGTTATAGAACAGGTTCTGATGAGGTCACTGAAAAGCCATGGTGGACTGACTCGAGGAAGGGGCATGACGGAAAGCATGAGGCATCAGTGGGTTTACACAATGCATGTGTGCTACCGTGTATGATGCCATGCCAAGTCTGACTGGGAAGCGACACTTTGCGAGCCATCGGCATGTGGACATGGGAAGATCTAGACGTGAGCACGATTTGGGAGACATGAGGAAAATTATGGAGTGGTTTCAAGTGCATGACCCCTTTGATGCAATATCCCACAACTGCGATCTCTGGGCAGTGGTCTGAGTGGACGGGAAGAGGATGGCATCAACTGTGAAAAGACCGATAAAGGTGGTAAAGTGATACAGGAGAGCATAGATGGTAAATTAGTAAATGAAGCATTCATGAAGAGGTTTCAGATGGTACGCACATTAATTGACAAACAGGGAATCAAGATTGATAAACAAACTGCGCGAACTGATCCATCGATTTTGTTCATGCAATGTACTGCACTAGTGCAAAGAGAAGATGAAGATGTTCTTCCTTACTTTAGACACGAAATGACTGCAGTCCCTACCTCGTTATTCAAAGGTTTTTCGATGAGGAAGGTGGATAAATCAGAACTGGCAAGAAAAATACAGATTGATCTGACAAACATCGACGAAACCAAGTCCCATTACCAAAGCATAGCATGCATGTGATAGATGGGGCTGGCCTCAAAAGATAAAAATATATAAGATGGCCAAAAATGCAACATATGCTGAGGTGCTTGAACAGTACAGTTCATATCTTGAACACAAATACATAATGAGTTGCATTGTGTTTGATGGATATGAGGATGTTCTTTCAATCCAGGACCATGAACAAGGTAGACGGCAAATAGGCAAGCTCTCTGCTGATATATTGGTGAACGTCACAGCGAAGGATCATGCTGACCAGGAGGTATTCCTCTCGAATAAACGAAACAAGATCCGGTTAATTAGCCTTCTGTCAAGTCATCTTCAATCGCTGTGCCGTGCCACGAACATAAGTACGAGAGACGCAGATACACTGACAGTATCAACGGCACCTGACTATGCTAGAGATGGTCAGCCATTTATAGTTGTTGCTGAGGACACTGACATTTTCACAATGTTGCTGTATCACTGGGATTACAGATTGGCAGACATTTTCTTGAAGAAGAAGTGAAACGCTCAAGACGTTGGCAATTGTACAGTCTCAAGGAAGCTGCTGATGTCGTCCCAGCAAAGATATGAAAGCGTATTCTTATGATTCATGCATGGGGTGGGTGCGATACAACTTCTGCCACGTTGGGCCATGATAAGACGAATCTTCTGAAAGTAATATCTAAGTCCAAAGAGGTAGACGACCCTAATTGGGAGTTGTGACATATCACACAAATAAGTTGGCAGTGCAGGAATTAGCCTATTCCGTTGCCTATATGGTGGCACTGAGAAGAACATGCTTACTTCTCTGAGATATGCCCGATATATGCAGATGGTTGTGAAGGGAAGTAAGATAGAGCAACGACTGCCGCCAACTGAGAGTGCAGCTTACTTTCACAGCCTCCGCGTTCATCTCCAGGTTGTCAGATGACTAACTCTTAGTAACGATGAACTAGACCATAATGATTGGGGATGGAAAGAGGAAAATGGGTCTGTATGCCCAATAATGGCAGATCTTGAAGCTGCTCCATCGAAGTTACTCAGTTTTATTCGTTGCAAATGCAAAGTACCAACAAAGAATCCGTGTGGCACCAAACGATGTATAACTGCTTATGCAACAAACACGGATTGAAAAGTTTGATTGCGTGTGCAGGATGTCGAGGTCAAATTTGCTGCAACATCGACCATCTGGTAACTACTGATGAAGAAAATGATGGGCACATCCCAACCTCAAAGTGTATGTTAATGAGCATCTCTATACTATCCTCAGTGATAAACTTGTTTCTCTTTTCGCTGACACCTTGAAGATTTTCGATCTTCGGGTCTAATTTAGAAATATGTCTACTACACTTCTGATAAGAATATGATGTACCGGTTGCTGCGACAACCTCTTATCAAAGATGCAGTAGTACGATTATCTGCTCGCCTCGTCTAAGGTAATGGTGACGATATTTATACTCGATAATCTGGGCCTGATCTGACTCGGGTAAAAGATGGTGGCTCGGGACGGTGGTCTTCCGTCGCTTCCAGACTGGACAATACACAACCCAAACTCTTGCTTCGAGAATATCGAAGTGATAATTTATTTTCTTAAGTTTGACTGTCTAATATGGCTACGGATATGTGTGACTTATGCTGTCACGATAGAAAACAAACTGTTAAATAAAACTCTAAGTAAATATGAGTGGCTTATACTACCACCAATCTCTATCAATCATGGGTGGCTTATACTACCACCAGATACTTTGAGTAACTTTTACTGTCACTCGCGTCTATAGAAATAACTGATTTTCATACAATACGAATACTGGTCATTCTATCATTACAAAGTTGCGTTTCACGATTCTCTAAATCATTTTCGTCAAAAACCGTTCTTGGCTACTTAAAACCATTCACCAAAAACTTATTTGAATTTCGACAAATTCAGTTCCACAGAACTATACGGACTCGAGGCTAGGTTTACCTAAGCGCAATAATTTTCGGAACCAAGCTTTTTAAAAAAGTTAAAGTCCACTTTTTATACTTCTCTGGAGCCCTCTACCATGTTCGTTTGGGTTCCTCTTTCCAGAGTTTGATTCGATGCTCATTGATTGTGACGTCATCCTGACTAATCAAACTCCGATTTTCTCTCTTAGGAAAAGAACACCGAACAAGTTAAAGCGGCCTAATTGACTCATGAGTGTGGAATTCTATCCGATAACCTCCCACAAACTTGACAGTGATGGACATTGCTTCGACAATCATTGCTAATCGTTTCTTAATATCTTATTCCGACTAACGTCTTCTGTCAACTTTTCGTCTGGTTTTCTAATCTACTTGGCGCCAGACGCTATCATGCCCACGTCCAGTCCCTTGCTTATTAGGCCTACGCCTGCATTTCAGAAGGGTGTCATGACGTAGTGACCATGTACCACATCTGATTCACCAACATCTGGTGTCGTATCTGGTGTCGTGGGTCGCCTCTATAGAAATATAGAAACCCGGTCACCTTATTACGGTCCTTATGGTAAGTCGGTCGTCGCCACGTTTACTACGTCATTCTATGAGTCATTCAGTCTGTGCTACGTACACTCTGTGCGTAGCATTCTACCGACGCTCTTGCTTGAATATTTAGAAAACTATTGGTCATAACTTCTGCTGAATACTATAAAAGGTTATGCCGCGCCTGCAGCAACAGCTTTCATCTTTCAACCACCGATAGATTCCATCAGCTCACTGCCCTAAGTCTTAGTCTATTCTATTCCAATTTCATATTCCGCGCCTGCAGCAACAGCTTTCATCTTTCAACCACCGATAGATTCCATCAGCTCACTGCCCTAAGTCTTAGTCTATTCTATTCCAATTTCATATTCCAATTTCACTTATTGTATCAGCTATATTTTCGTGTCAGTTTTGCATCGACTTGATGCACACACTAGATCGCGCTAATACATTTTCGCTCATTGTGTTATCCGTTCCCTAGCTCGTCTGGTATTAAAAAATATAGTCATATTCTTTGCTGGGGGTCTTGTCATATTCTTCGCTGGGGGTCTTGGACTGCAAATATAAGATGTCCCCGGGGTCATGACCCCCCAGAAGACAATCCCATATCTACATACGCCCCTTAACCAAAGTTATTTGACCATCTCTCTTAAGGCCTTAAAGAGAGTGTCAACTAACTCGTTGTGGACTATCAACAACCCAAACCAATACCAGCAGCCTGAACGGATACCACCTGATATTCATCCAATTGGTCAAGAAATTAATAATACAGGGCAATATATTATACACCAATACTTGTCCGAGTAGCGGAATGCTCGGAAATACATTAGTAGTGTTCGTTAGTGTATGGTTGATAATTATACAAACATACATGTCCGGGTAGCAAAAGACTGCCCCCGGAAACACATTAATAACATCATTAAACCGTGGTCGATAACCTCGATCCACGCGTAACTTAACAATAAAAGCGAGCAATCGGTACAGTTTAAAACAAGTGAATATATATTACATAATGTATTAATATAAACTGCCGCTACTGCCAGCAGCGACAACATGGTCAGCAGCGACACACTTTTCGCGTGTCGTAATGATTCGTCGTCACACGACACAACATTATAGTTCAAAACCTTAATCCTACAGTGCAAATACCATTACAGATCATGTGAATTTTTCCTATTAAATAATACAGTACCAACATGGCACCCAAGCGGTTTATGCTCACGTTAGGATCCACCACGTTAACGTACGTCTCCATCTCTATCCAGTCGGCAGCCGTCGGGTCGATCTCAGTCCTGGCGTCAGCATTAGGCGACGACCCGGTTGCCCTCCGCAGCGGCTCCGGTAGAGCTGCAGGTCTCCGGGGCTGCTGGGTCTGAATAGTTGGTGCAATGATATGCGGTTCACTACTATGGGCCGCACGTGGCTTGCATTTATGGGCCGCACGTGGCTTGCATTTAAGCGCATTCCACATGCGTGATAACACGCCACATTTATATAATATAAGCACAATTACTAACACAACTACGAAGGAACCCGTTAAATATGATACGAAAGAATGTACCCCAATGCCATCGACAATCACTGGGTCGATCATGGATAACGGTGCTAGCGGCACGTACTTAGACTTTTGTAAATGGTTCCACGGTTGTGGCTTTAAATGGTCAACTATCATAGATTGATTTAGAGCGCCAGACACATCCAAATGGGGCATTTCAATGGCTAGGCCTATTCGAGTGTACGTCCGACTATAAGACGTCACAGGCTCGAATCGCCAGCCCCTCCCACTATACCCGCATTCTCCAGACATCAATGCATACACACCATTACTCACCATACATCGGTCCGTCAGTCGTCCGTCGCAATGAATTTCCACCGTCTCGCCGAACGTTTGCAACACTACTCCGATTTTCTTGTTGGCAAATAATTTACTAATGGTTACGTTTGACTTCGTTAGTTGAATATTACAGTTGCTATCAGTCGCATTTGTCAATACACTCACAATACAGGGCACGTGGGTCTTGTCGACCCGTAGTTGTCCCTGGCACACCCTAGGGTCAGCACCACGACACTCCGACGCGGTAAAGTACCACCCAGTCTTGGTATCTAGACCAATGCTGGTACGGGCCAGCATCACTTGCATGTAATACCCTGTCTTGGCCAGCGGTTCAGGCCATGAGTGTAGTCCATATTCGATATATTGTCCTCCGTCAATTAACGGTAGTGTCGCCACATAATGAAGTTTTGATTCGTCCTGCCACAATGGATATACCACTACATTTCTGTAATACTACTGATACATATACTTGATACCATGCTAAACCACAACGCCATTATACACAATTTAAATGAATACATTTTAGTATCTGCGAACAAATTTAGTCTTAATTGTTATGATATTTTACGTACTGGCTATTTGCGATGTTACAGTATAGCGATACAATACACACTATCGGCGGTTGTGCCGCTGAATAACGGCATTTACACGACTGACGAAATCAGCGTATAGCACGTCATCGTAAAGGGCGGAGTCTATTACGCCAATCCGGAGTCGCTTGTTACCGGATTCGTTCTCCCGCCCATACCCTTGCTTTCGCTTCAAGTCTAACCTGAGTTGCTTGCTGTCATAATCGTCATCTGGTATATGTCTGCGCTTGCGCAGCATATACGGATGCGATGGAAGCATCTCCATTGGTTCAGAGAGCAGCTCTGGTGCCGCCTCTGGAGCGTCAATCACCATGGGCCTAGGAGTTCCGATGACGTCACTTGGTGACTCATGGTTTCGACTGCGATTCGTACTGGGTTGCACCCTTTTCCGGTCAACCCTCTTACCCCCTGTACGCACCTCTGGTTCCATATCCGAAGCTGGCCGCTTCTTACGAACCTGGGGAGCCGTATCTGCGTCGGTGACCATAGGTTCTGGCTCGGGCAACATCGCCCTGGGGTGATGGCTAGCCTTCGTCCCCTTGGTAGGGTTACGAATGGGGCGTGGTCGTACCGCGTCCCAGCACATTTCTGAGTCGACTATGCGCAGCTTACATATATTAAGCACACGCATTCTCCCGGACCTTTGATGGCGGACATGGGCCACAGGTCCGTTAATTTTGAAGATCTCATACTCGGGGTCGCTGCGAGAGGTCAATTTCATCCTCTCTTCAGCTTTGATGACCACCGAATCCCCCACTTTAAACTCACCAGCGTTCGCACGCTTATTAACCTGTTCCCTGTGAATCTCTCGAGATCTAGCTGTTCCCTCCCGAGCACGTAGCAAGGCGTTGTTGAGATACGTTAGTCTCTCACCAAGGTCTTGCGACGCATCGATTGGAACGGCCATTGGTAATCTCGCCCGTCGCCCATACGTCAAATAAAATGGCGTATATCCGGTCGTCGCATGACGAGTACTGCGGTACGCTGTCAAAGCTGCTCCCAACTCGTCTTCCCACGCCCGCGAGGCGTTGTTCACCCCTTTCTGGATCAACTCCTTAAGAGTGCGGTTGAATCTCTCGGTACGTCCATTGGTCTGCGGATGGTATGGGCTAGACCGTCTATGGTCGATACCGTGTTCATTAAACCGCTCCTCCAGAGAATGGGAACAAAATTCTTTACCCTGGTCGGTTATTACAATCTCAGGGACGCCATGACGCGCGACATACTCGTTGAAGAACTTTTCTTCCACATTTTGAGATGTCTTCGCTGCAATCGGATATGCTTCTGCCCACGCAGAGCAGTGATCGATCACCGTCATGATATACACGTTACCCTTATTCGATTCTAATAATGGACCGATCAAATCCATTCCAATTATCTGACCCGGATAATTGGCCATGGGCATTTCACTATACCTGCGTCGGGTAGTGACAGGTCGGTTGACCTGGCACTTCGTACATGTTTCAAGCATACGAATTACGTCTTTTCTTAAAGACGTCCATACAAAAGAATCTCTTACCATACCGATGGTCTTTTGCAGACCTTGGTGACCGGCTCGTTCATGAGCCATCCGGAGCACTTTCTCACGGAACAGGGTGGGTAGGACAATTCTGGGGTACTCCGCGTCCAATGCTGAAGGCGTAATTAAAGAATACAAAATGCCATTCTTGACCATATACTCCTCTGGGGTGTTTTTTAACAACTCCGGGTATTCCTTGGTCTGCTCAGCACACAATTCGTCATATGGTATGTCGAATACTTCCAGAGGGACGTGAGGTAACACTCCCTCGTCGACGTCTGGTATTACAAAGTCGCCCGTGTCCAACGTTGCGACTTCCACCGGTCGACGTAACCTGGACAACATGTCCGCTCGAACATTCTTCGAGCCTTGGATGTATTCAATCTTACATCCGTACTCGGCAATCAGTACCGCCCAGCGCTGCACTTTCGTGTTTTTAACTTCGCCCACAAACAAACTCTTTAGGGGTTTGTGGTCGGTATACACGGTAAACTGCGCGCCAAATAGATAAGGTCTAAGCTTCTTTAGCGCATATATTACCGCATAAGCTTCCTTTTCTATCACAGGCCAATTCAACTGACTGTCTTTAAGAGTAGAGCTAACATACTGAATCACCCGCTCAATACCCTTGTCATCTACCTGTACCAGTATCGCACCTATCGCATAGCTAGACGCATCAGTATACAATCTATACGGAGCATTCAAATTCGGGTATGTGAGAACCGTCTCACTACACAGCAAGTTTTGCAATTTCTTAAACGCTTGCTGTTCCTCCTGACCCCACTCAAAACGTTTATATTTCTTAGTCAATTCTATCAAAGGCTTAGCGATTTCGGCATAGCCTTGCACACAAGAACGGTAATACCCTGTAGCGCCCAGGAAACTTCTCACCTCTCCCACGTCACGGGGTGGTGACATTTCCCTTATGACCTTGACCTTTTGTACCTGAGGAGCTACTCCTTGTGCAGAAATGTGATACCCTAACAAGTCCACAGACTTACGGGCAAATTCGCATTTCTTTTTCTTAACCTGTAAATTGTATTCTCGAATCCTACGCATAACCTTATGCAAATGCTGTGCATGCTCAGCCGGATTTCTCGAATATATGACTATATCGTCGACGAAAACATGCAGATATTTTCCCACGAATTCTCGGAAAATATCGTTCATTGCCCTCTGAAATACGGCACCTGAGTTCGCAAAACCGAACGGCATCCGAACAAAGTCGAACAAGCCTTCACTACAAACGAACGCTGTTTTCTCTATGTCTTGGCTGTCCATTGGTATCTGCCAATAGCCAGACTTCAAGTCCATAGTCGAAAATATCGTTGCGCCGCACATCGAATCAAAAATATCGGCTATGTTTGGCAGTGGATAACTATCCTTCTTGCACACAGAATTCAACTTTCTGTAGTCGACACAAAATCTAGTCCCCCCGTCCTTTTTAGGGACCAACGTAATTGGCGACGCCCATGGCGATGACGACGGTCTTATGACGCCCGCTGCCAGCATTTCAGCCACTTGATTCTTGACTATATACTGTTTGGCCAACGGTAGACGGTAGGCTTTTTGCCTTATAGGATAAGCATCTCCTGTTGGTACCGTACACCTCACTTTGGGGACCAGTCCTAACGTGTTTGGACGAGCCGTATCAAAAATATCTGCAAAGTCCGCCATGACTTTGTCGATATTTTTATATCCGGTCGTTTCCTTACAGCTTGCATAGACATAATTTGTCTGCTCTCTATGCGGATATTCAAAGGGATATATCTGGCCAAACCATACTACAATTTTGGCCCGATAGTCAATCTTTGCATTTCCCAGGTGCAAAGCATCCGCTCCAAGTAAACATTCATGCCTCATTCTGGCCACAATCGTACTAGGGATGGGTCGGGCGTTTTTGAATTTTACTTGTGTTTCCCCCAACAACTTTATCGGGGAACCATTTACAGCTAAGAGCGTTCTTGCTCTTTTCAATGGCCTAGCATTCAACATGCTACGCCATATATCCTTACGAATCAAGGATGTGCTAGCACCAGTATCCACTAAGGCATGCAGGTACTTACCCTGATCCGATGGACCGTCTTTATCCATTTTTAGACGGATTAAGAACCGCTCGGTCGGTGATCTCACCAACGGCTCTCTCCGTCGTCGTTTCCCGGGCTCCTTCGTCCATTAACCACTTCGGCGTAACTGTGCCTGTCATCCGACGCATCCTTTTCGCTACCGTTTGAATGACGGCCATATGCATCGGTATTTTCACTAGTTAAAATAAAACCATCACGATCAATATATTCGTACTGGTTACGTCGAGCATTGTTCATGTCCATTCGATTGTTACGTGAACAGTCACTGGGTGTCGTGCGTCGTCGATGATCGTTCACCTCGTCGATCTCCATTTCGTCAGTGCGGGGACGCTTGATCGCCCTGCGGTTAGCCGGACCTTTTTGTTGGGTCCCGGCAGGACCATTCCGCAGCGGACAGTCTCTTATGTAGTGGCCGTCTTTGCCACACCCAAAACATTTTATTGTTACGGCAGGAGTCGCCTGCCGGCTCATATACGTCCCAAAACAATTCTGGGCCGTATGTCCTTCTCGGCCACATGTGAAACATGTCATGGGTGGTCGTTGCGGTCGGGGCTGTGGTCGCGGTTGTAGTCGTCGTGCGGTTGGTTGCACTGCCTGACGGCAGTCACTTTTATAGTGACCGATTTGTCCACAATTGTAGCAGGTAATGTTTGCGGCGCTTCTCGGCGATCTGCGTCCCGCTCCCGGATTAAGTTGCTTGGGTGGCGGGGTTGCTGTTTTTCGCGTGGGTGCAGCGCGTTGGGCTGCCGGTTTAGGTCGTTCTTGCACTGCTTGCAAATCCTGCACCAACCCGCACAGCTGCTCGATCATTTTAGCCTGCTGCGCCATTTGGCTTTTTAACCCCCTCACTACTTTCCACACCTCTTTTTCCTCCGCTGGCTCCAACATATCTATCTCCATCCGCTCTTCACCCCTGTCAATTTTCATTGCCCGTAGCAGGTCGTTGCAGGTCTCCTCCTCCTCGGCAATTTCGATGGCCCGCGCCAATGTCGTCGTCCTTTTCCGGATGATGCGTTTGCTTAAGTTTTTATCGTTCAGGGCACGTAAATAAATGCCCAGGACGGTGCGGCGATTATCTGCGTTCGCCTCAGGGTAGGCGCGCACGCTTGCCTCCAAATACCGTCTGTTAAACGTGACCACTGTCTCGTTTCGGCGTTGCTGTGTCCCCTCCAAATCGAATTTGATCCGCTCTCCTTCATTTGCGGATATAAAATTTAGTGTGACGTATTGCCGCAACTCTTCGAAGGTGACGTCCTCCCTCGCCTTCCCCGCAAGGAATCCGTCCAGTGCCCGTGCTAATGGTCCCCGGGCTGCTCGGGTAACGACGTAGACAGGTACGCCTTCAAGTCGCCCCTCGTTGGCCGCCCACGCCCTCCTTGTGGCGTCCAAAAACTCTCGTACCTCTTCCGGTACCACTCCGTCACAGGGTTGGATGCGTTCTATAGCGTCCCGGATTTCTCGCCTGTATATTCTCTCGGTCTCGCGTCGGTCCCCGCCTTGTACTATGGCTCCCGCCATTGCCACCCCCATTTCCAGCATGGCTGCCACTGTTTCGGGTCTCAATTGTCGGTCGGTTGGCAGTAGTCCCGGGTTGGTAGGGTTTTGTGGTTGGGCCATTCTGGGCAGTCTATCTCAGTCGTTACTTTGATATATTGTACTCACGGTTCACACAGTGTCCAATCCTGGAATATATAAATCCTGGCACGGCGAAGCCACTGAAGATTTTCGATCTTCGGGTCTAATTTAGAAATATGTCTACTACACTTCTGATAAGAATATGATGTACCGGTTGCTGCGACAACCTCTTATCAAAGATGCAGTAGTACGATTATCTGCTCGCCTCGTCTAAGGTAATGGTGACGATATTTATACTCGATAATCTGGGCCTGATCTGACTCGGGTAAAAGATGGTGGCTCGGGACGGTGGTCTTCCGTCGCTTCCAGACTGGACAATACACAACCCAAACTCTTGCTTCGAGAATATCGAAGTGATAATTTATTTTCTTAAGTTTGACTGTCTAATATGGCTACGGATATGTGTGACTTATGCTGTCACGATAGAAAACAAACTGTTAAATAAAACTCTAAGTAAATATGAGTGGCTTATACTACCACCAATCTCTATCAATCATGGGTGGCTTATACTACCACCAGATACTTTGAGTAACTTTTACTGTCACTCGCGTCTATAGAAATAACTGATTTTCATACAATACGAATACTGGTCATTCTATCATTACAAAGTTGCGTTTCACGATTCTCTAAATCATTTTCGTCAAAAACCGTTCTTGGCTACTTAAAACCATTCACCAAAAACTTATTTGAATTTCGACAAATTCAGTTCCACAGAACTATACGGACTCGAGGCTAGGTTTACCTAAGCGCAATAATTTTCGGAACCAAGCTTTTTAAAAAAGTTAAAGTCCACTTTTTATACTTCTCTGGAGCCCTCTACCATGTTCGTTTGGGTTCCTCTTTCCAGAGTTTGATTCGATGCTCATTGATTGTGACGTCATCCTGACTAATCAAACTCCGATTTTCTCTCTTAGGAAAAGAACACCGAACAAGTTAAAGCGGCCTAATTGACTCATGAGTGTGGAATTCTATCCGATAACCTCCCACAAACTTGACAGTGATGGACATTGCTTCGACAATCATTGCTAATCGTTTCTTAATATCTTATTCCGACTAACGTCTTCTGTCAACTTTTCGTCTGGTTTTCTAATCTACTTGGCGCCAGACGCTATCATGCCCACGTCCAGTCCCTTGCTTATTAGGCCTACGCCTGCATTTCAGAAGGGTGTCATGACGTAGTGACCATGTACCACATCTGATTCACCAACATCTGGTGTCGTATCTGGTGTCGTGGGTCGCCTCTATAGAAATATAGAAACCCGGTCACCTTATTACGGTCCTTATGGTAAGTCGGTCGTCGCCACGTTTACTACGTCATTCTATGAGTCATTCAGTCTGTGCTACGTACACTCTGTGCGTAGCATTCTACCGACGCTCTTGCTTGAATATTTAGAAAACTATTGGTCATAACTTCTGCTGAATACTATAAAAGGTTATGCCGCGCCTGCAGCAACAGCTTTCATCTTTCAACCACCGATAGATTCCATCAGCTCACTGCCCTAAGTCTTAGTCTATTCTATTCCAATTTCATATTCCGCGCCTGCAGCAACAGCTTTCATCTTTCAACCACCGATAGATTCCATCAGCTCACTGCCCTAAGTCTTAGTCTATTCTATTCCAATTTCATATTCCAATTTCACCTATTGTATCAGCTATATTTTCGTGTCAGTTTTGCATCGACTTGATGCACACACTAGATCGCGCTAATACATTTTCGCTCATTGTGTTATCCGTTCCCTAGCTCGTCTGGTATTAAAAAATATAGTCATATTCTTTGCTGGGGGTCTTGTCATATTCTTCGCTGGGGGTCTTGGACTGCAAATATAAGATGTCCCCGGGGTCATGACCCCCCAGAAGACAATCCCATATCTACAACCTGTGCATCTCAGCTGTTGAGTGACACGGAATATATTTTAATTTTTCACATTTGTATCATTTCAGATTGTTGAATGTGGTGTTTTGTTGGAAAATAGCAACCGACGCTGTTTTCCGCTAACATGGCACCTTATCAGATTCACACATGATGTAAAATGGTCCTCAAGTTAAAGCCCATGTAAAAAATTCCGCCCAAATGGGGTCAATGTGGATTTTTAGTATGCTATTCGGGATTAATGTCTGCTTCGAATGACACCACAAAACCTTAGGTGGGAATTCTGTCACGGTTAACACCCCTCAACGGCTAGGCTAATGGTGGTGGTGGTGGTGATGATGATGATGATGATGATGATGATGATGATGATGATGAGGATGAGGATGATGATGATGATGCGTACCTTCTGGATACATTCTGGATACTTCAAGAGAAGGAACAATATACCCAGTTTCAGCCAGAACGTTGTCCACCATTTCCTCAGGCCGCACAGAATACGTTTGCCATACAGGGTTGACCACAAGTCCTTCAGCGCCTTTTGACAAGAGGCATCGTTTCTCTCCAGAATAGTAGCTGACTAGGACGCATTCAGGGTTCTCTAGACAAATCCTAACACAATCTAACCTTGACCTGCACATGTTGAGAGTAGACAGAGGTAGGTCCCAGTATCCTGAGCTGGACTGCATCTTAACATCCACCGATCTAGTAGACCCTACAACTGAATGTATAACCTGCCTATATCGGACCCTTTATGGGCCATTGAAAGGAATAATCAAAGCAGATTGGTACATTCATATATGTATGTTGAAATGGCTTTAGTACCACAAATGGTATTTATTTAACACGAGTTGTCTTACGACCACCCGTCTCAAAGAACCACCATCTTGAGGACTTAAAAGCAGGTCTCCCGTTATATAGACAGATACTATCTCCATGAAGCAAAGAAAAATGTTCAAATTGGTTTAAATCCCAGAATTTACCGGAATTTAGCATCAGTTAATAATAATAATAATAATAATAATAATAATAATATTATTATTATTATTATTATTATTATTATTATTATTATTATTATACGTACCTGCCTGTTCTAGTCTGAAGGGAGTGTAGCCTGATATCGATGTCACGATCAAAATCAATATAAATATGAGGCAAAATTGTGCCATCGCCAATGCTCTTGTCACGATCTACAGAAGTTTGATTAAATTTTATTTAAATTATTCACTCAAATAACTAATCCAAATTTTATAATGGTATTCCATACCAATCCTTCGTTATAATGTCGCTGGTCCTATGCAAGGATGCTATGACGTCGGCGTGTTTCACTGTTTGTCTATTGGATGCAAAACAACGCCACGTCGGTTATTATTATTAATAGTTAAATACCTGTGAAACCATTTCCGATCTATAGACCGGATACGATAATTTCTTTGCCATGTATGATACATATTAATGGATTCCGGTAAAGCGCTTTCGAAATATTTCACAGAGTGTCCATGTGATTACTTTTGAACATCCAGATGCTGTGCTTCCAGTGTTGATAGTATTGCAGTTGTTATTTTAGCCACCGTCAACTTTGGCACACATCCAGAGTTCCGCTACCTTTAACACTTTCATGGCGAAGCTGGCCACAACCGACCCATGCAGTGGTCGTGAGGAATGTTCATTTGCAGACGAAGAGTATACTATTTTTTGAAAATTTACCACTGAAATGACTGGTTCGGTTACAGTGCTGAATCTTTTTAAAAAGTACCATAGTATTGTGTTGGCCTGCAAATGGGCATTCAATAAGCAAATAATTTGTTTCTCTTAACTAAATTTAGCTGTTAAAGTGTTAACATCTAGCATTAAAATAACAATGGATATTTCAGATGAAAGCCTTACATATTTACAAAAGTTGTTTTATCCGTCATGGGGAATCCGGCAGATGGCATCCTGTCATAAAACCAATATTATACCTATGTGCCTTAGGCTTCAGAAGTCAATCACACGAGAGCAAACATAGTGTGGCATACACATGCGGGTATGCGCATGTGCCCACAGTCGCGGTGTTCCAGTAGTTTTGAACATTATCTCTCAGCGATATGTTCTAATCTGATTAACTTTAAATAACCAATAGGCTACCTTTTCATTTCTTTTTCAAGATCTGGGAGGTGAAAGAGTTATTCCAAGAAGACCGACCAGCACCACCACACACCACACCCCAACCACATAATTCACTTCAGCTAGTCCCTGCAGACACACAACTACCACCACCTACATGATACTCGATGGGCTCGGTATGGACACCAGCTGGCAGCACATGGCGCTTACCATAGTAAGTGAGAGTCCGAGCTTTTTCTGCTCATACGTCACCATACCCTGGTTGCTCATGCGTAGGCCTCGGTTTTTAGCTCTGTCCAGCCCACCATGTAGGGCGCTGTAAAACCTCTGCCAAGAGACCTCATTTTGCCACTTTGACATTCCCTTAGCCGAGCACTTACTTGCAGCTGTGCTCTCCACGTAGTAGGATTTGGAGCAGAGAGCGATACCACGAGAGCCTTCGAACTCGAGCTTGAACAGTCCCGGAGTCCGTCCAGTCCATTTGTCCAGAGCTAGCCAGTCCCGCTTATGAGCCTGGTACTCTGCTCGCATCTCAGGGCGAATGACGTCGTTGAGGTTGGAGTCTGCTATAGCGATATATGCGGAGTCAGTGTCCATCTGCAGGTACTCAAAGCTGTCAGGACCTACGTAGCGATCGAGGAAGTCGTAGTAGAACTCCAGCATTCGCAGCTTCGCAAGCTCCTAAACGGCTATCCCCACCTGAGAGGGCCTTCGAATAGTGATTCTCGGCTTGCGACTCTGGAGCTCGTATGACTCACTGATCTCCTCGAGATATTCGAACCATGCACTACGCAGGGCCTTGTCTATCACGCGTTCATCCTTCATGAAGCTGGTGTTGCTATGATATTATAGGGCCTCGATGAGCTTCCCGTAGGCACTGTTGCCGAGGAGTTTGAAGAGATCTGCCAAGAGCGCTTTGCTCTTATCTACATCTCCCGAGTGGCGGGCCTCCGTAACATTCTCCACGAACCACTCGAATGGGCGCTTGCCCTCATAGTCTATGGTGCGGTATACAGCAGTGATCTACAGGCCATGGGTTATATACCACTTGGGTGTCGGTGCGTACAGCAGCCGCTTCTTGCCAGAGAGGGCACCGACCAGCTTCTGGTGGGTCCTGATATTTTTTTACAATGTGACAAATACGAGAGTGCGAGGGTTTGTCATCTCTGATTGTTGTTGTGGATATTTCAGGGACTTATGTTGATTCGGCAGTACACATCAACACAGTCAAGATACACGGCACGATAGAGCAGGATGGCAGTTCAGATAACAGTAACATTAACATTTTAATGATAAAATTTGGTCGAAACAAGTGAAAAATTTGCTTAGTGGATGTCAATTAGAAGCCCAAGATAATACTATTTTCGATCCACTCATTCCAGTAGTAAATTTTCAAAAGAATTATTCTCTTGGATTAAAAATGGGTATTCCTCAAGACCACTGCGGAGAGCCGTTTTGGCGGGCTTCGCCAAGCAACGTTTAACGCGTTGAACAGTTCGGCGCAATCTATAGTTGGGTGCTCTTCAGAATGATGGTGTTTTATTTTAAATGGCAAGGAGATCACCAGATAGATGTTAGCAATACATTTTCCGGACTATGATGAAGGTTCTTTAGTAACTTAGATTGCATACGGTGGTTAACATGAAAATAAAGGGTTTTTTTTATTTCCTTTAAAAGTTGAATGCGACTCATGAAATTCTCGTGTCACTCAGAATCCTAGGTAGACAATTTGACTAGCGCTATTAAGGAAACGTAACAAATCAGCCGAAAATGAATCAACATTTTGAAACTCTCTTCAAGTTAAAACACAAAATGATCCTGTTTCTGTAACTCTTTCCATTGATGTTCCAAAAATGCAGGTGTGTTGCCTCTCTGAATACTGGTTTTTTCCAATAACATATCAAGACAATAAATAGGCCCTATTTCTTTTTTTTTTAATGTCTGTTGTCTCATTCCATTGCTCGTTGACGCGTTATAACTTGTATGAGATATTGGGCTGAATATTTGTACACTGATTTGATGTGAATGTGTCGGCGCCTGGGACGTAACGGTAGGGACTATGACAAATATGTGACAAAAATTAGGCAAAATCCTGCATTTTGTGATAAAAGCACAAGTATTGGTATCCCTGAGGACAAATACATACTGATTGATTTTAGATATAGAGTCAACGGGAATTTCTCTTCAATCTCATAGAATATATCCTCACCCATTTCGAAGCCTATTAAAAGTAGAATAAATAAAAATATCAGGTTCATCTTTTTCGTTCAGGATAATATATCATTGTATTTACAATGCAGCTCAGAAATAAGCTAACACGTTTCCAAAAACAGAATACTGGTGACTATTTTGAACATAATTGGATCCGATCATGTTCAAAATATTCAACAGAAAACTAGTTACTAACTAACGTGTTTCGGTTTTTGCTGTGGAATCATTTACGAGCGGTAATGTAGTGGATAGTATGATGACGAATATTTACTACGAACGCCCATGGCTTGTTTGGCTTCATTCACATAGAGGCTGGTGGTTTTGGACTGTTTTGCTGCTACTGACAGCTGTTCATCAATGGACCCTTTACTTTTATTTATTGATGACATAAACATGATATGTACACTCCGTAATGGACCGTCCCATTTTATCCATCGATTTAGTCCGTCTTAAATGCTTAATCAACATCTTACCTGTATAGTTTTCTGAGAATTGATAGACAGCGCGTTCGGTGATCGATCGATCCCAACACGGGCGCAACGTGGGCGGAGCTTAACTAGAGATGGGCTGGGCATAGCTAAAACTGGAAAGATCCATTGATCTGACATAGGACGCATGGGCCTTCTACAAAGTTTATGAAATTCTTACCTTGGGCCCTAGGAACTGTCATTAATATCGCTAGAAAGCTAGAGTCTCGTTTCACCCGTAATGCCGCTGAGAGGCCCCTGATGTCGAAGGGATGTAGGATTTGGCCACATCAGCCTTATTGGTGTAGCATGTATGCGTGTAGGCCTACCTTGAAGTTACACAGGGGCGCCAATATTAAAGGTGTATATTCAACAACAAAATGACTGAAAATAAAATTGTTTAAATTGTATACTTTTAGAAGCTTAAGCTGTGTGCCTAGATGTAATAAAACAAAATAAATCTTAACGTATGAAGATTTCATTACGTATACGTTAATATAGTTATTTAAGTTCTGAATTTGAATTAGGGAGATCGTGCCTCTATTTCAATTTCACAACATATTTCTTTTTAAAACTTACACGTAATGAGAACACCATATGTTAATATTTATTTCGTTTCATTACACCTCGGCCTCTAAAAGTATACAATTTTAACAATTTTATTTTCAAGCATTTGCAAGAATATGCACCTTTAAATTAAAAAAAATTATGTAATTTTTTGGGCCTTGGAAATTTGGGGTGGGTTATGTGGGGTGGGTGGGTGGGAGGACGTGCTGTGCAAATGCACTTGCTGCACTGCCTTAGGCTAGGCCCTGACTAAGAATAGTTCAAATATCTGTTCATCGCTAGAGATGAGCTACTGCCACAATTTGGCGGCCACTCAAGACACCTGCAAAATCCATCAACAGAAGCCCAGGTTAGAAAAAAGCGATAACGACCCTCAAAAAGACCGTGTGCGTGCGTGGGGTGGGTGAGGGTGGGAGGGGGGGGGGAAGAATGGCTGTACACCAAGACCAGATGGCATCAACATCGCGCACATCAAGCATGCGTGCAGCAACAGCGCCCAGTGAAATTAGTTTCAAAATATTCAGCAGCATGTTTATTATATAGTAAAGACACAATTGTACAACTTGAAGAGCTATTAAGCGTTTTTGACGGACTAAATCGCGTCATTCATGACGTAATTGAGTATAACGTCAGCCTGCACTATGATTAGTTATGACGTCATCTGGTTGATCTATGAACTGGATTCCTCTATTCTGCCTTTGAACCGCACCTACTTCTGGGGGGGGGGGGGGGGGGGGGTAGAGCCACACGCATCACACTACCTAAAACCCACGAAACAATCAGATACTTGAGTAAGTGATCGAATCCCTCCCTCCATTGTATGTCTGCACTGATTGGATCATAGGATAACACTGTGATGAGCTTCAGGCTATGGATACCTCGACTTACGTATCCGAACGTTAGGAGTTATATTCTAGTGTGTAGAGATGTATGTAAGGGAGGTAACTCTTGCCATCATCAGGCACTACATCTATGTAGCTCAACGTGTATCGCCTCCCTTAGCAATTAACCCATCCACGACGAAGATAGGTAAAACGGGCCTCTGCGGTGGTCTTGAGGAATGTCCATTTGTACGCCACGAATAAATAAGACTATTTCTGAAAGTTTGCCTCTGGAATGACTGGCTCGGTTACCGAGCCAGTCATTCCAGTGGTAAATTCTCAAAATAGCCTTAAATTGGGATGAAATGGGCATTAAATATATAAATCATTTTATTTTATTGAACAAATTTAGTCAGTAAGGATTAAGTAAATATTCGCGATGGCAGAACAATGCATCATAACATTTCCCTCCATGTATTCATATAGACGATCGAACAAGACCCGATAATACATTGCTTATGATACGGTTACCGTATTAATAACAACCACGCTGGTACTATAGTTAGTCACACAAGCCCTTTCAGAAACCAAATGCGACACATTATTTGCGATTTGGCCGTTAATCTATTGATTATATTAAAACCCGGACAACAACAGCCTTCATTCAGATTTATTTATAATAGCTAACAGCCTAGTTTTGTCAGACATTGAGATGCAGGGATTTTAGGAACGAAAAGTGTAAGGGCAGATGGTGGGCGTGGTGGTCGTGCTGGTGGTGGTGGCGGTGGTGGTGGTGGTGGTGGTGGTGGTGATGATGATGATGATTATGTTGATGATGATGATTTTACAACTTATACAACATCAATGAGAAACATGTTGCATCATATAAGCTTAGGTTGTTATCTATAGGAATACTTGATGCTGAAATCCACACTATCCAAAAGACTATAAGACAATGTGTCATGTGACGAAACGTGCAGCAATCTCCCATAAGTCCCACATTAGCGAGCCAAAAGAACTTGCACTTCCTCCATTCTTTCCGTCCTCGTTTAACCCTGTTATGACGAAGGCGACCAAAACAGCCTCTGTAGTGGTCCTGAGGAATGTCCATTTGCAGGTCAACATTATTTTTGAAAATTTACCACTGGAATAACTGGCTCGGTAACAGAACCAGTTATTCCAGTGGTAAATCTTCAAAAAATTGTCTTCACTTGGCCTGCAAATAGACATTCAATAATCAAATATTTTGATTTTCGTTTACAAAATTTAGTCAACGAAGGATTAAAGGCGTCCAAGTCAGTGTACCCAGTCAGGTACCCAGTCAAAAAGCCGATCGTTTCCTTGGATGCTGCAGAGATTTATACTGGGCAGAATCGTCCAGAAGTGCCTCCAGAAGTGTCGATGAACACAATAGACGTTGTCAATGTGGATTCATGGGGTTGAGCACGTCAGTAATGGCATATTGACCAACAGTATCCTTTAGGATGCGTTTTATGAACGTAGACTAATTT
This sequence comes from Chaetoderma sp. LZ-2023a, assembly GCA_034401795.1. Classification (NCBI taxonomy): domain Eukaryota; kingdom Metazoa; phylum Mollusca; class Caudofoveata; order Chaetodermatida; family Chaetodermatidae; genus Chaetoderma; species Chaetoderma sp. LZ-2023a. The sequence continues at coordinate 99,486,725 of CM067366.1, forward strand.
TTTGCGTGCGCGATTGTTTTTGGTGATGTTGTCACTTGCGTGCTCGCGCAGTTCAGAGGTGATGCTCTCGTGTTCAGATGCGGTTTCAAGCTCAGTTGTTTCAATTTGGTGTTTGCGGTGGACTGATAGATCATAATAACATGATTCAAAGACTAACTGCATTTATTTTGATGCGCTTTACGTGGACTTCATTATCCAATGGTGGGCTTACAGATTATCATCAAAAAGCAATAAATTTCTGTTCACAGGTGGCATTGTTGTTATATACAAAATATGAAAATATTCCTGACATCCACAAACGCCCACACGATTACCACTAGCTAACATATAGATGAAGTCTGTATCCAACACCCCTGATTTGCCTTGCTTGTTTATGAATAATCGTGCAGTCGCTCATGAAATCACAATTTGTGCATACGTATTCCTTTAAATACGTTTCATAGTTAGCCACACCGGCACAACTGCCATTCCCTTCCGCCACACTCAATAGGAAGGAAACTTTATATAACACCGTGCTATGGTACTCTGGTAAGTAGAAAATACGATTATGCTCTTGTAATGAGAACGACAAGAGCGGCTGAATGGTGACGATACTCCTAGAATAACCAAAATTCACCTTTCAGAGTATCCATTGATGATTTGCCCTCATATGACGTGATGCTCAGCGAAACAGCGTGTCGGATGACGTCATAATAATTATGCCATAAATGATTCTATTAGGCCCGTCTTTAACTCTTAATAGTCCGACACGTTGTATGAAGTGTATGTCTCTACTATTTAAAGGTACATATTCACACCAAAATGCTTGAAAATAAAATTGTTAAAATTGTATACTTTTAGATGCTTAAATTATGTGCCTTGATGGAATGAAACGAAATAAATCTTAAAATATGATGATTTCAATCCGTCTAAATAAATTTCGTATTTTTAGTAATGAAATTGAAATAGCGGCACAGTCCCCTAAATTCAAATTAACAACTTAAAAATTTATATTAATTTATACGTAATGAAATCATATGTTAAGATTTATTTCGTTTCTTTACATCTAGGCACACAATTTAAGCCTCTAAAAGTATACTATTTTAACAATTTATTTCCAGGCATTTTGGTGTGAATATGCACCTTTAATAAACATGCTGTTGAATATTTTGAAACTATAGGCAGCAACAACACCCAGTGAAATTAGTTTCAAAATATTCAACAGCTCACCTGTATAGTTTTCTGGAAATTAATAGTCAGTGAGTTCAGAGATCGATCGATCCCAAACCCGAGCGAGGTGTGGGCGGAGCCTAGCTGGAGATGAGCGGGGCATAGCTAAAATAGAAAGGTCCATTGTGTATTATTGCTATACAGCCAGTTCAATCACATTATCGTAAACTGAGGTAAATCTTACCAGCAATCGCTACATTGGGGCGTTTAGTTATATGTTTATTGTGGACTCGATCATGATTAAAACTGTGTCCTTTCCCACCCAGGCGAGCACCAACTGTTACGATATTGTGATATCATAGCTGTCACATCACCATGTAATCAACCTTTCCAGTTTATCCATCCGTCATATGACGTCATAATCAACTACGCGACCTGTAGAATTACGTCATAGTCTATGACGGCATTATGGCGCCATGAATACCGTAGATAAGTACGTAACCAACGAATAATTGAAGACGGACTATGTCTTGTTGTAAGATGTATGTCTTTGCTATTTCATAAATATTATGTTGGATATTTTGAAACTAATTTGAATTAGTTTTAAAATATTCAACGGCTTACCCGTATAGCTATGACGTCATGAATGATGTAGATAACTACGTCACGAACGCATAGGCCCTAATTGATGACGGATTATGCGTTATTGTACGAATTGCATGTCTTTACCATTTAATAAATATTTTGTTGAATATTTACCTTATAGTTTTCAGGAAATTGATAGTCAGAGCGTTCGCCCGATCCCAACACGCCAGGGAAGTGTGGGCAGGGATTAACTAGAGGTGGACGGGCCATGGCTAAAACTGGATTTCTCCATTGTATATTAATCTGGTCTTACAGAACGGAACGGTCCATTATTTAGGCACTGATAACTGGGGAATAATATCCGCGGAGAGAGACAATTATAATGTCATGGCTATAATAACAAGGGTGCGTTGGTGGTGTGGGGGGGGGGGTGAGGGGGGGGGGGGGCTGTTTTTAACACGGACCGCGACTAGGACCATTATGAGTTATTGAATCGACTCAAACGTGGTTGTACGAAGACAAGACGATATTGTGACAAATTAGTTGCGCAAATGTGTTGCTATAGCAATGAGTGAAATACGGTGATAATTTGCTCAACAAAGAAATGATATCCAGCCATATCAGATGCCTCAAGATCGACTGGAATGCCACTCGGATCTTCTTCTAATTCAGGAAGGATATCCTTTTATTAGGGGTCACGGTGGTAACCCACCTCAAGTTTATGGTGCATCCTCAATCCGCATTGCAAGAGAGGTTAATATTCATTGCATAATTTATAAGTTATGAGTTGGTAAGTAAACTTGAGTCCCGATAATCCAGTAAATGGCAACTGCCTTGATCTCTTTATCAGAATGGTACCACACATTTGCTTAATAACATGGCATTATTGAGCGTGGGAATGACCATTGTTTGACAGGCTGATGATATGCATAGTCTAAATAAGATAACATTTATAAGCATGGTGTGGGGTTTGAGAGTTGTGTGCTGGTGATGATGGCGCTTGTGTCAGTGGTAGTGGTTGTGGAACTTGTGTGCGTAATAGATGTGATGGTGGGTGGTGGTGGTAGTAGTAGTAGTAGTAGTAGTAGTAGCAGCAGCAGCAGCAGCAGCAGCAGCAGCAGCAGCAGCAGCAGCAGCAGCAGTATTAGTAGTAGTAGTAGTAGTAGTAGTAGTAGTAGTAGTAGTAGTAGCAGCAGCAGCAGCAGCAGCAGCAGCAGCAGCAGCAGTATTAGTAGTAGTAGTAGTAGTAGTAGTAGTAGTAGTAGTAGTAGTAGTAGTAGTAGTAGTAGTAGTAGTAGTAGTAGTAGTAGTAGTAGTACAGTGGCAGTACTAATAGATGTAGTAGTGCTGGTAGCCGTAGTAGTGGTGGCAGTGGTAGTGGAAGTGGCAGGGGAAGTGGCAGAAGTTGTACTGGTGGTGGTGACAGTGGCGGTTATAGATAGTGTTGGCGTAGGTAATGGCGGTGATGTTGATGGTGATTGTGGTGGTGGTAATACGGGTTAGTGTTGCTTCACGGGAGCTAGCTCAATAGAATTATGGTCAAATCTTGATTAGGTCAACTTGACTTAGTCACATTATTACCAGTCTACTGTTATCTGCCCATTGATAACAATAGAAGGTGGTTCTTTAAAGCTGCACATTCAAATCAAAATGCTTCAAAATATAATTAGTAAGATTTTATACATTTAGAGTCCTAAATTGTAGCTCAATGTCATGAAACGAAATTAATATTAGCATTAATTATGCTTTCATTCCGTAAAAATTTATATGTTTTTTTAGTTGTGAAGATGAATTATAGACCCTCTAATTCACAACTTCACAACTTAAAAAAGTTTATTAATTTCTATGTAATCGTGATACGTTAAGATTTATATCGTTTCATTGCATATAGCTACATAATTTAAGCCTCTGAAAGTATACAATCTGAACGATTATTTTCTCAAGCTTTTTAGTCTGAATATATAGACCTTTAACTCAAGATAGCACATGCCCTCAAACAACATCATATGAAGGAAGCAAATGGTTCATAATATAGCACCTTGCATTATAATACCTGTAGCTATCATGCCTTGATGCGCATAGACTCTCTGCATAATGCCAGAATGATATACAATGGAGGAATCCAGTTTTAACTATGCCCCGACCATCTTTAGCAAAGCTCCACCTACACCCCCCCCCACACCCACCCACCCACACACACACACGTGTTGGGATCGATCGATCTCTGAACTCTGTAACTATCAATTTCCAGAAAACTATGCATGTAAGCTGATGGATATTTTGAAACTGTGGCAGCAAACAGCGCCCAGTCAAATTACTTTCAATATATTCAACATAATGTTTATTAAATAGTAAGGATATATAAGTCGTACAACAACGCTTAGTCCATCATCAATTAAACGTCCATGTCTTCGTGACGAACTTAGCTACATCATTCATGACCTAATTGATTTATGACGCCATCCTACACGTCCCGTAGTTGATTATGACTTCATATGATTGGCTGAAAGGTGGACTCCTCCATTCCCAAGTAGATAAAGATAAATAAAACCTGGATTCACGTAAACTCTTTATTCAGTTTGATATTATGCTGGTAAATACAATAATTGTGTCAAGATGTATAATAAAAAGGACAAGAATTATTTTTAAATCTGTACACATCTGATTACATATTATTTTCTCAGTCTGTCGTATGAATTAATTAAATAATAATAATAATAATAATAATAATAATAATAATAATAATAAAAATAATAATAAAAATAATAATAATAATCATAATGCATTACAGACTAAAGCTTATAATGGACGGATCTTAAACTCAATGGATTTGAGTGAATAGCGGTATCCCCTAAATGGATTCCAGTTGACACCATCAGCGTACGTTGAGTGAACACCTGCGTGGTAATGACCGTTTGGATTGGTACAGTGGCATTTCGTATACCACCATGCACCGTGAAATTTGGAGGCACAGTTGGCGGGATACGTGTCCTGATCACGATCCCAAGTAGAAAAGGGCATACCATTTCTTCCGCTGATACAGTCACCTTAATAATAATAATAATAATAATAATAATAATAATAATAATAATTATAATAATAATAATAATAATAATAATAATAATAATAATAATAGACGATATATATATCATCATCATTATCATCACCTATATTTTTATTATTCCTTTCAGGTCTGATGTTGACAGTTGTCAAAGCTTAGTTGGTGAAGCAATGTTGAATTATCAAGTTGGAATTTGAACTCAATCTCACTCTAGTTTCGCCAACTACACATGTATCAGAATGAATCAATTCTAGAGACGAGACAGATTGAATTTTAATCCTAATTCTGTGAAAAGGTAAAAAACGGAATCTTTGGAATTGAACGTTCACCAATTTCCTTCGCTGATGGAGAGAGGACTTCACGCAAACCAAATGCCTTGATAAACTGTGTCTCCATCTGCGGATGAATATATTGCGAACAGTATTATGTGTGATGCGGCTATCAAGCGCCTAGAAACAATGTACATTCGCCCCAAGAATAAAATTCTCGCACGGCACCTACTGGCGCCACTTGTAGGCAGCAGCCTGGAGAGACCTTGGACCGGTATCTACCGGAACTAATGCAGTTTACCGAGGACTGTATCTTCAAACATGTCACTACCAACGTATACAGAGAGGAATGTGTCAGGGATGCTTTCAACAGCGGATTATCATCTCAAGTCATTCGACAAGGCTTATTGGTGAATAAAACTCCTGATTTGTAAACAATGTTTGATCAAGCACGGCCTTTGAAATCGGAACAGAAGAGTGCTCGTGTGTATATCCGTTAATGCCGCTGTGATTATTTATAATATCAATGCGGGAGATGATTCAGACAGTTGCGAGAGGAATTCTTCGGTTGAAGATGAGAAGTCAATGACCACAGTCACTCAAAGAATGAGCTACAGCAAACGGAGGTGCTTTTTTCTGTGGGAACAATTCGCATCCCCGACGGTCTTGCCCAGCTTGAGATGCTACATGTCATTACTGCAAGAAGAAAGGGCACTTTTCCTATGTCTGCGCACATCTACAGCTGGTTTTGATGGGACAATTGTCTCAAGTACGCTTCTGTTAGTTACTGTGACTGATGCCTCTCCGCAGTCTTCATCTAAAGCAGTGATTAACTTTTCTATAAGCGGATAACAGTACAAAGCCTTAGTAGATACTGGAAGTTCAGAAAGATATCTCGATCGACAAATGGCAGAGCCCCTCTTAGTTCATGTTCTGTCATCGAATGGGCATGTGCCCATGGCCTCGAGTGTAATTAGTAGTCCTATTATTCGTATCTGTAGTGTCACCTTGAACTTGCAAAATCCTATTTATAAAGATGCTCGTCTATCTGTTCTTGATACACTCTGTTGTGATATCATTCTTGGACATGATTTCATGGACAGACATGACTTCGTTTGTATTAACATCGGCGGCTCTGAAGCTCTCATGAACGTTTAAAACACAACCACAGTCTGTAGCCTCGCATCGCCCTCAGTCGATCCTCCTCTCTTATTCTCAAATCTCATGGATGACTACCACCATATCCCGACTAAATCAAGACACTACAACATGGCAAACAACGTGTTCATTGACAATGAAACTAGGAGAGTGCTCGCGGAAGTATAATAGAGCAAAGTTCGTTACCGTAGAGAACACAGGTCTTAGTCACATCAAATGAGAGACATACGAAAAGACTATTAATAGACTATTCCCAGACAACATTTCCGGGTATTGATACGCATCTATTACCGAGAATATATGACATCCCCCGCAGTTGCTAAATACCGTGTATTCAGTACTGTGGATCTTCAAAAGTGCGTACCATCAAATTCCTCTATAAGATCATGAGAAGATAATATAATACATCGCTTTCGAGGCTAATGGACGTCTGTATCAATTTTGACGTGTTCCTTTCAGTGTCACTAATGTCGTAGATGTTTCCAATGGGTGATGCATAGATTTGTTGAAGAAAATAACTTGAAGAGAGTTTTTATGCACGTTGACAATATAACTTTTGAGTGATGAATCAGACGCAACATGATGTGAATCGAACTAAGTTTCTGAAAGTACCGCACAAACACTAGTTGATTTTCAATGAAGACAAATATGTGTATTCTGTTGAGAGACAGAAATTACTCAGTTACACTATCAGTCATGGTTGTCTCAAGTCTGACCCGGATCACATGAAATCTCTTAGAGATCTTTCTGCACCATAGAGTTTATGGGTCTGCATAGAAATCCATAGGTATGTTCGCCTACTAACGTCAGTGGATCCCAGTTTTTTGACAAACTCCTCCCTCTGGTGAATGCAAATTCGTTTGTGCCGATTGCTGAGGACATATCTGCGTTTGACCAACTTAAAGCTGATGTGGAGAATACGAGTGTGCTGGCCATAGACGAGTCTCAATCTTTTGTCATGATGCCTCGGATGTAGCTCTGGCTGGACGCCTAAATCAGGGAGGACGCCCTGTGGCCTTCTTCTCAAGAACAGTACATCCTCGCGAAATGGGACATGCTCCAGTAGAGAAAGAGGCTGGCGCCATAGTAGAGTCGATCAGCACATGTCACCCTAGTTAAAGATCAGGAAGCTGTATCCTTTGTGCTTGTTTAAAAGAACCACGAGAAAATAAAGAATGCTAAGATAGGGCGGTGGCAGATGGAATTGAGGGGCTACAGTTATGACATCGTGTACCGACCTGGTAGGGAGAATGCCTCTGCCGATTGTGTTTCGAAAACATTCTGTTCGGCCATTAGCTCTGATGCTCTACAAGAGTTGCATACTTCATTTTGCCAACCTGGTGTCACTCGCTGGTGGCATTTTGTCAGATCAAAGAATCTTCTTTGCCCAGTGGGAAATGTTAAACATGTGGTCAGACAGTGTTCTGAATGGGCTAAAGTCAAACCTAGTTTTTGTAATCCGTACACTACATCTCTTGTCAAGTCTACTGAAGTATTGATTTCTAGGGCCCTCTGCCATCTGCTAAGAGAAATAAATGCCTACTAACTATAGTTGACAAGTATTGTAGAGTTCAGTTTGCATTTGCGTGTCGAGATATGACATCGTCGACAGTCATAAAGTGTTTAACTCAATTATTTGAATTGTTTGGAATGCCTGCATATATACATTCAGACAGGGTCAGTCGTTTATGAGCTCTGAAGTTAAATCATCCTTACAAACTGAAGGCATTGCAACTAGACGAACAACCCCTATACTCCTCAGTGCAATGGGCATTTGAAACGTTACATAATTTGGAAAGCAATCACTCTAGCCATGCATTCAAAGGGTTTCATGGACACTCAATGGGACATGGTATTACTTTGTGCTTTGCTCTTGATTAGGAGTTTGTTAAGCACTGTCACGAACTGTACACCTCATGGACGCTTTCTGACCTTTCATCGAAGCCTGCGTTTCTTATGCAACCAGGGCTTGTTCTTTTGAAAAGACATGTTAGGTTAAGTAAATATGATCATATGGTTGAAGAGGTGGCGTTAAGTGAGGCTAATCTGTCCTATGGAAGGGAGACAACAATATCAGGGACCTGGCCCGTGTATAGGTACATACGTGTGAAAGTGGTGACAGTAGCCAATGCTTGGAACCGACCAAAGTGCCACATTCTGATATCATAGCTGGCGAATTAAGAAATTCCGATTCCAACATTCCGGAAATCGATGATAATGTAGCTAAGAGTGATTCAGAGACAAACGCTCGCGCTGGTAGTTCTCATTGGCTAAGACGTTCTACACGAGCTAGCAAAAAGCTAGATCGTCTTGGAATTGTGGATTAATAGTGTTGAACATTGATGAATTGGCAGATATTAACTCCAAAAACTTGTTTGTGCCTAAATTGTTTATTATTATTTCTGGACCACCACCTGGCTGACATACTTTTCTTTCTTTTAAGAGGAGCAAAATGTTGTGAAATTGCCATGGAAACGTTGTTTATTCACCTATTTTGTTTTTTCGGGTAGCAGTTCAATAAACCGACATGTCCCCGTAGTTAGTTAGTTAGTTAGTTAGTTAGTTAGTTAGTTAGTTAGTTAGTTAGTTAGTTAGTTAGTTAGTTAGTTAGTTAGTTAGTTAGTTAGTCAGTTAGTCTGCACCGGATAATAATAATTTAAAATTATTATGTTGAGCTAGTTTGGCTGTTTCAAAGTAGATTCACAATTTTCAACAGTTTCTCTTTATAGTGACCTTGAAATTGAGATTATGTGAATTCAGGCTTCAAAAGGTTAAAAAGTCATTTGTCTATGTTAGTATAATAGATATTCCGAATGGCAGGTTTCATTGCATTCTTACCTGCAGCACCGCTATATCCAGAGATTGTGAGCTGATAGCCTGTCAGGTCATCAGCGATAGAAAACTGACTGTACCTAGCATACGTGTCATTGCCCTCAAAGTCACTCATGTCCACGCGGAGTTCTTGAGGAGACATCGCTGTCAGTGCGTGCATATAGGATAGTCCTGCAGGATTGCAAACGATATGAAGGTCAAATGGCAAATAGTCAATTCACAAACAGTAATCAGTCTGAAGTGGAATCAAAACACTTTCTAAACACTAGATGGACTGCGTCCCACGTGTCGAGCCTGTTAATATTTCCCGCATATCGCGCACCATTTGTGGCAGTGTGGTGAAATAAGGATGTCTTAAAATAGTATACCTACCACCACCACACATACGCACGCACGCACGCAGGCACGCATGCATGCGCGCGCGCACACACACGCACGCACGCACGCACGCACGCACGCACGCACGCACGCACATCACTACCACCATGTCCCGATGAATCAAATGTCTACTGAAAAACTCAAACATTCGTCCAATTCTTTAAAAGGAGACGAAACACATGGAAATAAACTCAGAAAGTCCAAACTACATAAAATATGTAAACAATTTGGAAATAATTTTCATTAAGATGGAGTCTGGCTGCAGTGATAGCTTATAATAATTCTGCAAAGTTTTAGTGACATCGGATTTAAGCTCTTGATGAAGTAAATGACCATTGAAAAAATTTAACATTTACTTAATTCTTGGTGCACGTCGAACGACTGACGTCATTAAGATCGCTTTGTCGAGATCCGCGCTTGGCTATAGGCTCGACAATTACTTTCCGTATGATGCAGATTGGATACGATAACAGTATAGAACAATTCTGTAAGGTTTTATTGACATCGGATAAGATCTTGATGAATTAAATACACATTTTAAACAGTTACGTTCTCCTGATTATGAAATACAGACTAAGTCCAAACCTTGTAAATGGATTGTGGAAAAAAATTAAAATTAATTAAATTATAGTGTCGACTGATGGCATAGAACAAATCTGTACAGTTTTTATTGAGATCAAATACGCCCTTAATGAATTGGATGTACATTCACAAACTTTAACTTTCTTCTAATTCTTAGTGAGATAGACTAAGTCTAAACCATGAAAAAGTATGCGAAAATGAATAATTCATTTTATTATAATATAGACCGGATACAATGACGGTATTGAAGAAACAATGCAGTTTTAGTGAGATCTGATGAGACTGGATGAATTAAATGTACATTCAAAAATGTTAACATTTATCTGCGCGCCGCATGCCACACACCACATGCCACACGCATCTAAGTATTTTCACAAACAGTAGTCCATCTTAAGTTGATTCAATAAACATTGTATGCAACGGTTGTCATCATAGGGCAGGTCCTGCGTACTTTGAAAACGGTCGCAGTAGATATAAAGAGTTCGACAGTCATATTCTTGTAGCCGCCTAAACAATAGAAGCTGGGAATGCAAGCGCAGACACGTTTGCCTATGGTTCACACTATAATCCATCTGAGTATGACAGATTTGATACAGGTCCTAAAATGTATATTTACAGCACTAAATTAGTGGATAATCTTTCGGTAACAAGGGTTGAGTTGACTTTTTGCACTGCTCTCTGATTGAAGAATAATAAGAAACAGAATCGGCAGTGAACCATATCTTTCATACTGGGATTTATATAGGCAAAAATAGTGATGCGTACAGGTTTTACAATGCCTGCTTCATAATTTTCAATTTTATTTTATCATATATGGATTTATAGTATCTATATATGATCCGAGAAAAGAGATAAACGTAATCTGATAAATGGGTATCTTAATCGTATTAAACAATTTATGAAAACTATAGGAACCTACCTAGCCAGTATTCTCCCGAAACATTGCCAAAACCTCTTTCATACATCCACCAGCTTCTATAGAAATCCACAGAGCCATCTAATCTTCTTTGGAACACCTGAAAGTTAAATAATAATAATAATAATAATAATAATAATAATAATAATAATAATAATAATTTCACTTTTCCTAGGAAAAGGCCGCGACCAATACCCCCACCGAGCCCTCACCACTTCAACACACCATCTCCGAGGTAACAACCTTCAGACTATCTCTATGCCGTCCCTAGATAACGCTATATCCACCCTGAAAATAACCGGCAGAAAACCAAGCTATCATAAAGATTCACAATGTTCTGGGAACCAACTTGATTTCAACTTCTATTATGCGACCATCCAAACACTTTCTGATACAAACCGACGTCTGGGACGTGCAGACCAACCAGGTATCCCAAATAATGTGCTTACCGTCCATCCACCACCATCTGTGGTCATGTCACAATACACAGACACCTGCGAGCATGACATCTGAAGAGGCTGTATGACATATACCCCGTTCGCAGAGAACCCTCTGTCCTTCCATTCCTGGCAGTTCCGTGGCTGACAGCAATCTGTTTAGAACACAATGAATACAGTGTCTATCATTATTATCCTATCCGAGAGTTTCATAGGAGTTGTAGTAAACCGTGCTTTAAACAGATAAATAATAATATTTATATCTGCGTTTATGTGGACCCTTAGAAGTTAGATTGCTGCCAAACGGTTGCTCGAAGGGCAGATTATACAATATACGTCCATTCCGCCATGCAACATATTTTATGATATAGCGGCAATTCAATATAGATGGAAGGAAAGTGACAATAAAATATTAATATAAAACACTTTCATCTATAGCTTAATAGTTTGAGAGTAAGATAAAGTCCGACATGTACATACCAGCATTTGATATGGAAGAGAGGCCAAGCAGCAACAACACAAATACAGCACATTTCCGCACCAATGAATGCTGCGAATCGTAGAACTGCATCTGAAACAAAGTTCAAACAAGAGTTGCCATTTCACGCTGCAACAAACCATAACAGAGTGTATGTGGCTGGATAACTTTTTAACACTTCCACATACGAAGTGACATGTTCTGTATGTAGTAAGGAATAGGGTGCTGAATATATTGAAACTGATTTAACTGGGAGATGCCCCTGCCTGTGACAGCAGAGCAACAGCTCCCAGTCAAATTGGATTCAAAATATTCAAATTACTTATCCGAAAGCTTTATTATGCAATATCAGAGTGAACTTTATATTTCTAGTATTGAGCGACGGGGCGCATTTTCTGGATATCGTTCCTTTTAGTAAATTTTAGCTCTGTCAGCGATAACTTCTTTAAATGTTCCAAATTACCAATTTGACTAACCCAGTCCAAGTAACTTTTGAAGGTGTCTGCTGAGGCCTAAGATCGTGTTTGTGCGCGTAATAAAACTGCTCCGTCGCTGATGACACAAATTACCAGGCCGTACTTTGCCAATACTAGGCCGCATTGGCCCGGATTTGCTCCATTGCCAGCCTATTAACCTGCGTTGTCACAGGTATCTTGCTAATTTGCAATACCGTTACTAAATTTGATAAATAAGTATAATTCCCTTATCGTTATAAGCCCAATAATCCACCTGCACCCCCCCCCCCCTCCAGCTAATCTGTGGCCCATTGTGCTCCTCAACTGTATATGGAAAATCTTATCCAATTGTACTCAGAGACAAAATCGTTGACTTCACTGGATCCTGTGAAAGTGGATTTAAACGTGGGCGCAGCTGCACAGACATTGCATGGGCTCAAAGTATGCTTGTCTCAGTAGTCATGTCCAAGCATTGGGATTTCCACAACATGGGCATTGCCATGTTACGAGCCTCCGACACAATTAAACGCTCAAATAGCCAAGATGTACTGCACCAGGCCAGTTGCAATCAGGATGAGCTGCGACTAGTGAGACTACTGCTTGCGGACACCAAGCTGAGAGTATGAGTCATGACAGTGACGTCTGCAGATTTTTGGACATCAATTGACTCCCCACAGGGAGATGGTCTCGTCTGCTTTTTCCTGTTACCTTACTGCTGCATTGAAATCCGTGCGGGAAAATTCCACAAGACCACCCCCACCCACCCCACCACACCCATCCCAGTGTACATACTGGGTATGGCACTGGAGATGGAATTTCCAACGATGCAATGTACAAGATGTGTAATACCTCGCCGCTGTCTGTAAATGTCGCCCAGCAAAGATGGCCCATGTTTGGCCATGGGCTAAACAAGCCAGAAGACACACGAGAACACAGAGCATTGGAATTCTCTCTACTGGGAGCCAGCAAATGCAAAGCTAGGGGAGGACGTCATTGCATAAATCTGCTAAGCGTGCTACGAGGTGACATCCAGAAAGCAGGACTCTGTACACTCAGATCAAGAATGGACGTGAGGAAGGTAAAGATTTTTGTTGAAGACAAAACAGAGTGGTCAAATGCGAAGAAGGACTGATTGCAGCTGTATGATGTTTCTACTGGTACAGCCGTAGAATACAGTAATACTAATATAATGCTATCTTACCTTAAAACTCCGAGGTGGCAGAATCTGCTATGCTCGTTATTGCCTTCAAAGTACTTATACTTGCCTGTCACCCATAACAGTGTCTTATATAGGGAGTAAAATGATTACGTTGGCCAATATATTAATTGTGGTTAATCCCACATCCTGACGACCTGAATTCATTTCTCCGTCATGCGGGGGGGGGGGGGGGCGTGTTTATAAGCTATTATAATCAAAACACATCCTGTTTATCATTTCTATTTCAAAAAGAAATATAAACATAGTACTCATTATGACCCTGTTCACGGAATATAGAACGTATCCCCAATATTATGGCGGCTATCTCTGATAAATTATGCTAATATAGAAAGCTTATACTCAATAAACTCGGTGATATTGCACTCCAGACTGGTACACGGTAGTTATCCATTACTGGTTATGCCATCTGACCACTGCCGAGGCTGTATTGGCTGGCTTGACCATTATAGAATGACGTTGAAAGAAGAGGGTTTAATTTCACTACCAGAAGCGTCGTGCTATATAAGATGAAGATGAATAAACTCTAGCTATTTGTTATCAGATATAAAGATAATCCAACCAGAATGACGTCAGTCTTATTCTGCATTCAACCCGGATCTGTGTGTATGCATGTGTGTTTATTAATATACACATATCCGTGTGTGCGCCCTATGAATGCCCTCATAGAGAACACAAGGGATCATTTTGAAAACTGCCGTGATGCGCCTGCACACTGGTTTATCAACGTTGACATGGACTCTCGCGCACGCAAACTATTACCGGAACGTTTGTGTGAGTAGCATATATTCAAGCATGAGATTTGTGTGATCAAGTGTAGCCTACCAACAACTGCTATCTGGTGGGCGGGGGGGGGGGTGGGGGGTGCGGGCAGGGGTAGCTTTCCCACAACTGCGATCTATGGGATCAGGGACAGCCTACTGACACCTGTGATTCAGCGAGGGGTCTACCAACACCTGTGATTTCTAGAATATGGGTTAGTCTAACCACACCTGCGATTTCAGGCATAAGTGGTAGCCTACCCACAACTGCAATCTTTGGGATCAAGGATAGACCACCAACAGCTGTAATTTCCTATGTCGGGGTTAACCTACCTACACCTGTGGGTCAGGGGTAGCCTAACTACACATGTGGGTCAGGGGTAGCCTACCTACACCTGTGGGTCAGGGTTAACCTACCTACACCTGTGGGTCAGGGGTAGCCTACTTACACATATGGCTCAGGGTTAGCTTACCTACACCTGTGGGTCAGGGTTAACCTACCTACACCTGTGGGTCAGCGTTAACCTACCTACACCTGTGGGTCAGGGGTAGCCTACCTACACCTGTGGGTCAGGGTTAACCTACCTACACCTGTGGGTCAGGGGTAGCCTACCTACACCTGTGGGTCAGGGTTAACCTACCTACACCTGTGGGTCAGGGGTAGCCTACCTACACCTGTGGGTCAGGGGTAACCTACCTACACCTGTGGGTCAGGGGTAGCCTACCCACAGCTGCGGTTTCTCGGATCAGGTGTAGCCTACCTATACATGCGATTTCTAGAATAACGTGTAGTCTAACTACTCCTGCGTAAGTGGAAGCCTACCTACAACCGCAATTCCTGGGATCAGGTGTAGCCTACATACACATGTGATTCAGGGGCAGCATACACACGGCTACACGACTGCAATTTATGGAACCAGGAGTAGCCCACCAATGCCTGCAATTTCTGGAATAAGAGGTAGTCTAACCACACCTGCAGTTTCTGGAATAAGTGCGAGCATATACCCACAACATCAAGTTCTGGGATGAGGGATAGCCTACCAACAGCTGTAATTTCTTAGGTCTGGGTTAGTCTACCTACACATGTGGTTTCATGGCTAGCCTACACACGGCAGCGGTTTCTCCGATCAGGTGTAGCCTACGCACACAGGCGGTTTCTTAGGTATGGGGTAACTAACCCATATCCACGATGTCTGAGATCAGTCAGCGTCATAGCCTATCCAGTAGCCTCACAGAAAATTTTGAAACCGAAATGCTCTGAAATGCAATTTCTCGTAATACGAAGGGTCATAAAAACATAATAGAGGATCCATTTTTAGCAATGTCACGTCTATTTCCAACTAACCTCCGCCGCCTTTGTACGCCTCATGGAATCGATTTATATACCTTTAACTATGAATGCCCATAATTTCAATTTCAAGGTAATTATGCAGGTAAGCTATAGGCGGAATATTTTGAAACTGATTTTACTGCTATGGACACATAAACGTGTAACACAAATCAGAATAAATTACTCGGTACATCAATACCCGTGCGCTACCGAAGCAGATCATCAGAAACCCCGGTTACGGTATACTGGTTTGTAATAACGATTGCCTACGCTTATTGGCCTAAATCTCATCCCTCAGCGAGGACACACAGGACAAAGACGTGGCTTGTTATTTCGACAAGAGGTATTTATTAACCCTTTCATCTAGCCCAAAATCGTCCAAAAAATAGTCTCTGGTGGTCTTGAGGAATGTCCATTTGCAGGCCAATATATTAATATTTTTGAAAATTTACCAGTGGAATGACTGGATCGATAACCGTTAGTCCATCCATTGGTAAATTTTTTTAAAAACCAGTCTTTTCTTAGCCTGCAAATACACATTCAATAAGCAAATATATTGATTTTCTTGACCAAATTAAGGCATTAAGGGTTAGGTATTTTCTTAATGTTCGCCTCGGGAATCTGTCCATTCGTATAGTGATAGCTGGGTTTCGTACTATAAAACGTTTAAGATAACAACAAACTGTGTTCAGTGGGGAATAAATAAGCCAGCCAAACCGACCTCAACCACCGTCGCCGCCGCCGCCGCCGCCACCATCACCACCACCCCACCCACCAAACCCTACTCAACCAACACGTACACGCCGTTGATTAGCCTTCTCTTAGGCACCGTTTCAGTGAGAAAATTGAATTTGGTCTAGCTTCATCCCGTCTCTTAACCCTTTCACGACGAAGGCGGCCAAAACCAAAAACGGTAACCGAGCCAGTCATTCCAGTGGTAGATTTTCAAGAGTGGTTTTCTCATGGCCTGCAAATGGACATTCAATAAGTAAACATTACGATCTTTTGAAGAAATATAGTTATTAAAGGGTTAATGGCTAATGTATATCAGTACCTTTAATTTCATGCAAGTTCGAAACATTCAAACACACGCATTAGTAAGTTGTGAACCGGATGTCAAAGTGAGTATGCTTATTATTGCCACATTGTCATTATACGTCCTGATGTCTATTCATAAATGCATTAAGTACACCTTTATGTAAATAAACCTGTAAACTTCGCGCAATTTATATATTTACATTGATGTTTATATAATATATTATTTACAATGATTATATATTTGCGTTTACATGTATAAATGTATGTGTGTGTATATGCAAGCAATTATGTAAGTGAATGTGTGTGTGTCTTATGTATGTGCGTGTGCGTGTGCGTGTGTGTGTGTGCGTGTATGACGGTGGGTGGGTATGCGCGTGTGCGTGCGTGTGCGTGCGTGCGTGCGCGCGTGCGTGCGTGCGCGCGTGCGTGCGTGCGTGTGTGTGCGTGTGCGTGTGCGTGTGTGCGTGCGTGCCCGTGTGTGCGTGCGTGCCCGTGTGCGTGCGTGCGTGTGTGTGCGTGTGCGTGTGCTTGCACGTACGTGTGTGTGAGTCTGTACATACATATGTTTTCCTAGTTATGCGCCAATAATAATTGTACCACTGTACACTCAAGGACCGATTGTCTATCGTAGAAATAAACTACTACTATCATATGTAATAGGGGTGTGATGGATGGCATCTTTGAATGAAATCAGGCATGTATAGTGATCGTGGCTGGATGAGTGGAATTGTGAGTTTGGAAAAACTTCCATAAAATTAAACGTCCCTTTTAGAGATGTAAGGCGCAAATGGAAAGTATGGAATGGTTGTTAATCCTCTATTCGTGTGATTCTGGTCATTACGAGTAGCTATGATTGGAAGGGCTGAGAAAGAGAAGCCGCAAAAGCATTTGTAAACTAGTAGTAAGTGACTTACACGACTACAGATGGGAAATTGTCAACTATCCCATGCTGTGCACCTAACATCTAAATATTCCTTGTCCAAGCGCATTATCTATTTTCACAAATATAATTACTAAATTTACAGTTGAATGTCGCTTAAGTTAAATAATGACGTCACAATCCCTTACATTATAACTACAATCTTCGCTTATCTGAAGATGGAAAAGTGTTCAGGCGTCAATATTCCATCACACACTATTAAATACGCTAAACAGCTCAATAATTTAAAATAATGATTTCCCAAATTTGGACAGAACGAGCAATGGAAAGATACGATCTGCGAATCCAGCATCTAACGTCATAATCAAATAGGTCACTTGCTCGTTAATGTCATAAGCAATATGACGTATGTATGCAACTGGAAAAGCCCGTAACGAAAGTGTCCAAATTGTGTGTATTTGATGAATTTACAATTTTACGAACATTTCACCGAATATTTTGAAACTAATCTGAGTTGGGGTTGTTGCTGCCATAGGCAGCAACAACTCACACTCAAATAAATTCCAAAAATATTTAACAGAGTACCTATATAATTACCTTAAACTTGGGATTCTGGGAATTCAGGCTTTAAAACTACAAATCTATTTCAATACGCGTGAAAAAGTGTGCTGGGCTTAATTAGTAATGGGCGGGACATATCTAGAAGTGGACCCCTGCAGTGTACAGATGGAAGGCTTACTCTCACTTTGACATGGATATTTCTGCTGATAAACTTGATTTGTCGGTAAATACGTCTACTTTACTTTACTTCTCAGTCTTCTGATCTGCCAGCATATCAATGTAGCAATGGATGAATCCAGTTTTAGCTATGCCCCGCCCATCTCTAACTAAGCCCGACCCACGTTTCGCCCGTCTTTAAACCGATCGATCCCTACTCCCTGAATCACAATTTCCAGAAAACTATACAGGTAATCTGTTGAATATTTTGAAACTAATTTGACTGGGTGATGTTGCTGGCTATGGCAGAATGTTTATTTAATGGTAAAGGCATACAATTCGTACAGGTTGACAAACTATTAGCATTTACGACGAACTATGCCCCGCCCATCATTAGCTAAGCTCCCCCCACACCTCGCCGTGGTGGGATTGATCGATCCCCGAATGCCCTAACTATCAATTTCCTGAAAACTATACAGGGAAGCCGTTGAATATTTTGTAACTAATTTGACTGGGTGCTGTTGCTGCCTATGGCATCACAACAGCGCCCAGTCAAATTAGCTTCAAAATATTCAACAGAATATTTATTAAATAGTAAAAGCAAACAATTTCTACAACAACGCATAGACCGTCTTCAAATATGCGTTCGTGGCGTGCTTATCGACTTCATTCATGACGTCATTCATTATGATGTCATTCTATACATCACGTAGTTGATTATGACGTCATATGGTAGATATTCTGGAAAGGTGAATTACGTTATTCATGACATGATTGACTATGATGTTAGCCTACGAGTGATGTAGTTGAGTATGTTGCTGCCTATTGCAGCCTATGTCGCAACAACAACCAATCCAGATCAGATTAGTCTCGAAATATTCAACAGAATATAATAAAGAAAAATTAGTTAACTCTGAGAGATGTAGAAATTGTTTGAGTGTAGCTATCGTGACCATCTCGTTCACTTCATTAGCACTAACTGACGGTCGGTCGCTGGCTCCGTCACTCTGGTCAGGTCTTGTGGAGTCACGTGACAGCATTGATTGATAACCCGCTGGTTTACGGTAGCTCTCGCCTCGGTTCATTATTGGTCGGTGTTCGTAAATAAATCCGAGACCAACAGTTTTGGAAATGGTCAACAGAATGTTTATTAAATTGTAAATTCACCAAAATCATGTAATTCAGACACTTTACTAACCGACCATTGTCGTTTTAATTTCCGGTCTGTGTCATTTGGATTGTGACGTCAGATTCGTGGGTAACAGATTGGAACTCTCTATTCTAACGATGGGAGCATGGAATAATGAATAAATCGCTCATTTGTTTTCCTTGTGCGTCACTCTTCTCAATATAGGGATCTATTTCTATATATGCCCCGCCCATTTCTAGCTAAGCTCCTCCCACTTTTTGCGGGTTATGGGATCGATTTCTCTACCTTGAACCCTGGATCATCAGAATCCCATTTTCAAGGTAACTATACAGTAACCTGTTGAATATTTTCAAGATAATTTAACTGGGTGTGTTGCCTATGGCAGAAACAGCGTCCAGTCAAGTTAGCTTCAAAATATTCAACAAAACCTTTACTAGATAGTAAATCCATCAAAGACTTACATTTGACAGGCTTATAAATGTTCATGACATAGCTAGATACGTCATTCATTATGTATTTTTATTGTGATGTCAGCCTACACGTGACGTCGTTCATTATGACGTCATATATTTGAGTGACAGATCCGATCCATCCATTAAAACACGGATACTTGTTGTGAGTACCACTTGCACGACAACTGCCACCACGCACCACGACAACGAGAGACGTCATGTGCTGAAGGAGTTTCCAATTCACTAACGAATCCCCATAATTTACATTTCCAGAGTATCCATCTATCATCTGACGTCATATGACATCATAATCATCTAAACGGAATGTAGGATGACCTCCTAAATGTTTCTATTTGGCCAGTCTTTAACTCTTAGTAGTCCAACACGTTGTACGAATTGTATTCTGTCGAATATTTTGAAACTAATTTCACTGGGCGCTGTTGCTGCTATAGGCAACAATAGCGCCCAGTCAAAGTAATTTCAAAATATTCAGCAGCTAACCTGTATAGTTTTCTGGAAATTGATAGTCAGGGATCGATCCCAACACGGACATGGTGTGGGTGTAGCTTAGATTGAGATGGGCGGGGTATAGCTAAAAGTGGAAAGGTCCATTAGATTCGCTTAATATTTCCATGAACTGAATTATATATTACTTATTACACTAATAATCACATAGAGGACACTAGGTCATACATGTTGAGTAGTGAAGCATTGCTATACAACAATGGATCTTTCCAGTTTATGCATCCAACATATGACGTCATAATCAACTACGTGCCATGTAGGATGACATCATGACTGACGTAGATACGTAGGTCACGAACGCATAAATGAAAACGGAGTAAACATTGTTGTACGAATTGTATGTCTTTGATATTTAATAAATATTCTTTTGAATATCTTGAAACTAATTTGACTTGGCTGGCGCTGTTGCTGCCATAGGCAACAGTAGCATTCAGTCAAATTAGTTTCCAAATAACCAAAACTTACCTGTATAGTTTTCTGGAAATTGATAGTTAATGCGTTCGAGGATTGATCGATCACAACACGGGCTGAGCATGGATGGAGCTTAGTCAAGTTTATCATATGGTTCACTAGGACACTTTATTACATGGCTCACTGGGACAGTTTATCAGATGGTTCACTGGGACACTTTATCACATGTTCTCCATGAAAGTTTATCACATGGTTCACCGAGACAGTTTATCACATGGTTCACTGTGACAGCTTATCACATGGTTCACTAGGAAAGTGTATCACATGGTTCACTAGGAAAGTTTAGCACGTGGTTCACTAGGACAAGTTATCATATGGTTCACTACGAGAGTTTATGACATCGTTCACTAGGACAGTTTATCACATGGTTCACTAGGACAGTTTATCACATGGTTCACTAGGAAAGTTTATCATGTGGTTCACTGGGACAGTATATCACATGGTTCACTGGGATAGGTTATCACATGTTTCACTAGGACAGTTTATCATATGGTTCGCCACGGGAGTTTATCACATGGTTCACTAGGAAAGCTTATCACATGGTTCACTAGGACAGTTTATCACATGGTACAATAGGGAAGTGTATCACATGGTTCATTAGGGAAGTTTATCACGTGGTTCACTAGGAAAGTTTATCGCATGGTTCAAATAGGAATGTTGATCAGATGGTTCAATAGGAAGTTTATCACATGGTTCAATAGGAAAGTTTATCCCGTGGTTCACTAGGAAAGTGTATCGCATGGTTCAATAGAAATGTTGATCACATGGTTCAATAGGAAGCCTATCACATGGATCAATAGGAAAGTGTATCACATGGTTCACTAGGAAAGTTTATCACATGGTTCACTAGGAAAGTTTATTACATGGTTCACTGGGACAGTTTATTGCATGGTTCACTGGAACAGTTTATCATATGGTTCACTGGAACAGTTTATCACATGGTTCACTAGGAAAGTTTATCACATGGTTCACTGGGACAGTTTATCACCTGGGTCACTCGCACAGTTTATCATATGGGTCACTAGGACAGTTTATCATATGGTTCACTGCGAAGGTTTATCACATGGTACACTGGGATAGTTTATCAGATGGTTCACTGGGACAGTTTATCACATGGTTCACTATGAAAGTTTATCACATGGTTCAGTAGGACACATTATTACATGGCTCACTGGGACAGTTTATCATCTGGTTCACTGGGACAGTTTATCACATGGTTCACTGTGACAGTGTATCACATGGTTCAATGGGACAGCTTATCACATGGTTCACTAGGAAAGTTTATCACGTGGTTCACTAGGAAAGTTTAGCACGTGGTTCACTAGGACAGGTTATCATATGGTTCACTACGAGAGATTATGACATCGTTCACTAGGACAGTTTATCACATGGTTCACTAGGACAGTTTATCACATGGTTCACTAGGACACTTTATTACATCGCTCACTGGGACAGTTTATCATCTGGTTCACTGGGACAGTTTATCACATGGTTCACTGTGACAGTGTATCACATGGTTCACTGGGACAGCTTATCATATGGTTCACTAGGAAAGTTTATCACGTGGTTCACTAGGAAAGTTTAGCACGTGGTTCACTAGGACAGGTTATCATATGGTTCACTACGAGAGATTATGACATCGTTCACTAGGACAGTTTATCACATGGTTCACTAGGACAGTTTATCACATGGTTCACTAAGACAGTTTATCACATGGTTCACTAGGAAAGTTTATCACGTGGTTCAATGTGACAGTTTATTACATGGTTCACTGGGACAGGTTATCACATGGTTCACTAGGACAGTTTATCATATGGTTCGTCACGAGTGTTTATCACATGGTTCACTAGGAAAGCTTATCGCATGGTCACTAGGACAGTTTATCACCTGGGTCACTGGCACAGTTTATCATATGGTTTAGTAGGACAGTTTATCCTATGGTTCAGTAGAGCAGTTTATCACATGGTTCACTACGAGAGTTTATCACGTGGTTCACTAGGAAAGTTTATCACGTGGTTCACTAGGGCAGTTTATCATATGGTTCACTAGGAAAGTTTATCACGTGGTTCACTAGTTATTTAAAAACGCCGACCCAGGTATTTACATAGTTACCTATGCATACCTGCCAGTTTGCACACTTCCGTCAAACCTCCTATGTGTGAGTGAGTGAGTGAGTGAGTGAGTGAGTGAGTGGGTGGGTGGGTGGGTGGGTGGGTGGGTGGGTGGGTGGGTGGGTGGGTGGGTGGGTGGGTGGGTGAGTGAGTGAGTGAGGGGAGGGAGGGAGGGAGTGAGGGAGCGAGCGAGCGGGCGGGCGGGCGGGCGGGCGGGCGGGCGGGCGGGCGGGTGGGTGGGTGTGTGAGTGAGTGAGTGAGTGTGTTATGCTTTTTTGTTTATTCCGAACGGGTGAATCATTTTGAGTTCTTTGATCCAGTAGTGTTCTCTGTTTAATCTTAGTTTTTTGTTATCTGTAAAAATTCTTTCAATTGGTCTTATCGTGATGTCGTTCATAGAAAGTCTTGGTTGGTTGAAATGCCATGAGATTCTCGTGTCTGTTTGGTGTCGGATTGCATGGATATGTTGCGTGAGTCGTTTGCTGAGTGTTTGACTTGTTTCTCCTATGTATTGAGAGCTGCGTTGTTTGCATTCTATGAGGTAAATAATGTTGGTGGTATTGCAGCTCATTTGTGTGTTGATTTTGTAGTCTTTACCAGTGACGTAACTGGTGAATTTGTCAGCAGTGTCCATGTATTGTTTGCCTGTGATGCAATTGCTGTTGTTGCATTGTGGGAGTGTCCCTACTATGTCGTGAGTGTCATCTGGTGTCGGTACGATCTTATTGTTAGCATCTGGATTTTTTATTTTAATTAGGCTAGAGTGGACTAGGTGGTCCCCAATGCTTTTATTTTTCTTGAATGCTACTACTGGGTAGTTGGGAAAAATTGGTGCTAAGATTGATGAAGACAAGATGTACTTTTCCCAGTAGGTCCGAATGGATTTGCCTATGTGTTCTAATGATGGGTGGTATTGTAGTATGCAAGCTGGCCTAGGCTGTTTTTGTGTGGGTTGTTTGTAAAGAATGTCTTCTCTCTGTGTGTTCTCGGTTTTTTCTATAATGGCTTTAATTTCTGTCTCTTTGTATCCCCGGTGGATGAATGCATCTGTGAGTTCCTGTGTGCGTTGTTTTAATCTAGTGGGATATGTGATGATGCGTTTGTATCTTAATGCTTGGCTGTAGATTAAGGAATGTTTTGTGTTTTTAGGGTGGCTTGATTGTTTGTGAAGATACTGTTGTTTGTCTGTAGGTTTTCTGTATAGGTCCAATTTAAGCTTGTTATCTTCTTTGTATACCATTGTGTCCAAAAATGGGATTTTTTCTGTTGAATATTCCAAGTCAAATTTTATTGTGGGATGCTCTTTATTCATGTTTGCGTGAAATTCAAGTAGTTCGTTCTCACAAGTGTTCCAAATGAAAAATATATCATCTATGTATCTAACTAAGTGAGATGGAGTGCTGCCCATCCATGTTGATAACATTCTGCTTACTATGGTGTACACGTAAATGTTAGCATATTTGACAGCAAACTTGGCTCCCATGGCTGTTCCATGTGTTTGTATGTAGTAGTCTTCATTGAATTGGAAGCTGTTTTTTGTAAGAATGTATCTCATTATTTGGGCCAATTCGTCTGGGTAGATGTGTGTAGGTGTGTGGTTATTGTTGTTTGTGTTTGTTTTTTCAAGTGTATGTCTGTAATGTTCTGTGACAATCTGTATGCCTTCTTCGTGTAGGATGTTTGTGTATAGTGATCTGACATCCATTGTGCATAGGATTGAGCCAGCATCCACTGTAGTGTTTTCTATATGTTGGATGAATGCAGTGGTGTCTCGTAGTAGATTTGGGATATCATTTTCCGTGTCTTTTAGTAGGTGGTCTGTGAATTCATTAATGCGTGACGTGGGGCCATCGCAGTTGGATACAATCGGGCGTCCGGGTGGTGGTATTTTGCCTTTGTGTATCTTAGGGTTAATGTAGATGCGTGGAGTTCTGACTTTGAATTCGGTGAGATATCTATGTGTCTGTCCTGTGATGGCTCCGGTGATTAGAAGTTCGTTAATGTATGCATCTATGGTGTCTTTATATTCTAAAGTGGGATTTTCACTGAGTTTGGTGTAGTATGCGACATCTGTAAGTTGTCTGTGTATTTCTGCAATGTAGTCTGTTTTGTTGAGAATGACTATTGCGGAGCCTTTGTCTGCTGGTCTGATGACTATGTTTGTGTTATTAGCTAATGTTTTGAGGGCTGTTTTCTCATGGTGTGTGATGTTGGATCGTGGTGACTTGTCGGGTGGTTTGGTGATAAACTTGGTGAGTGATGACCGGAGTTTGTTGATGGCATTGGGTGTTGTGCTTGGTCTCCATTCTGAGGGTAGTTTGAATTTTGATGGTGCTGTGGGTTTTTCAAGGTTGTTGCTGTAAAAGTAGTATTTGAATTCTAACTTCCTGATGAATTGATCTATGCAATGTATTTGTGTGTCTGGTGATATGTGGTGTGGTGTGGGTACAAATGAAAGGCCTTTGTTTAGAATGGAATTTTCTGTTTTGGTAAGTTTGTGGTTGGACAGGTTAACGACAATATCTGGTGTTGTTTTTTGTGTGTTGATGATGCGTTGTTTTCTGCTTTTTTGTAGTTGTGTACCTGATGTTAATCGTCTAATTGGCCGATTATTTCTAAGAGTAGTTTTTTCACATTTTCATTTTTGGATTGTTTTATGGCTTCGGCATATGATTTGGTTTGTGGTGTGCTTGTACTTGTCTGTGATGTTGTTTGGATGGGTTGGGTTCTGGGTTGGTGTGTTGAGTGTGTGATAGGTTGTGTTCTGGGAAGGTACATCTGCTCTCTTGGTGGTGATGGATGTGCGTGGTGGATGGGAGGTGGTTGTCTTGAGTAGGGTATTATAAAGTGCCGGTTGTTTGTGTAGTGGCGGTTGGTTTGTGATGTTTGTTTTGATCGAACTTGCCCTGGTTTGAAGGTGGTTTGTGGTGAATGTGGTTTGTTCTGTATGTGTTCACTAGGACAGTTTATCATATGGTTCACTACGAGAGATTATCACATGGTTCACTAGGACAATTTATCACATGGTTCACTGGGACAGTTTATCACATGATTCACTAGGACAGTTTATCATATGGTTCACAACGAGATTTTATCACATGGTTCACTAGGACAGTTTATCATATGGTTCACTAGGACAGTTTATCATATGGTTCACTACGAAAGTTTAGCACGTGGTTCACTAAGACAGGTTATCATATGGTTCACTACGAGAGTTTATGATATCGTTCACCAGGACGGTTTCTCACATGGTTCACTAGGAAAGTTTATCACGTGGTTCACTGGGACAGTATATCACATGGTTCACTGGGACAGGTTATCACATGGTTCACTAGAACAGTTTATTATATGGTTCGCCACGAGAGTTTATCACATGGTTCACTAGGAAAGCTTATCACATGGTTCATTAGGAAAGTTTATCCCGTGGTTCACTAGGAAAGTTTATCGCCTGGTTCAATAGAAATGTTGATCACATGGTTCATTAGGAAAGTTTATCCCGTGGTTCACTAGGAAAGTTTATCGCATGGTTCAATAGAAATGTTGATCACATGGTTCAATAGGAAGCTTATCACATGGTTAAATAGGAAAGCTTATCACATGGATCACTAGGAAAGTTTATCACATGGTTCACTAGGAAAGTTTATTACATGGTTCACTGGGACAGTTTATTGCATGGTTCACTGGAACAGTTTATCATATGGTTCACTGGGACAGTTTATCACCTGGGTCACTGGCACAGTTTATCATATGGTTCACGAGGACAGTTTATCATATGGTTCACTGCGAAAGTTTATCACATGGTTCACTAGGAAAGTTTATTCCATGGTTCAGTAGAGCAGTTTATCACATGGTTCACTACATGAGTTTATCAGGTGGTTCACTAGGAAAGTTTATCACGTGGTTCACTAAGGCAGTTTATCATATGGTTCACTACGCGAGTTTATCACATGATTCACTAGGACCGTTTATCTTATGGTTCACTAGAACAGTTTATCACATGGTTCACTAGGAAAGTTTATCAAGTGGTTCACTAGAAAAGGCTTATCACGTGGTTCACTGGGACAGTATATCACATGGTTCACTGGGACAGGTTATCACATGGTTCACTAGGAAAGTTTATTCTATGGTTCAGTTGAGCAGTTTATCACATGGTTCACTACATGAGTTTATCAGGTGGTTCACTAGGAAAGTTTATCACGTGGTTCACTAAGGCAGTTTATCATATGGTTCACTACGCGAGTTTATCACATGATTCACTAGGACCGTTTATCTCATGGTTCACTAGAACAGTTTATCACATGGTTCACTAGGAAAGTTTATCAAGTGGTTCACTAGAAAAGGCTTATCACGTGGTTCACTGGGACAGTATATCACATGGTTCACTGGGACAGGTTATCACATGGTTCACTAGGAAAGTTTATTCTATGGTTCAGTAGAGCAGTTTATCACATGGTTCACTACATGAGTTTATCAGGTGGTTCACTAGGAAAGTTTATCACGTGGTTCACTAAGGCAGTTTATCATATGGTTCACTACGCGAGTTTATCACATGATTCACTAGGACCGTTTATCTCATGGTTCACTAGAACAGTTTATCACATGGTTCACTAGGAAAGTTTATCAAGTGGTTCACTAGAAAAGCTTTATCACGTGGTTCACTGGGACAGTATATCACATGGTTCACTGGGACGGGTTACCATATGGTTCACTAGGAAAGTTTATCACGTGGTTCACTAGGACAGTTTATCACATGATTCACTCGGACAGTTTATCATATGGTTCACTAGGACAGTTTATCACATGGTTCACTAGGAAAGTTTATCACGTGGATCACTGAGACAGTTTATCACATGGTTGACTATGAAAGTTTATCACATGTTCACTAGGACAGTTTATCATATGGTTCACTGATACAGTTTATCACATGGTTCACTAGGACAGTTTATCACATGGTTCACTATGAAAGTTTATCACATTGTTCACTAGGACAGTTTATTACATGGTTCACTGGGATAGTTTATCATCTGGTTCACTGGGTCAGTTTATCACATGGTTCACTAGCAAAGTTTATCACATGTGTATCTAGGAAAGTTTATCACGTTGTTCACTGAGATAGTTTATTACATGGTTCACTGGGACAGTTTATCACATGGCTCACTAGGACAGTTTATCACATGGTTCACTAGGACAGTTTATCACATGGTTCACTAGGACAGTTTATCACATGGTTCACTAGGAAAAATTATCACATGATTCACTGGGACAGTTTATTACATGGTTCACTGGGGCAGATTATTACATAGTTCACAAGGACAGTTTATTACATGGTTCACTGAGACAGTTTATCATCTGGTTCACGAGGACAGTTTATTAAATGGGCCACTGGGACAGTTTATCATATGGTTCACTGGGACAGTTTATCACATGGTTCACTAGGACAGTTTATCACATGGTTCACTAGGACAGTTTAGCACATGGTTCACTGGACAGTTTATCACATGGTTCACTAGGACAGTTTATCATATGGTTCACTGGACAGTTTATTACATGCTTCACTGGGACAGTTTATCATATGGTTCACTGGACAGTTTATTACATGGTTCACTGGGACAGGTTATCACATGGTTCACTGGGACAGTTTATCCCATTGTTCACTGGGACAGTTTATCATATGGTTCACTGGGACGGTTGATTACATGGTTCACTAGTACAGTTTATCATATGGTTCACTAGGACAGGTTGTCATATCTTTCACTAGGACGGTTTATCACGAGGTTCTCTGGGACAGTTTACCACGTGGGTCACTAGAAAAGTTTATCACGTGGTTCACTGGGACAGTATATCACATGGTTCACTGCGACAGATTATTACATGGTTCACTAGGACAGTTTATCACATGGGTCACTGGGACAGGTTATCACGTGGTTTACTAGAAAAGTTTATCATATTGTTCACTCGAACAGTTTATCACATGGTCCACTAGGACAGTTTATCATATGGTTCACTAGAACAGTTTAGTACATGGTCCACTAGAATATTTTATGATATGGTTCACTAGGACAGTTTATCACATGGTCCACTAGGACAGTTTATCATATGGTTCACTAGAACAGTTTATCACATGGTCCACTAGCATATTTTATCATATGGTTCACTAGGACAGTTTATCACATGGATGTGTTAACTTTGAAATACCGCGATACATTGCCCATCTGGATGATTTTGTAACTCAGTGTTCGATATCTCTCCACAACAATTCCAGTTAAATTAGTTTCAAAATATTTTTCCAGATGATTATTATATAACAAATAATGTAAATCAATGCAACGTACATGACATCACAGATTATCGCTTGAGGAGACAAAATGGTGGAAATCATTGTTCAACACTTACGCAGATGAAATTAGGAATGTGACAGGATATGAATGATATGGATTCTATAAACCATAACCTATCCGAGCAATACAACGTTTGAGATGCGAATAGCATCCATTTAAATCATTTCAAGATATTAATTTCCTCTTTATGTATTCCGTCGGCGGTGTGTTGAACAGTTAAAGCAAATAACGTGATTCACAGCTCCAGCTGGTTATCTGAAATGTTGGCAGAAATAACTTTTCAAGATGCAATATTAAGTTCTATGTAAATATGTCTAATGGAACCGCGTTTTACCTGGAATAAACACTAATGCCTTGTATTGGTTTTGCTAATATAGAGCTACAGTATGGAAATACAATACGTCTGAAGACCACGTGCACTTATTTCGCTCTAAAATGTTTATTTCGAAACACGTTGTATTATTTATTGGAACAGAAATCAAGCCATCATAAACATGTGCGCATCTAGGATGTAGGCCTGAAATTGGTATTACATTAAAAACTAAATTCCACTCTTAGAATGTTAGTTTACCATTTTGTGGTATTTGGTTCTAACGTTGAATACAAAGGTCGTGCCTTGTTACTACAGAATACACATTCTACATATAATATTACCATAGCCATTACTCTGGGTGAGATTTCGTTACCTCTGGATGGGCAGAATGTACACACAGCATTGGAAACAGTATCTCTGGAATGAGGTTTTTCAATTCGAGTCAGCGTGATCAGAGCACTAAAGTCATCCCTCCATTTTAGAGGGCTTGCCAGTTATCATATCCAAGCATCATAGAGAAATGGATGACTCAAATTGCACACGTCTACCGGACGTTGGCTTGCACATTTGGGAATATGTTTATCTGGTAATTGTATTTATACTGGCTTTCATTGGCAAGACAATAGTCATTGGCACTGTTTATAAAAGAAGAATTTTGCATACATTTTCGTGGTATTTAGTTGCTAATTTGAGTGTTGCCGACTTGCTAATAACAGTTACTTTGCTCCCTATTGATTTTCTATCAGACTCTGAGGTGCCACTACATCTGGTCATAGTTTGCCCAGTTCGCGGGTACCTTGAAATATTCCTTGAATCGACAGAGTTGTACATTTTGCTGACAATTAGCATAGACCGCTACTTGGCTTGTGTCCGGCCGTTAGATTACAACTGTCTTATGATGCGTAAATGCTTTCGGATAATGGTCGCATCGTGTTGGATCCTTGGAGCGTGCGTTGCAACTACACCCTTTATATGTCTAGGATCGTATGTGTATTCAGATCACTTAGGATACTGCAAGTTGAAATATTCAGAACAAAGTGAGACATTGATTGGTATTATTATTATGGACATTTTGTTATGTTATTCAACCGTAATAGTCATATGCATATTGTATCAACGGATTTACAAGGAATGCAAGCGACTACCGGCCACCTGGACAATGGATGAACAGGGTAACATTAACATTAGTGTACCAAGGAACTGAAAGGCCTTACGAACGATGACCATAATAACTGGTATTTTTGTTGTACTCTATATTCCTGTCGAAATCATGAAATACTGCCTAGTATTTATCAAGGATAGTCCGCCGATTACCTTGATACGCGTTGATCAGATAATACAATTGATATATCGTATACATTTTTTCGAAGTCCCTTCGTTTATGGATTTTATAATACTCTGTTCCGTTATGAGTTTTTGAAATTGTTCAGAAGACGGTGACATTTTGAACTATCCAATTCATGAATCCATTTCCTCAGTCAATCATATGACGTCATAATCAACTATGTGACGTGTAAGATGACGTCATAATCACTACGTCATTAATGATTCGATGTAGTCCGTCTTAAACGCTTAATAGTCCGAAACATTGTACGAATTGTATATCTTTACTATTTAATAAACATTATGTTGAATATTGTAATTTGACTGGGTGCTGTTGCTGCCATAAGCAGCAACAGAACCCAGTCCAATTAGTTTCAAAATATTCAACAGCTTACCTGTATAGTTTTCTGGAAATTGATAGTCAAGTGGTTCAGGGATCGATCGATCCCAACACGAGCGAGGTGTCGGTGGAGCTTAACCAGAGATTGGCGGGGCATGGCAAAAACGGGAAAGGTCCATCGGTTAAGCGGTCCATGGCTACTCGCGCGATTGAGCCCATTGAGGCGACAATGTGACCATAGCGAATGGTCTGAAATTCTGTGCAATGGTCTTTCGCTACATTATTAGTATACATACCAGTTTGTGACACCAGCTAAGATTGTTGCTCTAAAACAGGATAGGTTTCAGCATATTACACGTTACTTCACCTTGTTGACGTGCGATTGATGAAGGAGTCGCCACTTTCTGCAAAGCCCCCATGCCGCCGTGATGTATATGGAAGGCCAAAACGATCATAACGCATAGTCTTTATGCGTTATCCAGCCTGGCTTACACGTTATCCAGCCTGGCGTACACATTATCCAGGGAACAAATCAAATTCCATTCTCGCTAATACGTAAGCCAGGGTTGTTAATGCGTAAGCCAGGCTGGTTAAGGCGTAAGCCAGGTTGGTTAATGTGTAAGTCAGGCTGGTTAACGTGTACCTCAGGCTGGTTAACGCGTAAGCGAGGCTGGTTAGCGTGTACGGCAGTTTGGTAAATGTGTAAGCCAGGCTGGTTAACGCGTAAGCCAGAGCAATCCTGGCTCACGCGTTAGCAAGAACGGAATTTGATTGGTTCCCTGGCTAACGTGTAAGCCAGGCTGGGTAACGTATATACCAGGCTGGATAATGCGTAAGCCAGGCTGGATAACGCGTACGCCAGCCTGGCTAACGCATAGGGAATATGAGTTATGACAGTTTTGGCCTTCCATAGATGTAAGTCAACACGCTATAGCTATAATAAACAACAATTCACGGCCTTGTCGAACGTCTAGCAAGTGTCAACAAGATGAACTCATCTCTTAGGACCATTGTACTGATAATATTACATAACCGTGTTTCCGTGACAAGCCAAGGACCTATAAGCAATGTGAATCTTCCGAATTATTACAGCAACCCAAAGAAATTTGTTTCGAAATATTCAGCAGCATGTTTATTAAATAGTAAATCCATCAAAGTCTGACGGACTATTCCAACTTCCTGAAGGAGTGTTCTGTGTCAATTATAATTGTGACGTCAGCCCACACGTGACATAATTAATTATGACGTAATATACGTGAGCAACAGATCAGATTCATCCATTATATATTAAGCATATCTGGAAGTATGTCAAAGATGATATTCAATCTGAATTCGTCTTGTTACATTTAGAATTCCAATGACAATAATTCTCAAAGTCAGATGCCTAGCTTGCCATGGTATCAGTAAGACGGATACAGAGGATAAATAATGCGACTCTATAATTTATGCAGAATAAACATGTATTTTAATCATAAGCTGGTTTTCGAAGTGCTTGCCTTAGTTTTCTATGATATCTTCCAGTGTGACAGCATATATACCTAATACAAAGTGTACGTGTACGTAATGAACGACCAGAAATGCTTTAATTATAAATATTGTATTGCATTGTACGAAGGCCCGGCAAATTGGAAGGCTCGTCTCTTTGCCTTATGGATGTAGATTTATAGATACATGGATAAACCAGCTAATAACGCCCATTGTAATACGGACCTTTGGTACATGTTACATCGGACGTCATTAGCTGGTTTGTCCATGGAGCTAGAGATCTTTACCGAGTTCACTAATGACGAGTGGTCACTAATGACGAGTGGTCACTAATGACGAGTGGTCACTAATGATGAGCGGTTATTAAAGACGGGTGGTCACTAAAGACGAGTGGTCACTAAAGACGAGTGGTCAGTAATGACGGCTGATCACTAAAGACGAGTGGTCACTAAAGACGAGTGGTCAATAAAGGCGGTAGTCAATTGGTGCCGGTTAAGTTGTGTAACAGGAAATGCTAGTCGGGAAAACAAGATGGTTACCTGTAATCTACCTGGGTTAACACTTTGAACCCAAGAGACCGATTTTTGGAGAGTCATAAAGAAGTAATAGATGTTATATTGAGTATTTCGAAATTATATTGACTGGGAGTTGGTGCTACATATAGCAACAAGTGTTCTGGGTCCGGTTAAATGTTTCAAAATATTGCACATCACACCTGGATAATTACCGTAACATTGATTATCTGGGAATTAATTTGTTCAGAGGATGTTCTCTTTCATGGCGAATCCAGTCCAAACCGACCTCTACAGTGGTCTTAAAATATGTCCATTTGCAGGCCAAGAGAAAAGTATTTTTGAAAATGTACCATTGGAGTGGCTGACTCGATAATCGCTAATATTCCGAAAGTTATCTGCTCTTGACAGTCAATAAGCAAATATTTAGCTTTTCTTATCAGATTTAGCCATTCACGGGTTAAAGAGTCATCACCTCGTGGCATCAAAGATTCTCTGCCACTAGGTAAATACACACACACACACACACACACACACACACACACACACACACACACACACACACACACACACACACACACACATCCACCCAACCTCCCACCCACCCACCCACCCACCCACACACACACACACACACACACACACACACACACGCGCGCGCTCCTTGGACGGACCTCATTAAATATCAAAAAGACTGTGTAGAAACCAGCACTGAGACATTAATTATCTACCTTAAGATAATTGATGCCATTGCCAATAGAGAGAACTTGTTAAAACTCTCGTGTTCCATTAAATATAGTCCCTTTTACACGAGATATAAGATATGCTGGGTAAATTGAACAGGCATCTCATATCTCGTGCAAAAGTGGCTATATTTAATGGAACGCGACTGCTTTAATCACTCAATATGGGACAGAGGGTCAGGGCGGAGAGGGAGAGCGAGAGAAAGAACACACACTTGATTATCTAAATAACCTTAATTGATTAATAATTATAAATAGGTATGTTACAGGTAAGGCATGTATACATATTCACAAGTATCTGCGCTAAGCTTACACTTGTGAATAAGAGCGTCTATCATTGTCTCATCACGGACTCGGTACACGTGTAACTACGTCTTATATTAGTACACTCCTATATAATATTAACCAGGTAATGTCTAAATTTGGTAAGAAAATCTAAATAATTGCTTATTGAATGTCAATATACAGGGTAAGAAAAAACTATTTTTTGAAAGTTTACCATTGGAATGACTGGCTCTGTTTCAGAGCCAGTCATTCCAGTGAGAAATTTTCAAAATAGTATTCCCTTTCCCTGTAAATGGACAGTCATTCATTCATCATGACCACTTATGGATCCGGTTTTGGCCGGCCTGGCCAATGAAAGGGCTAAACCGTGTTTATTTTTACAGCAAAGTTTGGATTCAGAGTGTGAATGCTATTTTACTCTAACATGGTTATAACATTATAACATGTGATGGTTTAATTCGTTATAAATTAAAGTAATTTTTTTAGTCATGAAGTAGAAATAGGGACTCGTGTCTCTATAAATTCAATTTCACAACTTCAAAAAAATTATATTAATTTATACGTAGTGAAATCGTCATATGTTAAGATTTATTTCGTTTCGTTACGTCTAGTCACACAATTCAAGCCTCTAAAATATACAATTTTGACAATTTTATTTCCAAACATTTTGGTGTGAATATCGACCATTAATCACAAGTGATAAAATTTCTACTGCAGAATAATCCATATTTTATGAGCTGTATCGGTGCAGATAAGTCCTAGTTAATGCTTTGCCAGGTAACTTGTTTAACAGTTCCTGTCTTGAACCCATGACTAACAATACAATTTCTGTTCCTACACTGTGGTTTGAAGCACATCTTGCCTACTCGTCATTATATAATACCATATTTCGTAATAATATAAAAATAAATAACGTTTCTGGCATAATCTAATAATTCATATTCGGCTCGTTAAAGTGTTATATTAAACCTTTGAAATAAAAAAAGCCAATGAACCTTTCCATTTTTAGCTATGCCCCGCCCATCACTAGCTAAGCTCCACCCACACCTCGGCGTGTTGCGATTGATCGATCCCCAAATGCCCTGGCTATCAATTTCCTGAAAACTATACAGGGAAGCTGTTGAATATTTTGTAACTAATTTGACTGGGTGCTGGTGCTGCCTATGGCAGCAACAGCGCCCAGTCAAGTTAGTTTCAAAATATTCAACAGAATATTTATTAAATAGTAAATGCAAACAATTTGTACAACAACACATAGACCGTCTTCAGATATGCGTTCGTGACGTACTTATCGACGTCATTCATTATGATGTCATTGTACATGACATTATGACGTCATATGATGGGTGGGTACTCTGGAAAGGTGAATTAGAGATATGCCTATCATCGACAATCCTAGAAGGGATCTGTTTAATTTATTGGCTGCAACTCATTGCTGTTAAAGGTGCATATTCACACCAGAATGATTGAAAGTAAAATTGTTAAAATTGCATACTTTTATAAGCTTAAATTATGTGCCTATGTGTAATGAAACGAAATAAATCTTAACATATGATGATTCCATTCCATATAAATTAATATAATTTTTTATGTTGCGAAATTGAAATAGAGGCCCGTGCCTCTGATTTATTTCGTTTCATTACATATAGGCTCACAGTTTAAGCCTCTAAAAGTGTATAGTTTAAACAGTTTTATTTTCAGAAATTTTACTGTGAATATCCACCTTTGAACTTAGTTTCAAATCAGTCAACAGTTTACCTGCCTAGTTACTTTGTCATTGAGATTATGTGGATTCACGGTTATATACACCATTTAGATTGCCTTATTAGAGACGTGTGCATAACTATTGGTATATTATAAAACGTGATCTTCGAAATCATAGCAAATACATTATATATAGAGTATGAAGTAACTAGGTCAGAATTGGATCACATGGACTCTAATCTCACCACTGATAATGAGCATCTTGGAACAGTTCCTGCTCCTTCCTATTGGGCCGAGTTATATTACCACCCTATGTCCCAGGCAGCTTTATTTATTAATGACAACCACCAATTTATTCTTACTTCTATTGGTGTCCCGTGCAATGTCCTATCATTTATGGTTTTGAGGAGGATAAAGCCAGTAACATCAGCGATACTTGTTATGGTGATCCTGGCTGTAATGGACTCACTTAGGCTAAGTGTGGAATGTATCAACAAGGCGACAGAAATTACCCGTGTTTCCTACAAGAACATTGGCTGTTCATTAATGATGACTATCCGCATGTTTCTACAGTACATTCCAATTTGGCTAGTTGTGCTTTTAACACTAGAAAGAGTTGTTGCAGTGTGTTTTTCATTGATAATGGTATATGATGAAATTGGTTCCGCATAGTGGTTTATTAATCCAGATACTGGTGTTCAATTTGCCCATCCCAGTGACTTATTTACTGCGCTGGCGATTACTTGTCCATTATGCAATAGTGGTCTTAGCAAGCGGTTAGCGGTGAGCGCTATCAAATTTCCCGGGCCGTATTTGCAACTACAAGGCTTAAAATACATCAGGCACATTTCTCTCCCAAGCTTTCCTCAGAACTATCCATTTCAGAATGGCTACAGGAAGCAACCGTGTCACTCTGTTATCTTAGCGGAATCTGTTTTACCTGTAAATATAAATGTAGTGCGCTGTCATGCCAATACAACTAACAATATTAATAAGAATAATAATTATATTTGCCAGTCACACACATATACTAATAAATGAAGCTGATATAACGTCGCACTTATAAAATACACACACATCTGACATTTATTGATATTAATATTGAAGTTATGCAATGTTGTTGATCTAACTAGCCTAGAATGTCAACGTACTCTGATTTATGATTTTAAATGCGTGTTACGTTGATAGACAGCCTATTTTGGTCATGTAAATTAGTCACAATTTTATTGTGTTAGGGTTTGAATTAACCCTAACCCTGCCGCCACTATCACTATGTGCACATGGTAGCTAAACCCAGCATAGGAGTCGTATAAACCCAGCAGAGAAGTCGTATAAACCCAGCAGAGGATCGTATAAACCCAGCAGAGGAGTCGTATAGATGTGAATTTCTGTCGAATTTAGACTATCGTCATTCATCATGTTCAATGATGATATAATATGATCAGATCTGCGGCAGATGCCAAAGGATTACCTTGCTCCAATAGCCACAACACACAGACTAGATGCGCTATCGGTGGTCAAATTAGCCCGACTCATTCAAGACAGTCGATAGACCTTTTTAGAAATGGGCCACCTCATCCAAATGTCGAGTTGTACTAGATACATGATGTAAGACTCAATGTGTGTTGCTTGGTTTTCCAAATGAGGCACTATGATTTAACAATTCACAATGGATCGATCCTAGCTGCCATTCAAGTATCTAACATCATTATTAATAATGCCATTCGTTATTTGACACTACAAGCAAAATGGCATAGCTCAGTCACGAAACTCTAGAAGTCCGCCACGAATGTGGATTTGAAAGATAATATACATAAATAAACATCCATAGCTGTGTGTGTATCCTTTTGATGAACGTATAGCTTAATTCACGAGATAATGTTGTTACAACTAGATAGAGTTGTACGATCATTGTGTAGGTTTACCTACAAACATAAACCGACTGTATCACGGCATTGCAAAGCCAGTTAGCCAAAGTTTCAAGAATCTTTGTTGATCGCATAATTTTGTCTAGATAGATAAGTTATGATATCAGGTTATTTAATCAATATACACAGGAAACAGTATCCTTGCAAAATTTCCACTGATCGGAATAACGGGTGAACACAAATTATCCGTGAACAGATATTAAATAAATCCATTTCCCAATTCTTGTATATACAACTGTAACGATAATGTAAAAACAGAAGGATAATTGTCACCAGTATCACTATCAAGTAGCGTTGCCCACCTCTGATGGAGGATCCAGTTTATCCATCAATCATATGACGCCATAATCAACTACGTGAGGTTTAGGATGATGTCGTAATAAATTACGTCATGGATGACGTAACTAAGCTCATAACTAATACTTAATTGATGACCGACTAAGCATTGTTGTACGAATTGTATGTCTACTACATAATAAACATGCTGTTGATTATTTTGAAACTAATTTTACAGGCAGCAATAGCAACCAGTCAATTTAGTTTCAAAATATACAACAACTTATCGGTCTAGTTTTCTCGAAATTAAAATTCCAGAGAGTGCAGGGATCGATCGCTCACAACAGAGACAATGCGTAGGTGGAGCTTAGCTAAAGACGGGCGAGGCATGGCTAAATCCGGATTCCACCATTGCAACAATTAAAGGGGCATACTCACACACACACACACACACACACGCACGCACATACGCACGCACGCACGCACGCACGCACGCACGCACGCACGCACGCACGCACGCACGCACGCACGCACGCACGCACGCACGCACGCACGCACGCACGCACTCTTGCACACATACACATGCTTGAAAATAAAAATATTAAAAAATTGTATCCTTCTAGAGGCTTAACTAGATGTAATGAAGCAAAATTCCATATATACATTAATATAATTTTACTCCGATACCTGGGCATAAGTTTTATTACCGACATCATCCATGCAGTCACGGCCAACCATCTCCTACATTGCCACCTCACTTCAGCTCGCCTATGGCTTCTACAGTAAGCTACAGATCAGAAATAAATCCAAATTCTCCAAAACCATAAAACTGCCAGATATTAAAATTTTGAGCGCTGTGTAAGAAATGATCTGTTGACTATTTTGAACCAAATTTGAATGGAAGCCATTTCTGTCTCAGGCAACGATGACCTCCAATCAAGCCAGGTTCAAAATATTCAAGAGTATCTTTTATTTTGCAGTGAAACATTCAATTTCGAGCTGTATTTAGCATTCCTTTGCCAATGGTGGTCTGTGTTTGTAATTACCCCTCATCAGCCAGATTTCAAGATTTATTATTTTTGCAGTTTTATGGGAGGTAGACTGGTGTACATTCACGAGGTAATGTGGCTGGAGATGTTGCTGTCTTAGATGGCAATAGCCTCCAGCGCATCCCCTCGTGAACATACACCAGAAAATTTGGTCCATGGTAAGAATTAATAATTGTAAATGATTGGAAACAATAGTGGTCCAAAGATTGGTTTCCGTGGAACACCACAAACCACGCTAGATACATCTAGGTGTTCACCATTATATCGAAAATATTATTTTGTCTCACTTTTCTGCTGGCAATGTGGGAATTTAAACCCTTCAAGTTCTGCTCCTTTGCTCCCATAATAACACAGTTTCTGACAATGAGACAAATAATGCAACTTAGTAATGACCTACTCCTTATAAATGGTCCAGAGAAGTAAGAATCCGTCTATTATGTATCTAGTTATAGTGTTTACATTGTACAAGAATTAGAAAAGTCTCGCCATGTATTGTAAGTTGAATTAAAGTATCTTCAACATAGAGATGTTTTCAATGATTTGGAGTTATTGTGTGAATATAATTTTGAGTGCGGATCAGCTGCTCAAGGGCTTAAATGTGCAGGGCTCAGGGTAAATATATTTTCTAGAGATCTATGGTACTGTCATATCAACATTGTTCTTATTACAGCTAACTCAAGGTCATTATATACCTGCATAAATGCCATCTGAGCGTATCTAGATTTCGAAATTTTCCGAGGGAGGGGCACCCCTAACTTTAACCCCGTTCTTGGTTGGGAGGGACCCCTAAACCTAATTGTAGGGCTAGGGTGAATGTTAAATTGATACAGGATACATCTTTCGAGGCACACGACGACACACACTGCATAGCTTGTGCGGTGCATAAAGCAATGTCCTTATCTGGACTGTCGTCAAAAACGTTAATTGGAAGCGCTAGAAATGTGCGGTGTTTGTCCTACCACATATTCAGCGTGGTACAGCAGATCTGGCACGATATCATCGAACACCACACGTCCTACATTCTGGTTAGGATGTTACATAACGGCCAAAAGGCCGCACCACAGAGAATGTCCCTCTGAAGTTTGTTTGGATATGGGAAGCCTTCTTTTAATTTAGATTTTGCCCCCGGTGATATCTGCCAGGAGCATACAAAAACTTCTTGTGGTGTGTCACGTGTGCTCCAAAGACATGAACTCAAAACCAATTGGCACTGTTGCAGGTTATAGTCCATCGGGGCTAACAGTAAGCAGTACTATGCATCTTTTATCTCTGGCAACCACACCACCAACTGTCTGCCAATTGGGATTCTGGAGCTCCTTTGATACAAAATGGTAACGTCACACCAAGACGTCTCGATCAATCGACGCACGCGTCGTATACAAGATATGGCTCCCGACCACGTGATCTGCTGGTCTTCACCCTGCTAAGCACGTGTGCTATGGCGATGTTTATTTTGGATGGGAGCCCAAAATATTGGATGAATATTCTCTGATATCTCAGCCACCTCAGAACCGATTTTGATTCTGTAAACAGTTTTGGAATCGTCGTTCGATTCTGGTAACGATTCTTAAAGAAAAGCGAGGACG
The DNA here is from genome assembly GCA_034401795.1 of Chaetoderma sp. LZ-2023a. Taxonomy (NCBI): domain Eukaryota; kingdom Metazoa; phylum Mollusca; class Caudofoveata; order Chaetodermatida; family Chaetodermatidae; genus Chaetoderma; species Chaetoderma sp. LZ-2023a. The sequence goes on from CM067366.1 coordinate 99,527,558, forward strand.
GCCTGTATCTAAGAAATTGCGAACTCTCTTATATGGCTTATTTACGCTTATCGTCCTACCCAGGGGGGTCGAGATTGGTACATCCCAGGTCCGGCCGCTCCGTACCCAGATGAACTAGAACGGTTTGTACCTGACCGGTCGATCCACGCTACACCACACCCTCCTAGTTTGGCACCTGGGCCACACGATACCGCACCATGAATCGATTGCCACAGGGCCCGCTAGGCAAGAATTATAGACTTCTCAAGTAGGTGCATAGCTGAGAGGATAGAGTGATGTGTGAGGCGCGCATTCATAAGAAAAATGCAGAGTTTGGGAGGGTGGCATACTTTTTCATTTAGATTTTTGGCCTGGTTTTTATTTGTCCAAGCCTTTGTTTGTTTGTTTTTTGTTTTCAAGTTGCGGGTGCGTGCAGACTTTTATTTTAATATCCTGATTTGGCTAAAACAATAGCTCGCAAGGACGTTCTCTTGTGACGGGTAATTATTCCCCGTCCGAGAATGCCCAGGCCCAAGTGTACCAGAATCAATATATATATATAAGTAAATATAAAAGCATATATGTATATGAAAAGGTAAAATATATATATGCCATGTAATATTTTTGAAGGCATATATACAGTGCAGCCCTTTAGAGAGGGTCTGCATGAGTGGCTTCCGCCACCACACATGCCCATCTCGTCTTATAGCGAGAAGAAAAGTAATAAGAAAAATAGAATGATAATAACTTTGAAAAATCTATCAGGCAGCCCTAGTTAACTGGTGGGACGGCATGATTAAAAATGAGACTTTTTATTACGGTATGCTATTTTCGTACACTGCATACTGTGTAATTATAGCATAACAATCTGCAATAATAACTAGTGAGGCGCAGCTATGTATATCATAGCTGTGCAGAATAACCGTAGTCATTCTAGGGACAGGGCTTAAATTTAGTAAATATAATAATAAGATAAAATATATATAGTAAATTATAATAATAGTAGCGCTTATCAGTAAATTCCTACTTTATATATATATATGAAAAGCTAATTTTATATGAGTGGTGTAAAGTTCTCCCAGCAAGACTGGGTACCTCGATCTACTAATGATCGACGCGGTGGATGTGCTGGTGTTGCTGAAATGTCTATCACAGAAATGTTCATGTCACTATCGGAATATGAGGATGCTGACAACGTATGAACTGCGCTGACTACGGCGATGCTGGACGTCTGCGGTGTGGCGGTTCTGAAGCTTGCGGTGGTGATCGTGGAACTGCAGGTGGTGGATGCGATGCTGGAAAGTGCGGTGGCGGTGAGTGTCCGTGAAGCCTGCTGTAGTCACGATGGTAGATGATGCGGTGGTCGTGTTGCCGGTGCTGGAAGGTGCTGCTGCTGGTAGAATGGAAGAAATCGTTGTCGTGATGGTGCTGCTGGCTGACGCGTTAGTGGATGCCTTTTTCCCTATGCTTGGCTGCAGGTAGTAATTTGCTCATGGTCACATGAGGTGTCGGTAGAATATCCAGCATCTGATGCGCGATCCGCTACTTCCTTGCATATGGTTTGCTAGGTGGCATGGTCTTCCATACTGCGGGGGCTGCTTGGGATGTTGATGCGGTGGCTGCGGTGGTGCTGATGGTGATGTGAGGGTGTAGTGCGGTGGCTGGTGTGGTGGTGGTTGGTACTTCCTCCGACTCAGGATCCATGTTGATCACTAATTCGGGTGGTGACTGCGATGATGCACTTTCATCTGAAACTGGTTTGGATTTTGGCAGTGGTGTTGATGACTAGGGCTATTCGATTATGGAAATAAATTATCGACTATGATGTCTGGAAAATAATCGATTTAATCGGATAATCGATTATTTAATCTTGGAACTTTGGAAGTAGCGACTACGTAGTGAGTGAGGAAGGGAGGGATAGGCGGGTGGGTGAGAGAGGGAGGGAGGGAGGGCGAGAGAGAGAGAGAAAAACAGTTATTAATTGTTTTTCATTTTTCGCAAAATGGCAACCAACAACCCAACCCACAGCCTTCAGGAGGGGGGTGGTGGATATTTAACAGTAGCAATCAAATCCTTCCGATCGCTGGAGTATCAAACAATTACTTATATAAACTTCACGTGCATGGACTATGACTCGGGACGGGCGGGCTTGAACGTCAGGAATACAACTACCTTGCTCTAGCAATCAAACCACCGATGCATTAGATATATTACAAGACTAAACACTAAATTATGTCTGATTAAAATAAATAGTCGATCTTTACTCGATTAAATCGATTTTTTAGATTTTTCGACTATTTTATTTTACACTCGATTATATAATCGTCAGGCAAAATAATCGACTATCGATGAAATAGATGAAATAGCAATTAACCGAGTAGGCCTACTGATGACTGCATTATTCGTGGATGCTTACGGGTGGTTTGTTTAATCTGCACCATTCCTGACTGTTTGTTCACTGAAATAACTCATACTGGTGAATCTCTCCGCTACTCTAGGGCTAAGAATTGTCCAGTTCTCGTGTTCTTCACCGAGGTTTAATGTTATAATAACTACACGCTGTTTCGACGTGGTTTCATATGTAGTTCCGTAGCGTGGTGCTGAATATAAATACTTGCAGTCCCTGCAGTAAGCCTGTTGAAGAAGGCGGTCCCTATCGAAATGTAACTGAAAATCAGAATTTCTAGAAAATCCTTTTCCGCACAAATCCTGGTCTGTGCTAACGCTGCACACTGTTAATGGCTAAGACAAAGCCAACTCTCAGAGGCAGCAAGACTGTATGAACAAGAGGCCCAAGAATGGCATGTGACGCTCACCTGAACCATTAGCTTTTGAACCATTTGCATGACATGGTGCATAATTTTACTACAGTAGGATCCTTCCAGTCAAACTTGGATAAGATCCATCAATTGGTTACTTAAGGACGAGATGCATTATGGCAATATCCGGTAAATTTTTCATAAAAGCTAGAATTTTCACTCAAACAATTTACCAAGCACAATTCTCAATAGAAGTCCTGGAGCCCATCATGCTAGAATCATATAGCGTCCATGGTAATGGTAATTCTAATTAAATTTGGTTGAAATCCGTCAAGCGGATACGGAGATATGTGTTGACAATTTCTGGTATATCTTTCATAAAATCTAAGACTTTCACCCCAAAAATGATGAAGCAAAATTCTTAATAGAAATCCTGAAACCTATCACATTATGGTGATTCTAACCAAACTTAGTTGAAATCTGTCAAGCGGCTCGGGAGGAGATGCATTTTGACAATTTCCCATAAATCTTTCATAAAATCTAAGATTTTCATCCAAACAATTGACCAATCAAAACTCTGAATAAAGGTTCTGGAGCATACAACAATAGAATGCTTTCAGTCAACTTTGGTAAAAATCCGATAAGTGGTTTAGGAGGTTTTAAAGCAAAAGTTGATGGACGAACTGCGGATAACAGATGGACAGTCGCCATGGCATAACCTCACTTGGCCATTCTGGTGAGCTAAAAATTGCACACATTGTCCATGGCATGTCAATAATATTTGAGTTCCCCCAATTGCCAAACAAACAATAATTTAAGGGTTGTCTCAGTGAGATGTCAAGATTGCATGCCTCAGTGAGATGTCTGATTGCACCAGTCTTCCACATGCTAGGCTATAGCTTACTGAGTATGGACAGACCCTGAGAAATGATACAGGAATGACAAGAACTTTGCTCTTTTTCTGAAAGGCATGTCTAATTAAGAATAAAACATTCACTATTGCTGTGTTCAGAAATCTGCTTAAATCAGAAAAATGGTTTGTCTGGAAGTTGTTAGAAAGACTTTAATCGTAAAATTAACAAGAGCTCTGCAAACGGCGCATAATAACCCGCCATGATGACAAACCTATGAATGAGAGCGATCCGTTAAATGGTCACGTAGGTATCGTCCGGAAACCAATTTTCAAGATGGCTGCCGCTGACTGGCGACCATATTGGATTTCAGATTATCGTAAATTTCGATAAATTTCTTCACCAGATATATTCCAACGACCCTAGGAAGTGATCCGATAAATGGTAATGGAGATATAATCCAGAAACCAACTTTCAAAATGGCAGCCCATGGCTGGCGGCCATCTTGGAGTTCGGATCATCGTCAATTTCGAAATGGGTTTTTTTCCAGACCTAGTCCAACCACCATATGAAGTTTCAAAGCGATCCGATAAATTGGAACAGAGTTGTCATCCGGAAACCAATGTTCAAGATGGTGGCTGGCGGCCATCTTGAATTTCAGATCATTGTTAATTTCGATAGGTTTCTTCCCCAGATCTAATCCAACCACCCTATGAAGTTTCAAAGCGATCCGATAAACGGTAACAGAGTTATCATCTGGAAACCAATTTCCAAGATGGCCACTCATGGCTGGCGGCCATCTTGGATTTCGGATCATCATCATTTTCGACAGGTTTCTTCTCCAGACCTAGACCAACCACTCCATAAACTTTCAAAGCGATCCGATAAACAGTAACAGAGTTATCATCCGAAACCAATTTTCAAGATGGCCGCCAGTGGTTGACGGCCATCTTGGATTTCGCATCATCGTCTATTTCGATTGCCTTCTTCCCCAGACCTAGTCCAACCAGCCTATTAAGTTTCAATGCGATCCGACAACGGTAATGGAGTTATCATCCGGAAACCAATTTTCAAGATGGCCGCTGGTGGCTGGCGGCCATCGTGGATTTCAGATCATCGTCCATTTCGAGAGGTTTCTTTCAAATACCTAATCCATCCACCCTATGAAGTTTCAATGCGATCCGACAAATAGGACGGGAGTTATCATCCGGAAACCACTCCGCCGCCCGCACACCCGCCCGGCGCCATTTCATAATACCTCGCCAAATCTTTTGGCGGGGTATAAAAATTAATCAGATTCACTAGTTAGATCCAAGGCTAATCATGCCTCCTTAAAGATTACAGATCACTGCCCACATAACTAAATAATGCTTTGACTCGTGCAAATTAGTATCTTGTATAGTGAAAGTTCTTGAATGAAATCCACAAACTGGTCAGAGACCTGTGTACAAGCATTAGAGCATAATCTATAACGGGGATGGTACACCTTTCTGTGCTTGAAATTCCATGACTTTTCCATTACTTTTCAAGACCAAAATTAACAAATTCCATGACCTCTGAGAATTAATATCTAGATGTGTATAAAATTTATGATATAGCCCCAAAAATAAGACCAGAGTTATTCTGCAAAATGTCTGAATATTGCGACAACCAAGCCATAGCCTTGTTTTGATTATAAGCTTTTGCCGTAATTTTTATTGCCTAGAGATTATTTATCCTGTTTATTCCAACAGATTTCTTTTTATTTTCCATGATTGCCATTTTCCATGACAAACACTGATTTTCCATGACTTTCTGGGGCTGGAATTTAAATTTTCAAATTCCATGACTTTCTAGGATTTCCATCATCAGTACGAGCCATGCAATAATTACCAATTCACAGAGAATGGATGCCCACCCATATATGGGTACAATATTAAATCATGACTGAGTTGTTCAAAGCACATCCAACATTAACTCTATTTTTCATCTTTCATAATTTCAGCCATAGCATAATACATAATTAAAGCTTTTGACTCAACCCATTTGTCATAGAAAATGTCAATTTGCAGACCAAGAGATGATTTTTGACAAGATTACCACTGGAATGACTGGCTCAGTTATCGAGCCAGTCATTCCAGTAGTAAATTATCAAAAACAGCTTTGCCAGTCCTTGGTTTGCAAAATAAACATTTCTCAAGAATCCTGCTAAAGCTGTTTTGGCAGGCTTGAGTGTTAAATGGATTAATGGTCAGGATTTGTCGACTTAACCCTTTAATGGCCAAGATTGGTCAAGAAATTCTCAGATTTTGCTCACTGAATGCTCCTTTTTTCAGGCCAACAGGACTATTTTTAGAAATCACCACAATATTAATTGACTGGCTTGCTTATCAATTTAGCCAGCTATTCCAGTGGTAAATGTTCAAAAATAGTCTTCTCTTGGCCAGCAATTGGACATTCTTCAATACCAGAGGCTGTGTTACAATACTACATAGTTAACAGGATTCATAGACCTGCAGAATGAAATTCAATACAGAGTCCATAACTAATTTATCAAATTCCAGACCAATTTTATGAAGCCTCCAATCAATTTCCATTCCAAAACAAAATTTTGCAGAAAACTCACAATTAGTAGCCGAGCTCGCAAAATAATATCAATATTATCTATATTATTTTGCAAATGGAAATCACACATGATAAAATTAAAATTTTCCATTCTTTCAATAAATCGTTTAGTAGAAAATTTTGAATTTCCAATACTTCTCTAAGCCTTTTTTGACATAGACCAACTTATTCTAGTCAATAGTGATAGTCGCAACAAAAAATGTCAAATTCACTACACATTAGATATTCAGTTTACGAGGCTTTTTAATGTATTTATTTCTATTGAATACATAGCTGTAGTTTGTCATGGGATAAAATGTCAAATTCACTGCACATTAGATATTCAGTTTACGAGGCTTTTAATTGTATTTATTTCTATTGAATACATAGCTGTAGTTTGTCATGGGATAACATGTCAAATTCACTGCACATTAGATATTCAGTTTACGAGGCTTTTAAATGTATTTATTTCTATTGAATAAATAGCTGTAGTTTGTCATGGGATAACATGTCAGATTCACTGCACATTAGATATTCAGTTTACGAGGCTTTTAAATGTATTTATTTCTATTGAATACATAGCTGTAGTTTGTCATGGGATAAAATGTCAAATTCACTGCACATTAGATATTCAGTTTACGAGGCTTTTAAATGTATTTATTTCTATTGAATAAATAGCTGTAGTTTGTCATGAGATAACATGTTCAGAGTCATAGTACTTAACCATTTAACCCTTGAATTTGTCCAAGAAAATTTAAATTTTCTCATAGAAGATGTCCATTTGCAGACTAAGAGGACTATTTTTGAAAATTTACCACGTTTATCGAACCAGTCATTCCAGTGGTAAATTTTCAAATATAGTCTTCGATTTGTCTGTAAGTGGACATTTCTCAAGACCGTTTTTGGCTGATATGAGTGTTAAATGGTTAAAACTTGACAGGATACCAACAATGAATGATAGAAATACTGAAATACATCTATAGCAGGTTGTGTTAACAGTGTTGGTATGGTAGATTGAGACAAATACAATTCATCCATATGTTAAGTTTCAGCGTTACGTCAATATAAGTAAGTAACATATTTTCAATGCCCAATTCGTGAAATGTGCTTGGCGTTTAAGTTCAAAATCATCCAGGCGAATGAACATTTACGCTGGCGCCGTCTGTCAGAAGACATCTGCTGATGATGTTACATATTTTGACTGTCATTATAGTCGCGTCATCAGTTCTGAAAATATTTTACAACTGTTTAAAAAAAGATTTGTTGCAAATCCAGTATGTCCATCTGAAACCTTGGCAATTCCCGATGATTAATACTGCGACTGTTTTTTTTAGATCAGTTTGAAACTTCATAAGTAAATCGGAGTAGGTTTGTGAAAGAACTCTGTCGAAATGGACCATGGGTCAGAAATCCAGTATGGGTGCAACTACAAGTAGTAATATGAGCAGTGGCATTGAGTTATAAATGCTATGAACCAAATTTAACTCGTTCTAAAGATTATTGATTACACTCTCCTTAACATATTACCATACTATGCACCGTTTACAAAGGTCTGGCTAGCAACCGGAATGCACAATGTACAGCATGCTCTATGCTGAAATATACAATTATTTGGTATGGTCAACAGGATTGTATTTGCATATGCAAATGCTTCGCTGGAAACAGCACCCGATCAAATGGCTGATGATGAAACCATCTATGGTTGACATGTTGCCTGAAATATAAACAAAATATCACATGTATGTTCTAAATAATAAGAATCACGACATCAGCAATCACAAGAAAATTCAAGTTGTTGCTTTATGAACGTTAATTTCTAGGCAGACCAAGATACTATTTTTAGAAAATTTACCACTGAAATGACTCGCTCTGTCATTGAGCCAGTCATTCCAGTGGTACAATCTCTAAAATAGTTTTCTTGGCCAACAAATAGACATTTCTCAAGTTTTAAAGCAACTCTAAATGCTGGTTGTTCATCAGTATGGCCATTAACCCTTTAACAAATAGGAAATCTACTGGATAAAATAAAAATACATATGACTGGAAGCCATTGCTGCCATAGGAAGCAACTGCTTCCAGTCATATTAATTTCAAAATATTGAACAAAATATGTTAACCATCGCAGAATATACTAGGCAATGTCATTGAAAGGGTATGGTGAAGCCAGCCAAAACCGGTCTCTGTAGTGCTCTTGAGAAATGTTTATATGCAGGCCAGTAAAAGACTATTTTGGAAATTTGTATCAGAGGAATGACTGACTGGCTTGTCATTTCAGTGGTAAATTTTCAAAAAAGTCTTCTTTTGGCCTGCAAATTATGGATATTGAATAAGCAAACATTTTATGGAGCAAACTTAGCTATTAAAGGGTTAGCTAAAAATATACTGAACTTCACTGGACCGATTGGAGCAAACGACCGACGTTAACAATGACGAGAAAATTCCAATTGTTGCTTTATGAATGTCCATTTTTAATCGGACCAAGTGACCACTATTTTTTTAAAGCTTACAATTCAAATGACGTGCGCCGTCATCCAGCCAGTCATTCCAGTGATAAAATTTCAAAAATAGTCTTCTTGGCCAACAAAAGCACATTTTCCAAACTCACCGTAAATGCTGGTTTTTGGTCAGTTTGACCATTAACCATTTCACCGATAAATTCAATGTATCTCAATCTCAGGGCAAACAAACAGGAAATCTTTTGAAAATTAAAAAAGTAATTGACTGAAAGTCACTGCTGCCTTAGGCAGCAATTGCTTTCAGTCATATTAATTTCAAAATATTGAACAAAATATGTTATACACATCGGAAAGAATGTACTTGGACTTGTCGTTGAAAGGGTATGGTGAAGCGGTCGCTGGCCAAAACCGGCCTTAGTAGTGCTCTTGAAAAATGTCCTTATGCAGGCTAAGAGAAGACTAGTTTTGAAAATTGTACCAGTAGAATGACTGGCCTGTCATTCCAGTGGTAAATTTTCTAAAAGGTCTTTCTTCAATTTGCAGGCCAAGAGGACTATTTTTGAAAATCACAAATAGGATCTGTCACGCATGCAGTCCATCAGTCAGTCACTCATGCAGTCCTCTGATCTCTTATTCATGCAATCCGTCAGTCTGGCACCCATGCAGGCATCCGATCCTTCAATTTATGCAGTCAAGACTGTCAATCCTTATTCCTCACGCCGTCATCCAATATGTCACGCATGTAGCCCGTCAGTCTGTCAATCATGCAGTCATCTGATCCCTCACTCATGCAGTCATCCGATCTGTCACTCATGCCATCATCCAATCTAACATCCAATTTGTCGCTCTTGCAGTCATCCGACCTGTCACCAATGCAGTCATCCGATCTGTCACGCATGCAGTCCGTCAGTCTGTCACTCGTGCAGTCATCGGATCCCTCACTCATGCAGTCATCCGATCTCTCACTCATGCAGTCATGCGATATGTCACTCATGCAGTCCGTCAGTCTATCACCCATACAGTCATCCTATCTGCCACTCATGCAATCATCCGATATGTCACTCATACATTCCGTCAGTCTGTCACTCATGCAGTCATCAGATATGTCACACATGCAGTCATCTGATCTGTCATTCATGCAGTCATCCGATCTGTCACTCATGTAGTCTGTCACTCATGCAGTTGCTCGGGCGGCCAGTCGGTCGGTTGGTCACTCAGTTGGTCGGTAAGTGGGTTTGTCAGTCGGTTGGTGTGTGGTTTGGTCCGTCAGCCTGTCCATCAGTCCGCCACTCATGCAGTCCACCACTGATGCAGTCATCCAATTTGTCAGTCATGCAGTTGCTCACTCATATAGTTAGCAGGTCAGTTGCTCATGTGGTCAATCAGTCCGTCATGCATGCAGTCAGCCGATCCGTCACTCATGCATTCAGTAGGTCGGTCCGATCTGTCACTCATGCAGTCGGTCAATCAGCCTGTCCATCAGTCTGTCACTTATGCAGTCATACGATCTATCACCAATGCAGTCAGTCAGTCTGTCAGTCATGCAGTTGCTTATCCGATCTGTCACTCATGCAGTCGGTTAGTCATTCGAACTGTCACTCATCTCATGCAGTCAGTCTGTCAGTTGATCGGTCAGTCGGCCATTCATCATGCCCGTCATTCAACCGATATGTCACTCATTCAATCCCTCACACATGCAGTCGGTCATCCGATCTGTCACTCATGCAGTCAGTCGGTCATCTGCACTGCCACTCATGCAGTCGGTCGGTCAGTCGGTTGGTCGGTCATTCGGTTGGTTGATTGCCTGTCCATCAATCCGTCACTCATGCAATCATTGGATCTGTCACTCATGCAGTCTGTAAGTCCGTCACTCATGCAGTCGCTCATTCGATCTATCTCTCATGCAGTCGGTCGGTCAGTCGGCCTGTTCGTCAGACCATCACTCATACAGCTTACGGAGCTGTCACTCATGCAGTTGGTTATCCGAGCGGTCACTCATGCAGTCGGTCGTTCGGTCGATCAGCCTGTCTGTCAGTCTGTCACTCATGCAGTCATCCGCTCTGCTACTCATGCATCCCATCAGTCAATCAGTCATGCAGTCAGTCATCCGATCTGTCAACCATGCAGTCCGTCATTCAACTGATTTGTCACTCATGCATCTGAAGATCACAGCAAAGTTGTTTTTGTCAGGCTGACCATTAAAGCGTTGAGTTGACACAATAGGGGTTAATATACTAAATAACACCACCACGAACACTAGTGGATGCGTCGATATACAAACTCTCAGTGTATTTAAAGTCTAGAAAGCTTCTGAATAAACCTGACTGGCGCGTATAAATCCAAGCGAAGTTACATTTATTCATCCTAAAATTTCAAATTTAACCCTTGTAGAAACACCTGTATAGTGACAGAAGACGATATCATTTAACAGAATAATCACGTTGGGTGAACATTTTAAGCAATGTTATGCATCTGATGAAACTTGCAGTCAAATTTATTTCAAAATATTCAACAGCTTACCTGATTGTTTTTATACGGCATTGCCAAACTATAGCTGGCACCTCTGACTGAGCGCATATACCTCAGCAGACAAGCTAGATTTTTTATGATTGGTTGAAAAGAAAATGGTGACATACATCATAAGCTATAGAACTGTATCGACATTTAGCTACTAAAGTCTGAATATCTTTCGTTGTCCGCATAATAAAAACCATCGCGCATACAAAGTGGGCGGAGCTTAGCTAGGAAGGGCGGGATGTAGCTAGAAGTGAATCCCTCCACTGTATGGCATGCTCCACGCATTTCCTGCTAGGGCATAGCTCCACAAGTGGCATCATGATTCACACGTTTCCTGCTAGGATATAGCTCTACTACACGCCATGATCCACACGTTTCCTGCTAGGATATAGCTCTACTGCACGCCATGATCCACACGTTTCCTGCTAGGACATAGTTCTACTACACGCCATGCTCTACACGTTTCCTGCTAGGATAGAGCTCTACTACACGCCATGATCCACACGTTTCCTTCTAGGATAGGGCTCTACTACACGCCATGATCCATACGTTTCCTGTCAGAATATAGCTCCACTACACGCCATGATCCACACGATTCCTGCCAGGATATAACTCCACTACACGCCATGAACCACACGTTTCCTGCTAGGGTATATCTCTACTACACGCTATGTTCCAAACGTTTCCTGCCACGACATAGCCGCACTACACGCCGTGATCCACACGTTTCCTGCCAGGATATAGCTCCACTACACGCCATGAGCCACACGTTTTCTGCCAGGGTAGAGCTCCGCTATACGCCATGATCCACACGCTTCGTGCCAGGACATAGCTCTACTACAGGCTATGATCCACAGGTTTCCTGCCAGGATAGAGCTCCACTACACGTCATGACACTCATGTTTCCATCTAGGACATAGCTCTACTACACGCTATGATCCACACGTTTCCTGCTACGACATAGCTCTACTACACGCCATAATCCACACGTTTCCTTCTAGGCCATAGCTCAACTACACGCCATAATCCACACGTTTCCTGCTAGGATAGAGCTGCACTACACGCCATAATCCACACGTTTCCATCTCGGACATAGCTCTACTACACGCCATGATCCACACGTTTCCTGCCAGGATAGAGCTGCTCTACACGCCATGATCCACACGTTTCCATCTCGGGCATAGCTCCACTACACGGCATGATCCACACGTTTCCATCGAGGACATAGCGCCACTACACGCCATGATCCACACGTTTCCTGCTAGGATAGAGCTCAACGACACGGCATGATCCACACGTTTCCTTGCAGGATAGAGCTCCACTACACGCCATGCTCCGAACGTTTCCAGCTAGGACTCAGCTCGACTACACGCCATGATCCACATGTTTCATGCCTGGATAGAGCTCCACTACACGCCATGATCGACACGTTTCTTGCCAGGATAGAGCTCCACTACACGCCATGATCCACACGTTTCCTGCCAGTATAGAGCGCTACTACACGCCATAGGACATAGCTCTACTGTACGCCATGATCCACACGTTTCCTGCTGGGATATAGCTCTACTACACGCCATGATCCACACGTTTCCTGCTAGGATAGCGCTCTACTACCCGCCATGATCCACACGTTTCCTGCTAGGATAGAGCTCCACTACACGCCATGATCCACACGTTTCCTGCTAGGATAGAGCTCCATTACACGCCGTGATCCACACGTTTCCTACAAGGATAGAGATCCACTACACGCCATGATCCACACGTTTCTTTCCAGGATAGAGCTCTACTACACGCTATGATCCACACGTTTCCTGCAAGGATAGAGCTCTACTACACGGCATAGGACATAGCTCTACTACACGCCATGATCCACAGGTTTCCTGATAGGTTATAGCTCTACTACACGCCATGATCCACACGTTTCCTGCTAGGATAGAGCTCCCCTACACGCCATGATCCACACGTTTCCTGCAAGGATAGCGCTCCACTACACGCCGTGATCCACACGTTTCCTACCAGGATAGAGATCCACTACACGCCATGATCCACACGTTTCTTGCCAGGATAGAGCCCAACTACACGCCATGATCCACTCGATTCTTGCCAGAATATGGCTCTAATGCACGCCATGATCCACACGTTTCCTGCTAGGATAGAGCTCTACTACACACCATGATCCACAAGTTTCCTGCCAGGATAGAGCCCCACTACACGCCGTGATCCACACGTACCCTGCCAGGAGAGAGCTCTATTACACGCCATGATCCACACGTTTCCTGCTAGGATATAGCTCTACTGTACGCCATAATCCACACGTTTCCTGCTTGGACATAGCATTACTGGACGCCATGACCCACACGTTCCCTGCCAGGGTAGAGCTCCACTACACGCCATGATCCACACGTTTCCCGCGAGGATATAGCTCTACTGCTCGCCATCATCCACACGTTTCCTGCTAGGACATAGCTCTACTGCACGCCATGATCCACACGTTTCCTGCCAGGGTAGAGCTCCACTACACGCCATGATCCACACGTTTCCCGCGAGGATATAGCTCTACTGCTCGCCATCATCCACACGTTTCCTGCTAGGACATAGCTCTACTGCACGCCATGATCCACACGTTTCCTGCCAGGATAGAGCTCCACTACACGCCATGATCCACACGTTTCCTGCCAGGATCGAGCTCCACTACATGCCATGATCCACACATTTCCTGCTAGGACATAGCTCTACTGCACGCCATGATCCACACGTTTCCTGCTAGGATAGAGCTCCACTACAAGCCTTGATCCACACCTTTCCTGCTAGGATAGAGCTCCACTACACGCCGTGATCCACACGTTTCCTGCCAGGATAGACCCCAACTACACGCCATGATCCACTCGTTTCTTGCCAGGATATAGCTCTAATGCACGCCATGATCCACACGTTTCCTGCTAGGATAGAGCTCTACTACACACCATGATCCACAAGTTTCCTGCCAGGATAGAGCTCCACTACACGCCGTGATCCACAAGTACCCTGCCAGCAGAGAGCTCTACTACACGCCATGATCCACACGTTTCCTGCTAGGACATAGCTCTACTGTACGCCACGATCCACACGTTTCCTGCTAGGACATAGCATTACTGCACGCCATGATCCACACGTTCCCTGCCAGGGTAGAGCTCCACTACACGCCATGATCCACGCGTTTCCCGCGAGTATATAGCTCTACTGCACGCTATAATCCACACGTTTCCTGCTAGGACATAGCTCTACTGCACGCCATGATCCACACGTTTCCTGCCAGGATAGAGCTCCACTACATGCCATGATCCACACGTTTCCTGCCAGGATAGAGCTCCACTACACGCCATGGTCCACACGTTTCCTGCTAGGATAGAGCTCCACTACACGCGTGATCCACACGTTTCTTACCAGGATAGAGATCCACTACACGCCATGATCCACATGTTTCTTGCCAGGATAGAGCTCTACTGCACGCTATGATCTACACGTTTCCTGCTAGGAAATAGCTCTACTACACGCCATGATCCACTCGTTTCCTGCCAGGTTAGAGCTCCACTAAATGCCATGATCCACACGTTTCCTGCTAGGACATAGGTTTACTGCACGCCATGATCCACACGTTTCCTGCTAGGACATAGCTCCACTACACGTTATGATCCACCCGTTTACTGCTAGGACATAGCTATACTGCACGCCATGATCCACACGTTTCCTGCCAGGATAGAGCTCCACTACACTCCATGATCCACACGCTTCCTGCTAGGACATAGGTTTACTGCACGCTATGATCCACACGTTTCCTGCTAGGACGTAGCTCAACTACACGCCATGATCCACACGTTTCCTGCTAGGACATATCTCTACTGCACGCCATGATCCACACGTTTCCTGCTAGGACATAGCTCTACTGCACGCCATGATCCACACGTTGCCTGATAGGACATAGCTCTACTGCACGCCATGATCCACACGTTTCCTGCCAGGATAGAACTCTACTACACGCCATGATCCACACGTTCTCTGCTAGGACATAGCTCTACTGCACCCCATGATCCACACGTTTCCTGCCAGGATAGAGCTCAACTACACGCCATGATCCACACGTTTCCTGCTAGGATACAGCTCTACTGCACGCCATGATCCACACGTTTCCTGCTAGGACATAGCTCTACTTCACGCCATGATCCACACGTTTCCTACCAGGATAGAGATCCACTACACGCCATGATCCACACGTTTCTTGCCAGGATAGAGCTCTACTACACCCTATGATCCACATGTTTCCTGCAAGGATAGAGCTCTACTGCACGCCATAATCCACACGTTTCCTGCTAGGATAGAGCTCTACTGCACGCCATGATCCACACGTTTCATGCTAGGATATGGCTCTACTACACGCTATGATCCATACCTTTCTTGCTAGGATAGAGCCCCACTACACGCCATGATTCACACGTTTTCTGCCAGGACATAGCTCCACAAGTGACATCATAATCCACACGTTGCCTCTTAGGAGATAGCTCCACATGTGACATCATGTCCCACACGTTTCCTGCTAGGACATACATCCACAAGTATCATCATGATCCACACGTTTCCTATTAAGCCATAGCGCCACTCCATGCCATGATCCACACGTTTCCCGCTAGGACATAACTAAACAAGTCACATCACCCTATTGACCTGCTAGGATAGAGCTCCACTACACGCCATGATCCACACGTTTCCTGCTTGGATAGAGCTCTACTACACGCCGTGATCCACACGTTTCCTGCCAGGATAGAGCCCAACTACACGCCATGATCCACTCGTTTCTTGCCAGGATAGAGCTCTAATGCACGCCATGATCCACACGTTTCCTGCCAGGATAGAGATCCACTACACGCCGTGATCCACACGTACCATGTCAGGATAGAGCTCTACTAGACGCCATGAACTACACGTTCCCTGCTAGGACATAGCTCTACTGCACGCTATGATCCACACGTTTCCTGCTAGGACATAGCTCTACTGCACGCCATGATCCACACGTTCCCTGCCAGGATAGAGCTCCACTACACGCCATGATCCGCACATTTCCTGCTAGGATATAGCTCTACTGCACGCCATGATCCACACGTTTCCTGCTAGGACATAGCTCTACTGTACGCCATGATCCACACGTTTCCTGCTAAGATAGAGCTCTATTGCACGCCATGATCCACACGTTTCTTGCTAGGATAGAGCCCCACTACACGCCATGATTCACACGTTTTCTGCCAGGACATAGCTCCACAAGTGACATCATAATCTACACGTTTCCTGCTAGGCCATAGCTCCAAAAGTGACATCATAATCTACACGTTTCCTCTTAGGACATAGCTCCACATGTGACATCATGACCCACACGTTTCCTGCTAGGACATACATCCACAAGTGACATCATGATCCACACGTTTCCTGCTAGGACATACATCCACAAGTGACATCATGATCAACACGTTTCCTGTTAAGACATAGCTCCACTGCATGCCATGATCCACACGTTTGCCGATATAACTAAACAAGTGGCATCCCATTATTGATCTAACAGATTCATACATTAATTAATAATGAAGAAATGTAGTCGTTCCTGTTTACATTTATACCGATATCTCTCATTTCATTGACGAACCAGGCACCTGTCCAATCAACTGTCGTCATTCTATTGAACATGCGGACAGTTATAAAATTGATTGTTTTATGGTATTAGGGCCAATTCAAAGCCTTGCAAAGCGATTGGTATTTTGTATGCCTCTCAAGGCATATGAAATGCAATGTAACCACCAGTCAGTAATGTTACAAACTGGTGTCTCTGAGCCTGAGGTGCATAATAATAATCAATTGATTCAAAAGATTGGAAATCAATCTGTATATCAAGGTGTGGCCGTCTTTTGAAATATGTCTGAAAAGCCAAATCGAGGATGGTCACCAGACCACCAACTAGGCAATCGCCTTCCATGCGATAACGCTGTATAACCGTACCAGATTCATTGAGATCCGTGGAAGAACACATCATAATTTTTATTGATTCCATCAATTCAGTCGAAGAACTCTTTCTAATTTTAATTTGTCTTACATCTTATCTGTGAAGAGATTCTGCATAATTGCAAATCAATTGGATTACAAACATGGCAGAAGATTAGCGAAGTATTCTCTGATGTGAATGCCTATACGCCATTTCGGTTCAAATCATTTATATCATTGGATATGCCATTGGAGCATTTCATATCTAAATTGTTACAGATGGAAAACATTGCCTGGCCGCCATTTTGAAAATCTTAAGTGAGTGGAGTGGATACTGTAGCTATATATACTGAACCAAAAAAGTTTAGCAACACTGAGAATATTACTGTCTAAATGTTATTTAACAAAAACAATAAATTGATTCAAATATATTATTTAATTGATAGGTTAACCACCGCCGTACATCGCTTTCTCATGCTTCGAATTAAGCACCTGATGTCACGAAGGGGAACGCATCCCATTCCTGGAGCAGTGCAGCTTCCAGCTCCAGCACGTTGTGAAGATGTGGATGGTTCTCACGCACCATACGGCCAAGAATGTCCCGCACGTGTTCGATAGCAGACAGGTCCGGTGATCGCGCTGGCCAGTCCAACACCGGAACGTTGTTAGCCTCAAGGAAATCACTGGTGACACTAGCTGAATGAAGACGGGCGTTGTCTTGCTGGAACATAAAGTCTGCATGATGCTGCATAAAAGGGATTACAACAGGGGCGACAACTTCTTCAGAGTAACGTTGAGCCGTTAAATTTCCGCGAATCACAATAAGATCTGTTTTGCCATTTTCATGGATTCCACCATGACACTGCCGTCACCGAATCTGTCGTGCTGAATGATGTTGGCTGCATCATACTGTTCTCCTAAACGTCGCCAAACCCGTTGCCTACCATCCGCCACATCCACACAAAACCTCGACTCATCACTGAACAAAACGTGGCTCCATTGTTGAGCACGCCATCGCTGATGAGTTCTTGATAAATGCAAACCGATTCTCGATGTGACGCTCTCTAAGCGGAACAGCAGAAAGTGGACGACGGGCATGCAGTCCAGCATCAGGGAGTCTGCTTCGCACGGTTTAGCGGTGTGCAAATTATGGGACAGCCGCGGCGCAGTCTCAAACCTGTGACGTCGTGATGACGTCACTAAGTAGCGGTCTTCTCGTGGTGTTGTTGCTCTCGGTCTGCCAGATCGTGGTCGGTCATTAACATGTCCAGTTACCTGCTCGCGTTAGCGGAGACGGGAAATGGTTGAGACGTGAACATTAAAATGTCGAGCAACACAGCGCGAACGCTCTGGCCAGCAGCGAGTCTTCCCATTGCATCATGGCGCTGATTTTCGCGTAGCCCTGGGCGGCGGCCCATGTTCGGTAGGATAAACCTTTAAGCGTTTTCTGTTAACGTTCGTTATCTGTTTTTGCAATATGGTGAATTTTGGCCTTCGCTACCCGCCAATGTGGGCCAGTGCATGAAAAATGCATTTTCGCATGCAGTAAGCGTGCAGCCGAGAAATGCAAGAAATGATTTGCATTTCTTCATGATCAGCGAGACATTCCATTGACGAAACATGCCTGCAAATTTGCTTATAAATGGACGCATAGTTTTAATACAACAAACCGAACTTCACTGTTGCGAAACTTTTCTGGCTCAATATACTATTTTGGTAATTTAATGGTTATCTTAGGCTTAGCACAATGCATTTTCTAACATTTGGCTATTGTCCTAAGATACTGTACCTAAACCCCCAGCAACTGACCTGAGAAACCTTAGATGGCAAATCATTAGACGTGGCTTCTGTTTAACGATTATATTGCTTTTTTCCTCTATCGTTGCAGGCCACGTGTCCAAATAATAACACTATACCATAACAAGAAATAAATAAATTGGCTGATACAAGCACATTTTAAATATATACAATTGTGTATCTGTTTAGTTGAAGTCAGAGTTAGTAAACATAGGACACCTATAGGCAGGGATTAACCTTTAAATATGACTAAGATTAAAATCCGACTTAAATTTAACTTTAATAACTGTACCTTAATGGCTAACTCTGAATCTAATTGGGGCATGTGGATTCATGTCGGCCTAGCTATAAAAGCAGTTTTGAACAGCCGGCCTCTGTTGACCAAATTTCTTGAAATCGACAATGATCTGAAGTTTATTAATGTATTGCCAATGACACAAGTCACCATCGGCCACTTTTAAAATCGCTCTCTGTGCAATAAGCTTAATGCTGTAACGATCTGTCGGATTGTTATTTGGAAGAAACCCCATGGCAAACCTATTGCGGAAATGTTATGTCTTTATAGCCTTGAACAAATGAATATCGCTGGCGGCATTGTCGAAATTTAATGATCAGCATTCGAAATGATGTTCTTAAATAGAAATTCATCTCCCAAAGAGAACAAAACCCTTGAGCATTTTACATTAACAGTGGTTGAATTCGGTTTCGTTATTGGGTAATCCGATCAGTGACACGGTATATTTCCAACAAGACTAAAAGGTGCAAGTGTTACACCTCTATACAAAGCTAAAGATGCATCTGACTTTACTAACTATAGGCCAGTCTCGGTACTTCAACACTTCTCTAAGCTCCTCGAAAAGCTGTATTTCAGTAGAATTACCAATTACCTAAATAAAAACTCCATCTTATATCCATCTCAGTATGGTTTCAGAGAAAAGCACTCTACTATGCTTGCCAATGTGGATATGATTAAAAATGTATCTGTCTCCCTAGAAAATAATGAACGTACTCTATGTGTATTCCTCGACCTTTCCAAAGCCTTCGATACAATTGACCATTCAATTCTATTACAAAAGCTCGCATACTATGGAATACGAGGCACTGCATTGAATTGGATACAACGCTACTTGTCAAACAGGAAACAATGTGTACAATTGAATGGGGCCGTTTCAGAGCATAACGATGTAGTCTGTGGTGTACTTCAAGGTTCATTTCTTGCCCCCCCCCCCTGCTGTTTCTCATGTATATGAATGTCATTCCCAAAGTCTCTAACCATCTCTCTTTAATCCTCTTTGCAGATGAGACAAATGCTTTCTACAACCATACGGACATAGAAATTCTTTACAAAAAATGTTAATAATGCAATGGCAAAATTAATAGGTTTGTTCAAAGTTAAAAACTGTCCTTAAATGTGAGTAAAACCAACTATATATTATTTATAAAATATAATAAATTAAAGGAAGCAGTTCTCCCAAAACTTTACATCGACAAGCAGATAATACATGACGCCCAATATGCCAAATTTTAGGAGTCTATTTGGATAAGGTTTTGACATGGGAGAAGCATATTGAAGTCGTAACATCCAAGGTACAAAAAGCATTGGCATCATATGCAGAATAAATCCCTATCTAACACCGAATATTATTAAAAATCTATACTGCACAATGATACTTCCTGACATCACTTACTCTAATGCTACCAGAACTAATACATCGGAAGCTAAACTAAAAAACTTAAATCACTACAAAAGCAATCTATTAAATTATTTGCACATTGGAAGGCTCAGATTATACACAATTTTAAGAGACTTCCACAATGGCGACTTAGCCTCTTCTTTAACCAGTATTTCTACGGTCAATACACAAACACACACTCGCAACAAAAGAACACGAAATAACCTGCACACAAGACTTCACCAAACAAAAGCAGCACAATAAAAACCCTCATATAAAGCAATGCAATTATGGAATAACACAGATACAAAGACACGCACTGACAACTATTACTCTACAGTCATTTAAACAGAAGATCAGAAATATGATTGTAAAAATCTACTAGGCCCTAAAACACCCTTAGCCTTGTCACTATCATGCTTGCACCCATTCACCAATACAAATAATAATAATAATAATAATAATAATAATAATAATAATAATAATTAATGAGAGTTATAATAGTGTTAATGATAATAATACTAATAATAAGCACACCTCACTATGTACCTGTAAATATGTTGTCTATTTGTCCTATGTCCCATGTCCCATGTCTCTTGTCTATCTATGTCTTATAGGATAACTTAAACGTAAATATCTCTTATATTTTATGGTATCTGTTTCAATCCTACATGTATAATTTATTTTTGTTCTATGTAGGGGTCCACCGTCTATATACGCTCTGGCTTTGGTGGACCACCTGTCGTGAAATTAGAAATTGTACATTTTATATTAAAATTAATGAATTTGAACTTGAACTTGAACTTGAATCAGACGTATCACGTGGTTACTTTACCTATCTACGCATGCGCACACTTTTACTCTCGCTTGGCGCAGTAGAATTTGTACCACTGGATACGAATTTGTACCACATGATACCGTTATCCGATTGTACTCTCGGTTGTTCGGATATGTGATCGGGGTAAACGGGATATCTCGACTTACGTATCCGAACTTTAGGAGTTATATTCTAGTGTGTATAGATGTACGTAAGGGAGGTAACTCTTGACATATCATTAGGAACCACATCTATGTAGCTCAACGTGTATCACTTCCCTTAGGAATTAACCCATCCACGACGAAGATAGTTAAAACGGGCCTCTGCGGTGGTCTTGAGAAATGTCCATTTGTACGCCAAGAATAAAAAAGACTATTTCTGAAAATTTGCCTGTGGAATGACTGGCTCGGGTACCGAGTCAGTCATTCCAGTGGTAAATTCTCAAAAAAGCCTTAAATTGGGATGAAATGGGCATTAAATATATAAATCATTTTATTTTATTGAACAAATTTAGTCAGTAAGGATTAAGTAAATATTCGCGATGGCAGAACAATGCATCATAACATTTCCCTCCATGTATTCATATAGACGATCGAACAAGACTCGATAATACATTGCTTATGATATGGTTACAGTATTAATAACAACCACGCTGGTACTATAGTTAATCACCCAAACCCTTTCAGAAAGCAAATGCGACCCATTATTTGCGATTTACCCGTTAATCTATTGATTATTTTAAAACCCGGACAACAACAACTTTCATTCAGATTTATTTATAATAGTTAACAGCCTTATTTTGACAGAAATTGAGATGCAGGGATTTTAGGAACGAAAAGTGTAAGGGCAGATGGTGGTGGTGGTCGTGTTGGTGTTGGTGGTGGTGGTGGTGATGATGATTATGTTGACGATTATGTTGATGATGATGATGTTGATGATAATGATGATGATGATGAATGGATGATGATAATGATGATGATGATGATGATGATGATGATAATGATGATTTTACAACTTATACAACATCAGTGAGAAACATGTTGCATCATATAAGCTTAGGTTGTTATCTATAGGAATACTTGATGCCGAACTCCACACTATCCAAAAGACTATAAGACGATGTGTCATGTGACGAAACGTGCAGCAATCTCCCATAAGTCCCACATTAGCGAGCCGTGGAATCTGCACTTCCTCCACTCTTTCCGTCCTCGTTTAACCCTGTTATGACGAAGCCGGTCAAAACAGCCTCAGCAGTGGTCTTGAGGAATGTCCATTTGCAGGCCACGGGAAGATTATTTTTGAAAATTTATCACTGGAATTACCAGTGGTAAATCTTCAAAAATAGTCATCACTTGGCCGGCAAATGGACATTCAATAATAAAATATTTTGATTCTCGTTTACAAAATTTAGTCAACGAAGGATTAAAGGCGTTCAAGCAGGCCCCAGTCAAAAAGTCGATCGTTTCCTTGGACGCTGCAGAGATTTATACTGGGCAGAATCGTCCAGAAGTGCCTCCAGAAGTGTCGAAGAACACAATAGACGTTGTCAGTGTGGATTCATGGGGTTGAGCACGTCAGTAATGGCATTTTGACCAACAGTATCCTTTGGGATGCGTTGTATGAACGTAGACTAATTTCTTACGTGCGCGATTGTTTTGGTGATGTTGTCACTTGCGTACTCGCGCAGTTCAGATGTGATGCTCTCGTGTTCAGATGCGGTTTCAAGCTCAGTTGTTTCGATTTGGTGTTTGCGGTGGACTGATAGATCATAATAACATGATTCAAAGACTAACTGCATTTATTTTGATGCGCTTTACGTGTACTTCATTATCAAATGGTGGGCTTACAGATTATCATCAAAAAGCAATAAATTTCTGCTCACCGGTGGCATTGTTGTTATATTCAAAATATGAATATATTCCTGACATCCACAGACGCCCACACGATTACCACTACCTAACATATAGATGAAGTCTGTATCCAACACCCCTGATTTGCCATGCTTGTTTATGAATATTCGTACAGTCGCTCATGAAATCACAATTTGTGCATACGTATTCCTTTAAATACGTTTAATAGTTAGCCACACCGGCACAACTGCCCTTCCCTTCCGCCACACTCCATAGGAAGGAAACTTTATATAACACCGTGCTATGGTACTCTGGTAAGTTGAAGATACGATTATGCTCTTGTAATGAGTACGACAAGAGCGGCTGAATGGTGACGATACTCCTAGAATAACCAAAATTTACCTTTTCAGAGTATCCATCGATGATTTGCCGTCATATGACGTCATGCTTAGCTAAACAGCGTTCGGATGACGTCATAATAATTACGCCATAAATGATTCTATTAGACCCGTCTTTAACTCTTAATATTCCGACACGTTGTATGAATTGTATGTCTCTACTATTGAAAGGTACATATTCACACCAAAATGCTTGAAAATTAAATTGTTAAAATTGTATACTTTTAGAAGCTTAAATTATGTGCCTTGATGGAATGAATTTCAATCCGTCTAAATAAATTTCGTATTTTTAGTTATGAAATTGAAATGGAGGCACGGCCCCCTAATTCAAATTAACAACTTAAAAATGTATATTAATTTATACGTAATGAAATCATCATATGTTAAGATTTATTTCGTTTCTTTACATCTAGGCACACAATTTAAGCCTCTAAAAGTACACTAGTTTAACAATTTATTTTCAGCATTTTGGTGTGAATATGCACCTTTAATAAACATGCTGTTGAATAATTTGAAACCATAGGCAGCAACAACACCCAGTGAAATTAGTTTCAAAATATTCAACAGCTCACCTGTATAGTTTTCTGGAAATTAATAGTCAGCGAGTTCAGAGATCGATCGATCCCAACGCGAGCGAGGTGTGGGCGGAGCTTAGCTAGAGAGGCATAGTTAAAATGGAAACGTCCATTGTGTACTTTTGCGATACAGACAGCTCAATCACATTATCGTAAACTGAGGTAAATCTTACCAGCAATCGCTGCATTGGGGCGTATAGTTATATGTTTATTGTGGACCCGATCGTGATTAAAACTGTGTCATTTCCCACCAGACGAGTGCAAACTGTTACGATATTGTGACATCATAGTTGTCACATCACCATGTAATCACCTTTCCAGTTTATCCATCCATCATGTGACGTCGTAGTCAACTACGCGACGTGTATAATTACGTCATAATCAATGACGTCATTATGGTGCCATGAATCACGTAGATAAGTACGCAACCAACGAATAATTGAAGACGGGCTGTGTCTTGTTGTAGGATGTATGTCTTTGCTATTTCATAAATATTCTAATATTTTGAAATTAATTTGAATTAGCTTTTAAATAGTAAACAGCTTACCCGTATAGTTATGACGACATGAATGATGTAGATAAGTACGTCACGAACGCATAGGCCCTAATTGATGACGGATTATGCATTATTGTACACATTGTATGTCTATTATTTAATAAATATTTTGTTGAATATTTACCTTATAGTTTTCAGGAAATTGATAGTGAGGGCGTTCGCCCGATCCCAACACGCCAGGGAAGTTTGGGCAGAACGTAACTAGAGGTGGACGGGCCATGGCTAAAACTTGATTCCTCCATTGTATATCAATCTGGTCTTACAGAACGGAACGGTCCATTATTTAGGCTCTGATAATTGGGGAATTATCCGCGGATAGAGACAACTATAAGGTCATGGCTATAATAACAAGGGTGTGCTGGTGGTGTGTTTGGGGGTTGGGTGAGGGTGGGGGTGGGTGGCTGTTTTAACACGGACCGCGACTAGGACCATTAAGAGTTAATGAATCGACTCAAACTTGGGTGTACGAAAACAAGACGATATTGTGACAAATTAGTTGCGCAAATGTGTTGCTATAGCAATGGATGAAATACGGTGATAATTTGCTCAACAAAGAAATGATATCCAGCCATATCAGATGCGTCAAGATCGACTGGAATGCCACTCGGATCTTCTTCTAATTCAGGAAGGATATCCTTTTATTAGGGGTCACGGTGTAAACCCACCTCAAGTTTATGGTGCATCCTCAATCCGCAATGCAAGAGAGGTTAATATGCATTGCATAATTTAATAGTTATGAGCTGGTAAGTAAACTTGAGTCCCGATAATCCAGTAAATGGCAACTGCCTTGATCTCTTTATCAGAATGGTGCCACACATTTGCTTAATAACATGACATTATTGAGCGTGGGAATGATCATTGTTTGACAGGCTGACTTAAGATGATATGCATAGTCTAAATAAGATAACATTTATAGTCATGGTGTGGGGGTTGAGAGATGTGTGCTGGTGATGATGGCGCTTGTGTCAGTGGTAGTGGTTGTGGAACTTGTGTGCGTAATGGTGATGGGGATGGATAGTAGTAGTAGTAGTAGTAGTCGTAGTAGTAGTAGTAGTAGTAGTAGTAGTAGTAGTAGTAGTAGTAGTAGTAGTAGTAGTAGTAGTGGCAGTGGTACTGGAAGTGGCAGGGGAAGTAGCAGAAGTTGTACTGGTGGTGGTTACAGTGGCGGTTATAGATGCTGTTGGCGTAGGTGATGGCAGTGATGTTGATGGTGATTGTGGTGGTGGTAATACGGGTTTTTGTCGCTTCACGGGAGCCAGCTCAATAGGATTATTGTCAAATCGTGATTAGGTCTTAGTCACATTATTATCAGTCTACTGTAATCTACCCATTGATAACAATAGAAGGTGGTTCTTTAAGGCTGCACATTCAAACCAAAATGCTTCAAAATATAATTAGTTAAATTGTATACACCTAGAGTCTTAAATTGTGTACCTCAATGTCATGAAACGAAATTAATATCAGCATTAATTATGCTTTCATTCCTTAAAAATTAATATGTTTTTAGTTGTGAAGATGAATTATAGACCCTCTAATTCAGAACTTAAAAAAGTATATTAATTTCTATGTAATCATGTTACGTTAAGATTTATATCGTTTCATTGCATATAGGTACATAATTTAAGCCTCTAAAAGTATACAATATGAACAATTATATTCTCAAGCATTTTAGTGTGAATATATATAGACCTTTAACTCAAGATAGCACATGCCCTCAAACAACATCATATGAAGGAAGCAAATGGTTTATAATATATTGCCTTGCATTATAATACCTGTAGCTATCATGCCTTGATGCGCATAGACTCTCTGCGTAAGGCCAGATTGATATACAATGGAGGAATCCAGTTTTAGCTATGCCCCGACCAACTTTAGCAAAGCTCAACCTACACCCCCAAACCCCCACCCACACGTGTTGGTATCGATCGATCTCTGAACTCCGTAAC
Organism: Chaetoderma sp. LZ-2023a; assembly: GCA_034401795.1. Taxonomy (NCBI): domain Eukaryota; kingdom Metazoa; phylum Mollusca; class Caudofoveata; order Chaetodermatida; family Chaetodermatidae; genus Chaetoderma; species Chaetoderma sp. LZ-2023a. The sequence continues at coordinate 99,554,315 of CM067366.1, forward strand.
TATCAATTTCCAGGAAACTATGCATGTAAGCTGATAGATATGCTGATACTATGGCAGCAAACAGCGCCCAGTCAAATTAGTTTCAATATATTCAACATAATGTTTATTAAATAGTAAGGACATATAAGTCGTACAACAACGCTTAGTCATTCATCAATTAAACGTCCATGTCTTCGTGACGAACTTAGCTACATCATTCATGACCTAATTGATTATGACGCCATCCTACACGTCCCGTAGTTGATTATGACGTCATATGATTGATTGAAAAGTGGACTCCTCCATTCCCAAGTAGATACAGATAAATAATACCTGGATTCACGTAAACTCTTTATTCAGTTTGATATTATTTTGGTAAATACAATAATTGCGTCGCGATGTATAATAAAAAGGACAAGAATTATTTTTAAATCTGTACATATCTGATTACTTATTATTTTCTCAGTCTGTCGTATGAATTAATTGAATAATAATAATAATAATAATAATAATAATAATAATAATAATAATAATAATTATAATGCATTATAGACTAAAGCTTATAATGGACGGATCTTAAACTCAATGGATTTGAGTGAATAGTAGTATCCCCTAAATAACTCCCAGTTGACACCATCAGCGCGCGTTGAGTGAACACCTGCGTGGTAATGACCGTTTGGATTGGTACAGTGGCATTTCGTATACCACCATGCACCGTGATAAAGGGAGGCACAGTTGCTGGAAGTCGTGTCCTGATCACGATCCCAAGTAGAAAAGGGTATGCCATTTCTTCCGCTGATACAGTCACCTTAATAATAATAATAATAATAATAATAATAATAATAATAATAATAATAGACGATATATATTTATATATATATATATATATATATATATATATATATATATATATATATATATATATATATATATATATATATATATATATATATATATATATATATATATATATATATATATATATATATATATATATATATATATATATCATCATCATCATCATCATCATCATCATCATCATCATCACCTATATTTTTATTATTCCTTTCAGGTCTGTTGTTAATAGTTGTCAAAGCTTAGTTGGTGAAGAAATGTTGAAATTTGAACCCAATCTCAATCTAGTTTCGCCAAATACACATGTATCAGAATGAATCAATCCAAGACAGATAGAATGTTAATCCCAATTCTGTGAACAGGTAAAGAATGGAATCTTTGGAAATGAACGTTCACCAATTTCCTTCACTATTGGAAAGAGGACTTTACACAAACAAAATGCCTTGGTAAACTGTGTGTCTCCATCTTCGTATGAATATATTGTGAACAGTATTATGTGTGATGCGGCTATCGAGCGCCTAGAAACAATGTACATTCGTCCGAAGAATACAATTCTCGCACTGCACCTACTGGCGCCACTCGTAGGCAGCAGCCTGGAGAAACCTTGGACCAGTATCTACAGGAACTAATGCAGTTGCTGAGGACTGTCACTACCGACGTATACAGAGAGGAATGTGTCAGGGATGCTTTTAACAGCGGATTATCATCCCAAGTCATTTGACAACGCTTATTGGAGAATAAAACTCCTGATTTGTAAACAATGTTTGATCAAGCACGGCCTTTGAAATCGGCACAGAGAGAGTGGTGGTGTATACATCCGTTAATGCCTCTGTGATTATTTCTAATATCAATGCAGGAGATGATTCAGACAGTTGCGAGAGGAATTCTTCGGTTGAAGATGAGAAGTCAATGACCGCGGTCACTCAAAGAATGAGCTACAGCAAACGGAGGTGCTTTTTTCTGTGGGAACAATTCGCATCCCCGACGGTGTTGCCCTGCTTGAGATGCTACATGTCATTACTGCAAGAAGAAAGGGCACTTTTCCTATGTCTGCCGCACATCTACAGCTGGTTTTGATGGGACAATTGTCTCATGTACGCTTCTGTTAGCTACTGTGACGGATGCATCTCAGCAGTCTTCATCTAAAGCAGTGATTAACTTTTCCATAAACGGATAACAGTACAAAGCCTTAGTAGATGCTGTAAGTTCAGAAATTTATATCTATCTACAAATGGCAGAGCCCCTCCTAGTTCCTGTTCTGTCATCGAATGGACATGTGTCCATGGCCTCGAGTGTACTTAGTAGTCCTATTATTCGTATCTGTAGTGTCACCTTGAACTTGCAAAATCCTATTTATAATAATGTTCGTCTATCTGTTCTCAATACACTCTGTTGTGATGTCATTCGTGGACATGATTTCATGGACAGACATGAATTCGTTTGTATTAACATCGGCCGCTCTGAAGCTGTCATGAACGTTTAAACACAACCACAGTCTGTAGCCTCGCGTCGTCCTCAGTCGATCCTCCTCTCTTATTCTCAAATCTCATGGATGACTGCCACCATATCCCGACTAAATCAAGACACTACAACATGGCAAACAAAGTGTTCATTGACAATGACACTAGGAGATTGCTCGGTGAGGGTATAATAGAGCAAAGTTCGTTACCGTAGAGAACACAGTTTTTAGTCACATCAAATGAGAAACATACGAAAAGACTAGTAATAGACTATTCCCAGACATTATTTCCGGGTATTGATACGCATCTATTACCGAGAATATTTCCGCACTTGCTAAATACCATAAATTCAGTACTGTGGATCTTTAAAAGTGCATCCCATCAAATTCCTGTATAAGATCATGAGAAGATAATATAATACATCGTTTTCGAGGCTAATGGACGCCTGTATCAATTTTGACGTGTTCCTTTCAGTGTCACTCATGTCGTAGATGCTTTTAATGGGTGATGTATAGATTTGTTGAAGAAAATAACTTGAAGAGAGTTTTTATGTACGTTGACAATATAACTTTTGGGTGATGAATCAGAAGCACCATGATGTGAATCGAACTAAGTATCTGAAAGTACCGCACAAATACTAGTTGATTTTCAATGAAGACAAATATGTGTATTCTGTTAAGAGACCGCAGTTACTCAATTACATTATCAGTCATGGCTGTCTCAAGTCTGACCCGGATCACATGAAATCTCTTAGACATCTTCCTGTACCATAGAGTTTAAGGGTATGCAAAGAAATCCATAGGTATGTTCGCCTACTAAAGTCAGTGGATCCCAGTTCTCTAACAAAGTCCCCCCTCTGGTGAAAGCACATTCATTTGTGCTGAGGCCCTATCTGCATTTGACCAACTTAAAGCTGATGTTGAGAATGCGAGTATGCTGGCCATAGACGAGTCTCAATCTTTTGTCATAATGCCTCGGATGTAGCTCTGGCTGGACGCCTCAATAAGGGAGGACGCCCTGTGGCCTTCTTCTCAAGAACAGTACATCCTCGCGAAATGGTGCATGCTCCAGTAGAGAAAGAGGCTTGTGCCATAGTAGAGTCGGTCAGCACATTTCCCCCTAGTTACAGATCAGGAGATTTATTGTTTGTGCTTGATTCAAAGAACCACGAGAAAATAAAGAATGATAAGATATGGCGGTGGTGGATGGAATTGAGGTGCTACAGTTACGACATCATGTACCGACCTGGTAGGGAGATTGCCTCTGCCGATTGTGTTTCGAGAACATTCTGTTCGGCCATCAGCTCTGGTGCTCATGGAGAATGTTAGACATGTAGTCAGACAGTGTGCTGAATGGGCTAAAATCAAACCTAGTTTTTGTAATCCGTACACTACATCTCTTATCAAGTCTATTCAAGTATTGATTTGTAGAGCCCTCTGCCATCTGCTAAGATAAATAAATGCCTACTAACTGTAGTTGAAAAGTGTTCTAGAGTTCCGTTTGCATTTGCGTGTCCGGATATGACATCATCGACAGTCATAAAGTGTTTCACACAATTATTTGCATTGTTTAGAATGCCTGCATATATACATTCAGGCAGGGTCAATCGTTCATGTCCTCTGAAGTTAAATTATTCTTACAAACTATTGCAACTAGACGAACAACCCCTATGCTCGTCAGTGCAATGGGCATTTGACACGTTACATAATTTGGAAAGCAATCACTCTAGCCATGCATTCAAAGGGTCTCATGGACACTCAATGGGACATGATATTGCTTGGTGCTTTGCACTTGATTAAGAGTGTGTTATGCACTGTCACGAACTGTACACCTCATGAACGCTTTCTGACCTTACCGAAGCATACGTGTCTTATGCAACCAGGGCCTGTTCTTTTCTCCTTCTTCTTTTCGATCGCTGTTATTTCTCAAGATGAAATCTGTGGTTTTCTGCAGTTCTTCCACAGGCCCGTACAGCTTTTCAAGAAAAGAGGTTGACAAAGGTCAGATCTCTTCTCTCAGCAGCTGATACGTACTGCAACATTGAAGTCTGTGCTCTGTGGTCTGTTCTGCTTCTCCACAAGGACAAGCGCGCGATGTCGTAAGGTGGAACTGCCTGTACATGTGTTGGTTTAGTCTGTTATGTCCAGTTTTGAGACGAAAAATGGTCACTTGCTCTGGCCTCGAGAGATGATGGTAGGCATCTTCTGATTGAGGTGTTCTATAGAGTGACCTGATGATAGTCTTCATCTATGTATGGGTAACCATGTTTTTTGTCTGATTCTCTTCTGCACCCACCTTTGCCATCTTGTCTGCTTCCTCATTTCCTTGGACTCCACAGTGTGAGGGGATCCACTGCAATGCTATCTGAAAGCATTTGACGGTTTGTAGTGCATCTTCAAGTTGTGGCAGCTTACCTTTGGTGATAGCCTCAACGACGGAGCGGGCATCAGATAAAAAGACAATCTGCGCAAAAGGGTCTGCTGTTCTGTTGATGGTATTAGCTGCATGAACCAGTGCTTCGACTTCAGCTCTGTAGTTTGTGCAATGTTTGCCTGTCGGTATTGCAGCTGACTCATGTTGTCCGTTTGGATACTATATGGCAGTCCAGCACCTCAGCTCCTAATTGCATCTTTGGCTGATCCATCTGTGTAGATCCTTATCCATGTCTCCTGAGGGTACATTTCTTCCAGTATGGCTAGGGTCAGGGCCTTCTTGCTCACATCACTGTGTTCATCTTTGGTTGTGAGATGAGGTACTGTGGTACGAATAGCTATGCTCTCTAGTTTGTTTTCCCAGTGTGGAGGATCAAGTGTGTGGTTTGGGTCTTCTATTTGTGCTGGCAACATTTCTTGGTGTTTCCTTTGAAGTTTTTTGTCTCTTTCACAAAACTTGATCTTTTAAGTCTTCCTGATGACAGCTGTGCTTGCCTGATCTTCATCGGGTGGTTGTTGAACGATTTGAACTTTGCAGCTTGGATCAGTGCTTTGCATTCCCTTCCTTTACTAAGTGGGGGGATGCCTGCTGTCTGCTCCATTTTTTCTATTGGTGTTGATCTCATTCCACCAGTGATGATGTGCAGTGCCTGCTTTTGTACTCTGTCGAGGCTATGTTGATGAGATTTAGCTGTTGTCATCCATGAGCTGCATCCACACTCACGGTGTGGTCGTACGGCACCTAGGTAGATGGTCTTGAGGATCCTCTCATTGGCACCCCACTTTGTTCCTGCCAGCTTCCTCATGATGTTTAGCTTTCTTCTGGCCTTTGCCTCTGTGTTCTGGATGTGCTCTTTCCATGTTAATCTTCTGTCATAGGTGACTCCCAGGTATGTCTTCTGGTCCCCGTACTCGAGTGGAGTACCGCCCAGTGTCAGATTGCCAACCTTGGTTTTGGAGGACATTGAGAATAGCATGGCTGATGATTTTTCTTTGTTGATGGTAATACACCAGCGATTGGCCCAAGCTGTAATTCTGTCCAAGGCGAGCTGCATTCTGTACGTGGCAGTCGTTGTGTACTCCTCGGTGCACCAGAGTACGAGGTCATCTGCATATAGGGCTGCTTGGATCCCATTGGGCAGCTCTGCTACAATGTCATTAATGAAGAGTATGAACAGAGTTGGTGATAATACTCCGCCTTGTGTTACCGCTTGTCTCAGCCTGTTCTTTTGAAAAAGACATGTTCGGTTAAGTAAATATGATCATATGGTTGAAGAGGTGGCATTAAGTGAGGGTAATCTGTCCTATGGAAGGAAGACAACAGTATCAGAGACCTGGCCCGTTTATGGTACATACGTGTGAAAGTGGTGACAGTAGCCGATGCTTGGAACCGACCAATGTGCCACATTCTGATATCATAGCTGACGAATTAAGAAATTCCGATGCCAACATTCCGGAAATCGATTATAATGTAGTTTAGAGTGATTTAGAGACCAACGCTCGCGCTGGTAGTTCTCATTGGTTAAGACGTTCTACACGAGCTAGCAAAAAGCTAGATCGTCTTGGAATTGTGGATTAATAGTGTTGAACATTGGTGAATTGGCAGATATTAACTCGAAAAACTTGTTTGTGCCTAAATTGTTTATTATTATTTCTGGACCACCACCTGGCTGACACAATTTTCTTTCTTTTAAGAGGCGCAAAATGTTGTGAAATTGCCATGGAATGGTTGTTTATTCACCTATTTTGTTTCTTCGGGTAGCAGTTCAATAAACCGACATGTCCCCTTAGTTAGTTAGTTAATCAGTTAGTCAGTTAGTTAGTCTGCACTGGATAATAATAATTTAAAATAATTATGTTGTGCTAGTTTGGCTGTTTCAAAGTAGATTCAAAATTCTCTTTATAGTTACCTGAAATTGAGATTATGTGAATTCAGGCTTCAAAAGGTTAAAATGTCATTTGTCTCATGTTAGTATAATGGATATTCCGAATGGCAGGTTTCATTGCATTCTTACCTGCATCACCGCTATATCCAGAGATTGTGAGCTGATAGCCTGTCAGGTCATCAGCGATAGAAAACTGACTGTACCTAGCATACGTGTCATTGCCCTCAAAGTCACTCATGTCCACGCGGAGTTCTTGAGGAGACATCACTGTCAGTGCGTGCACATAGGATAGTCCTGCAGGATTGCAACCAATATGACGGTCAAATGGCAAATAGTCAATTCATAAACAGTAATCAGTCTGAAGTTGAATCAAAACACTTTCTAAACACTAGATGGACTGCGTCCCACGTGTCGAGCCTTTTAATATTTCCCGCATATCGCGCACCATTTCTGGCAGTGTAGTGAAATAAGGATGTCTTAAAATAGTATACCCTACCACCACCACACATACGCACGCCCGCAGGCACGCATGCGTGCGGGCGCATGCGTGGACACACATACGCACACATGCACGCACGCACGCACGTACATCACTACCGCCCCGTCCCGATCAATTAAATGTCTACTGAAAAACTTAAACATTCTTCTAATTCTTTAAAAGGAGAAGAATCACATAGAAATAAACTCAGAAAGTTCAAACTACATAAAATATGTAAACAATTTGGAGTCTCGATACAGTGATAGCTTATAATAAATCTGCAAAGTTTTATTGACATCGAATTTAAGCTCTTGATGAATTAAATGACCATTGAAAAAAGGTAACATTTACTTAATTCTTGGTGCACGTCGAACGGCAGACGTCATTTGGATCGCTATGTCGAGATCCGCGCGTGGCTATAGGCTCGACAATTACTCTCCGTGTGATGCAGATTGGATACGATATTAGTATAGAACAATTCTGTAAGGTTTTATTGACATCGGATAAGATCTTGATGAATTAAATACACATTTTAAACTATAACGTTCTCCTGATTGTGAAATACAGACTAAGACCAAACCTTGTAAAGGTATTGTGAAAAAATTAAAATTAATTTAATTATATTGTCGACTGAACGCAATGATGGCATAGAACAAATCTGTAAAGTTTTTATTGAGATCAAATACGCCCTTATTGAATTGGATGTACATTCACAAACTTTAACATTCTTCTAATTCTTAGTGAGATAGACTAAGTTTAAACCATGAAAAAGTATGCGAAAAAGTATAATTAATTTTATTATAATATGGACCGGATACAATGACGGTATAGAAGAAACATATGAAGTTTTAGTGAGATCGGATGAGACTGGATGAATTAAATGTAGATTAAAAAACATTAACATTTATCTGCGCGCCGCATGCTCCACCCCAAATGCCACACGCATCTAAGTATTTTCACAAACAGTAGTCCATCTGAAGTTGATTCAATAAACTTTGTATACAAAGGTTATCATCATAGGGCAGGTCCTGCGTACTTTGAAAACGGTCGCAGTAGTTATAAAGAGCAGCCTAAACAATAGAAGCTGGGAACGCAAGCGCAGATACGCTTGCCTATAGTTCACACACACTCATTCATCGTCATGCCATACGTTATCACCACTGACTGCTGTCTGTTCTCCGTTGATGTAAGTGTTGCTTTCTTAGGTTAGGCCATGCTTTAGGGGGAAATCTGTATATATACGTAGTACTAAAATTGACATTGCCCATATGATAAGCAGAACCAAACATTATTTATTGCTTAATAAACAAACCGAATTTGCATAGCATGAAAATGTTCTACATACTTTGCTCTATGCATAATGCATCTGAGGATAATTTCCTGCCATGCTCGGGTGACATCCATTCACAATATTAACGCGATTAGTCGCGTCTATTGTCAGCCATACGCGACGGCATTCTCGACCCTTTTCGTATAATATCGATGCAATTTCTAGCCACATGTCCTCCTGGTGTATGGGGATGATGACAAGGTTCTTAGAAGGAATGCCATCATGGGGCAGTATCTTTCGCTAAGATTTTAAAATCATCTTTATCCAAAGATATATGCGATAGAAGACTTATATTAGTGCATGTAGCGAGTTAGTGAATGAACTCTAATCCATCTGAGTATGACAGATTTGATACAGGTCCTAAAATGTATATATTTACAGCACTAAATTAGTGGATAACCTTTCGGTAACAAGAGTTGAGTTGACTTTTTGCACTGCTCTCTGGTTGAAGAATAATAAGAAACAGAATCGACAGTGAACCATATCATTCATACTGGGATTTATATAAGCAAAAATAGTGATGTATACAGGTTTTGCAATGCCTGCTTCATAATGTTCAATTTTTATTTTATCTTATATGGATTTATAGTATCTATATATGATCCGATAAAAGAGATAAACGTAATCTGATAAATGGGTATCTTAATCGTATTAAAGAATTTATGAAAACTATAGGAACCTACCTAGCCAGTATTCTCCCGAAACATCGCCAAAACCTCTTTCATACATCCACCAGCTTCTATAGAAATCCACAGAGCCATCTAATCTTCGTTGGAACACCTGCAAGTGAAATCAATAATAATAATAATAATAATAATAATAATAATAATAATAATAAAAATAATAATAGTAATAATAATAATAATTTCACTTTTCCTAGGAAAGGGCCGCGACAAATACCCTCACCGAGCCCTCACCGCTTCAACACCATCTCCGAGGTAACAACCTTCAGACTATCTCTATGCCGTCCCTAGATAACGCTATATCCACCCTGAAAATAACTGACACAAAACCAAGCTATCATAAAGATCCACAATGTTCTGGGAACCAACTTGATTTCAACTTCTATTATGCGACCATCCAAACAATTTCTGATACAAACCGACGTCTATGACGTGCAGACCAACCAGGTATCCAAAAGAATGTACTTACCGTCCATCCACCGCCATCTGTGGTCATGTCACAATACACAGATACCTGCGAGCATGACATCTGTAGCGGCTGTATGACATATACCCCGTTTGCAGAGAACCCTCTGTCCTTCCATTCCTGGCAGTTCCGTGGCTGACAGCAATCTGTTTAGAACACAATGAATACGTTGTCTATCATTATTATTCTATCCGAGAGTTTCATAGGATTTGTAGTAAACCGTGCTTTACAGATAAATAATAATATTTATATCTGCGTTTATGTGGACCCTTAGAAGTTAGATTGCTGCCAAACGGTTACGCGAAGGGCAGATTATACAATATACGTCCATTCCGCCATGCAACATATTTTATGATATAGCGGCAATTCAACATAGATGGAAGGAAAGTGACAATAAAATATTAATATAAAACACTTTCATCTATAGCTTAATAGTTTGAGAGTAAGATAAAGTCCGACATATACATGTACATACCAGCATTTGATATGGAAGAGAGGCCAAGCATCAACAACACAAATACGGCCCATTTCCGCACCAATGAATGCTGCGAATCGTAGAATTGCATCTGAAACAAAGTTAAAACAAGAGTTGCCATTTCACGCTGCAACAAACCATAACAGAGTGTATGTTGTTGGATAACTTTTTAACACTTCCACATACGAAGTGACATATTCTGTATGTAGTAAGGAATAGGGTGCTGAATATATTGAAACTGATTTAACTGGGAGATGTCCCTGCATGTGACAGCAGCGCAACAGCTCCCAGTCAAATTGGTTTCAAAATATTCAAATTACTTATCCGAAAGCTTTATCATGCAATATCAGAGTGAACTTTACATTTCTAGTATTGAGCCACGGGGCGCATTTTCTGGATATCGTTCCTTTTAGTAAATTTTAGCTCTGTCAGCGATAACTTCTTTAAATGTTCCAAATTATCAATTTCACTAACCCAGTCCAAGTAACCTTTGAAGGTGTCTGCTTGTGCCTAAGATCGTGTTTGTGCGCGTAATAAAACTGCTCCGTCCCTGATGACACAAATTACCAGGCCGTACTTTGCCAATACTGGGCCGCATTGGCCCGGATTTGCTCCATTGCCAGCCTATTAACCTGCGTTGTCACAGGTATCTTGCTAATTTGCAATACCGTTACTAAATTTGATAAATAAGTATAATTCCCTTATCGTTATAAGCCCAATAATCCACCTGCAATCACCCCCCCCCCCTCCAGCTAATCTGCGGCCCATTGTGCTCCTCAACTGCATACGGAAAATCTTATCCAATTGTACTCAGAGACAAGATCGTTGACTTCACTGGATCCTGTGAAAGTGGATTTAAACGTGGGCACAGCTGCACAGACATTGTATGGGCTCAAAGTATGCTTGTCTCAGTAGTCATGTCCAAGCACGGGGATTTCCACAACATGGGCATTGCCATGTTACGAGCCTCCGACACAATTAAACGCTCAAATAGCCAAGATGTACTGCCCCAGGCCAGTTGCAATCAGGATGAGCTACGACTAGTGAGACTACTGCTTGGGGACACCAAGCTGAGAGTATGAGTCATGACAGTGACGTCTGCAGATTTTTGGACATCAATTGACTCCCCACAAGGAGATGGTCTATCTCATCTGCTTTTTCCCTGTTACCTTACCGCTGCATTGAAATCCGTGCAGGAAAATTCCACAAGACCACCCCACCCCACCCACCCCACCACACCCATCCCAGTGTACATAGTTGGCATGGCACTGGAGATGGAATTTCCAACGATGCAATATACAAGATGTGTAATACCTCGCCGCTGTCTGTAAATGTCGCCCAGCAAAGATGGCCCATGTTTGGCCATGGGCTAAACAAGCCAGAAGACACACGAGAACACAGAGCCATGGAATTCTCCCTACTTGGAGCCAGCAAATGCAAAGCTAGGGGAGAACGTCATTGCATAAATCTTGTAAGCGTGCTACGAGGTGACCTCCAGAAAGCAGGACTCTGTACACTCAGATCAAGAATGGACCTGAGGAAGGTAAAGATTTTTGTTGAAGACAAAACAGAGTGGTCAAATGGAAGAAGGACTGATTGCAGCTGTATGATGTTTCTACTGGTACAGCCGTAGAATACAGTAATACTAATATAATGTTATCTTACCTTAATACTCCAAGGTGGCAGAATCTGCTATGCTCGTTATTGCCTTAAAAGTACTTATACTTGCCTGTCACCCATAACAGTGTCTTATATAGGGAGCAAAATGATTACGTTGGCCAATATATTAATTGTTGTTAATCCCACATCCTGCCGACCTGAATTCATTTCTCCGTCATGCGGGGTTGGGAGGGGTGGGGTGGTGGTGTTTATAAGCTATTATAATCAAAACACATCCTGTTTATCATTTCTATTTCAAAAAGAAATATAAACATAGTACTCATTATGCCCCGGTTCACGGAATATAGAACGTATCCCCAATATAATGGCGGCAATCTCTGATAAATTATGCTTACATAGAAAGCTTATACTCAATAAACTTGGTGATATTGCAGTCCAGACTGGTACACGGTATTTATCCATTACTGGTTATGCCATCTGACCACTGCAGAGGCTGTATTGGCTGGCTTGACCATTATAGAATGACGTTGAAAGAAGAGGGTTTAATTTCACTACCAGAAGCGTCGTGCTATATAAGATGAAGATGAATAAACTCTAGCTATTTGTTATCAGATATAAAGATAATCCAACCAGAATGACGTCAGTCTTATTCTGCATTCAACCCGGATCTGTGCGTATGCATGTGTGTTTATTAATAAACACATATCCGTGTTATTGATACGTGGCTACACGTGTGCGCCCTATGAATGCCCTCATAGAGAACACAAGGGATCATTTTGAAAACTGCCGTGATGCGGCCTACACACTGGTTTATCAACGTTGGCATGGACTATTACCGGAGATTTGTGTGATCAAGTGTAGCCTACCAACAACTGCTGTCTGGTGGGGGGGTGCGGGCAGGGGTAGCTTTCCCACAACTGCGATCTATGGGATCAGGGACAGCCTACTGACACCTGTGATTCAGCGAGGGGGTCTACCAACACCTGTGATTTCTAGAATATGGGTTAGTCTAACCACACCTGCGATTTCTGGCATAAGTGGTAGCCTACCCACAACTGCAATCTTTGGGATCAAGGATAGACTACCAACAGCTGTAATTTCCTATGTCGGGTTTAACCTACCTACACCTGTGGGTCAGGGGTAGCCTAACTACACCTGTGGGTCAGGGGTAGCCTACCTACACGTGTGGGTCAGGGTTAACCTACCTACACCTGTGGGTCAGGGGTAGCCTACCTACACATGTGGGTCAGGGGTAGCCTACCTACACATGTGGGTCAGGGTTAACCTACCTACACCTGTGGGTCAGGGTTAACCTACCTACACCTGTGGGTCAGGGGTAGCCTATCTACACCTGTGGGTCAGGGTTAACCTACCTACACCTGTGGGTCAGGGGTAGCCTACCTACACCTGTGGGTCAAGGTTAACCTACCTACACCCGTGGGTCAGGAATAACCTACATACACCTGTGGGTCAGGGGTAGCCAACCCACGCTGCAGTTTCTTGGATCAGGTGTAGCCTACCTATACATGCGATTTCTGGAAACGGTGTAGTCTAACTACTCCTGCGATTTCTTGCATAAGTGGTAGCCTACCTACAACCGCAATTCATGGGATCAGGTGTAGCCTACATACACATGTGATTTAGGGGCAGCATACACACGGCTACACGACTGGAATTTATGGAACCAGGAGTAGCCCACCAATGCCTGCAATTTCTTGAATAAGAGGTAGTCTAACCACACCTGCAGTTTCTGGAATACGTGCGAGCATATACCCACAACATCAAGTTCTGGGATAAGGGATGGCCTACCAACAGCTGTAATTTCTTATGTCTGGGTTAGTCTACCTACACATGTGGTTTCAGGGTTAGCCTACACACGGCAGCGGTTTCTCCGATCAGGTGTAGCCTACGCACACAGGCGGTTTCTTAGGTTAGGGGTAACTAACCCATATCCACGGTCTCTGAGATCAGTCAGCGTCATAGCCTATCCAGTAGCCTCACAGAAAATTTTGAAACCGAAATGTTCTGAAATGCAATTTCTCGTAATCCGAAGGGTCATAAAAACATAATAGAGGATCCATTTTTAGCAATGTCACGTCCATTTCCAACTAACCTCCGCCGCCTTTGTACGCCTCATGGAATCGATTTATATACCTTTAACTATTTAAAAACGCCGACCCAGGTATTTACATAGTTACCTATGCATACCTGCCAGTCTGCAAACTTCCGTCAAACCTCCTATGTGTGAGTGAGTGAGTGAGTGAGTGAGTGAGTGAGTGAGTGAGTGAGTGAGTGAGTGAGTGAGTGAGTGAGTGAGTGAGTGAGTGAGTGAGTGAGTGAGTGAGTGAGTGAGTGAGTGAGTGAGTGAGTGAGTGAGTGAGTGAGTGAGTGAGTGAGTGAGTGAGTGAGTGAGTGAGTGAGTGAGTGAGTGAGTGAGTGAGTGAGTGAGTGAGTGAGTGGGTGGGTGGGTGGGTGGGTGAGTGAGTGAGTGAGTGAGTGGGTGGGTGAGTGAGTGAGTGAGTGAGTGTGTGAGTGAGTGAGTGAGTGAGTGAGTGAGTGAGGGAGCGAGCGAGCGAGCGAGCGGGCGGGTGGGTGGGTGGGTGGGTGGGTGGGTGGGTGTGTGAGTGAGTGAGTGAGTGAGTGTGTTATGCTTTTTTGTTTATTCCGAACGGGTGAATCGTTTTGAGTTCTTTGATCCAGTAGTGTTCTCTCTTTAATCTTAGTTTTTTGTTATCTGTAAAAATTCTTTCAATTGGTCTTATCGTGATGTCTTTCATAGAATGTCTTGGTTGGTTGAAATGCCATGAGATTCTCATGTCTGTTTGGTGTCGGATTGCATGGATATTTTGTGTGAGTCGTTTGCTGAGTGTTTGACTTGTTTCTCCTATGTATTGAGAGCTGCATTGTTTGCATTCTGTGAGGTAAATAATGTTGGTGGTATTGCAGCTCATTTGTGTGTTGATTTTGTAGTCTTTACCAGTGACGTAACTAGTGAATTTGTCAGCAGTGTTCATGTATTGTTTGATGTGATGCAATTGCTGTTGTTGCATTGTTGGAGTGTCCCTACTATGTCGTGAGTGTCATCTGGTGTCGGTACGATCTTATTGTTAGCATCTGGATTTTTTATTTTAATTAGGCTAGAGTGGACTAGGTGGTCCCTAATGCTTTTATTTTTCTTGAATGCTACTACTGGGTAGTTGGGAAAAATTGGTGCTCAGATTGGTGAAGACAAGATGTACTTTTTCCAGTAGGTTCGAATGGATTTGCCTATGTGTTCTAATGATGGGTGGTATTGTAGTATGCAAGCTGGCCTACGCTGTTTTTGTGTGGGTTGTTTGTAAAGAATGTCTTCTCTCTGTGTGTTCTCGGTTTTTTCTATGATGGCTTTAATTTCTGTCTCTTTGTATCCCCGGTGGATGAATGCATCTGTGAGTTCGTGTGTGCGTTGTTTTAATCTAGTGGGATCTGTGATGATGCGTTTGTATCTTAATGCTTGGCTGTAGATTAGGGAATGTTTTGTGTTTTTAGGGTGGCTTGATTGTTTGTGAAGATACTGTTGTTTGTCTGTAGGTTTTCTGTATAGGTCCAATTTAAGCTTGTTATCTTCTTTGTATACCATTGTGTCCAAAAATGGGATTTTTTCTGTTGAATATTCCAAGTCAAATTTTATTGTGGGATGCTCTTTATTCATGTGTGCGTGAAATTCAAGTAGTTCGTTCTCACTGGTGTTCCAAATGAAAAATATGTCATCTATGTATCTAACTAAGTGAGATGGAGTGCTGCCCATCCATGTTGATAACATTCTGCTTACTATGGTGTACACGTAAATGTTAGCATATTTGACAGCAAACTTGGCTCCCATGGCTGTTCCATGTGTTTGTATGTAGTAGTCTTCATTGAATTGGAAGCTGTTTTTTGTAAGAATGTATCTCATTATTTGGGCCAATTCGTCTGGGTAGATGTGTGTAGGTGTGTGGTTATTGTTGTTTGTGTTTGTTTTTTCAAGTGTATGTCTGTAATGTTCTGTGACAATCTGTATGTCTTCTTCGTGTGGGATGTTTGTGTATAGTGATCTGACATCCATTGTGCATAGGATTGAGCCAGCATCCACTGTAGTGTTTTCTATATGTTGGATGAATGCAGTGGTGTCTCGTAGTAGATTTGGGATATCATTTTCCGTGTCTTTTAGTAGGTGGTCTGTGAATTCATTAATGCGTGACTTAGGGCCATCGCAGTTGGATACAATCGGGCGTCCGGGTAGTGGTATTTTGCCTTTGTGTATCTTAGGGTTAATGTAGATGCGTGGAGTTCTGACTTTGAATTCGGTGAGATATCTGTGTGTCTGTCCTGTGATGGCTCCGGTGATTAGAAGTTCGTTAATGTATGCATCTATGGTGTCTTTATATTCTAAAGTGGGATTTTCACTGAGTTTGGTGTAGTATGCGACATCTGTAAGTTGTCTGTGTACTTCTGCAATGTAGTCTGTTTTGTTGAGAATGACTATTGCGGAGCCTTTGTCTGCTGGTCTGATGACTATGTTTGTGTTATTAGCTAATGTTTTGAGGGCTGTTTTCTCATGGTGTGTGATGTTGGATCGTGGTGACTTGTCGGGTGGTTTGGTGATAAGCTTGGTGAGTGATGACCGGAGTTTGTTGATGGCATTGGGTGTTGTGCTTGGTCTCCATTCTGAGGGTAGTTTGAATTTGGATGGTGCTGTGGGTTTTTCAAGGTTGTTGCTGTAAAAGTAGTATTTGCATTCTAACTTCCTGATGAATTGATCTATGCAATGTATTTGTGTGTCTGGTTATATGTGGTGTGGTGTGGGTACAAATGAAAGGCCTTTGTTTAGAATGGAATTTTCTGTTTTGGTAAGTTTGTGGTTGGACAGGTTAACGACAATATCTGGTGTTATTTTTTGTTTGTTGATGATGCGTTGTTTTCTGCGTTATTGTAGTTGTGTACCTGATGTTAAACGTCTAATTGGCCGATTATTTCTAAGAGTAGTTTTTTTTAAACTGCTTTTACTGCTATGGACACATAAACGTGTAACACAAATCAGAATAAATTACTCGGTACATCAATACCCGTGCGCTACCGAAGCAGATCATCAGAAACCCCAGTTACGGTCTACTGGTTTGTAATAACAACTGCCTACGCTTACTGGCCTAAATCTCATCCCTCGGCGAGGACACACAGGACAAAGACGTGGCTTGTTATTTCGACAAGAGGTATTTATTAACCCTTTCATCTAGGCCAAAATCGTCCAAAAAAATAGTCTCTGGTGGTCTTGAGGAATGTCCATTTGCAGGCCAATATATTAATATTTTTGAAAATTTACCAGTGGAATGACTGGCTCGATAACCGTTAGTCCTTCCATTGGTAAATTTTAAAAAAACCAGTCTTTTCTTAGCCTGCAAATACACATTCAATAAGCAAATATATTGATTTTCTTGACCAAATTAAGGCATTAAGGGTTAGGTATTTTCTTAATGGTCGCCTCCGGAATCTGTTCATTCGTATAGTGATAGCTGGGTTTCGTACTATAAAACGTTTAAGATAACAACAAACTGCGTTCAGTGGGGAATAAATAAGCCAGCCAAACCGACCTCAACCACCGCCGCCGCCGCCGCCGCCGCCGCCGCCACCACCACCATCACCACCACCCCACCCACCAAACCCTACCCAACCAACACGTACACGCCGTTGATTAGCCTTCCCTTAGGCACCGTTTCAGTGAGAAAATTGAATTTGGTCTAGCCTCATCCCGTCTCTTAACCCTTTCCCGACGAAGGCGGCCAAAACCAAAAACGGTAACCGAGCCAGTCATTCCAGTGGTAGATTTTCAAGAGTGGGTTTCTCATGGCCTGCAAATGGACATTCAATAAGTAAACATTACAATTTTTTGAAGAAATATAGTTATTAAAGGGTTAATGGCTAATGTATATCAGTACCTTTAATTTCATGCAAGTTCGAAACATTCAAACACACGCATAATAACTTGTCAACCGGATGTCAAAGTGATTATGTTTATTATTGCCACATTATCATTATACGTTCTGATGTCTATTCATAAATGCATTAAGTACACCTTTATGTAAATAAACCTGTGAACTTCGCGCAATTTATATATTTACATTGATGTTTATATTATATAATATTTACAATGATTATATATTTACGTATACATGTATAAATGTATGTGTGTGTGTATATGCAAGCATTTATGTAAGTGAATGTGTGTGTCTTGTGTATGTGCGTGTGCGTGCGTGTATGACGGTGGGTAGGTATGTGCGAGCGCGTTCGTGCGTGTGCGTGTGCGTGTGCGTGTGCGTGCGCGTGCGTGCGTGCGTGCGTGCGTGCGTGCGTGCGTGCGTGTGCGTGCGTGCGTGTGCGTGCGTGTGCATGCACGTACGTGTGTGTGAGTCTGTACATACATATGTTTTCCTAGTTATGCGCCAATAATAATTGTACCGCTGTACACTCAAGGACCGATGGTCTATTGTAGAAATAAACTACTACTATCATATGTAATAGGGGTGTGATGGATGGCATCTTAGAATGAAATCAGGCATGTATAGTAATCGTGGATGGATGAGTGGAATTGTGAATTTGGAAAAACATCCATAAAATTAAACGTCCCTTGTAGTGATGTAAGGCGCAACTGGAAAGTATGGAATGGTTGTTAATCCTCTAATCGTGTGATTCTGGTCATTACGAGTAGCTATGATTGGAAGGGCTGAGAAAGAGAAGCATTTGTAAACTAGTAGTAAGTGACTTACACGACTACAGATGGGAATTAGTCAACTAACCCATGCTGTGCACCTAACATCTAAATATTCCTTGTCCAAGCGCATTCTCTATTTTCACAAATATAATTACTAAATTTACAGTTGAATGTCGCTCAAGTTAAATAATGACGTCACAATCCCTTACCTTATAACTAACAATTTTCGCTTATCTGAAGATGGAAAGGTGTGCAGGCGTCAATATTCCATCACACACTGTTACATACGCTAAACAGCTCAATAATTTTTTTTTTAAATCCCAAATTTTGACGGAACGAGCAATGGAAAGATACGATCTGCGAATCCAGCATCTAACGTCATAATCAAATAGGTCACTTGCTCGCTAATGTCATAAGCAATATGACGTATGTATGCAACTGGAAAAGCCCGTAACGAAAGAGTCCAAATTGTGTGTATTTGATGAATTTACAATTTTACGAACATTCCACCGAATATTTTGAAACTAATCTGAGTTGGATTTGTTGCTGCCATAGGCAGCAACAACTCACACTCAAATAAATTCCAAAAATATTCAACAGGGTACCTATATAATTACCTTAAACTTTGGCATCTGGGAATTCAGGTTTTAAAACTACAAATCTATTTCAATACGCGTGAAAAAGTGTGCTGGGCTTAATTAGTAATTGGCGGGACATATCTAGAAATGGACCCCTGCAGTGTACAGATGGAAGGCTTACTCTCACTTTGACATGGATATTTCTGCTGATAAACTTGATTTGTCGGTAAATACGTCTACTTTTCTTTACTTCTCAGTCTTCTGTTCTGCCAGCATATCAATGTAGCAATGGATGAATCCAGTTTTAGCTATGCCCCGCCCATCTCTAACTAATCCCGACCCACGTTTCGCCCGTCTTTAAACCGATCGATCCCTACACTCCCTGAATCACTATTTCCAGAAAACTATACAGGTAATCTGTTGAATATTTTGAAACTAATTTGACTGGGTGATGTTGCTGGCTAAGGCAGAATGTTTATTTAATGGTAAAGACATACAATTCGTACAGGTTGACAAACTATTAGCGTTTACGACGAACTTAATGGACCTTTCCATTTTTAGCTATGCCCCGCCCATCATTAGCTAAGCTCCACCCACACCTCGCCGTGGTGGGATTGATCGATCCACGAATTCCCTAACTATCAATTTCCTGAAAACTATACAGGGAAGCCGTTGAATATTTTGTAACTAATTTGACTGAGCGCTGTTGCTGCCTATGGCATCACAACAGCGCCCAGTCAAATTAGTTTCAAAATATTCAACAGAATATTTATTAAATAGTAAAAGCAAACAATTTCTACAACAACGCATAGAACGTCTTCAAATATACGTTCGTGGCGTACTTATCAACGTCATTTATGACGTCATTCATTATGATTTCATTCTATACATCACGTAGTTGATTATGACGTCATATGATGGATGCTCTGAAAAGGTGAATTACGTTATTCATGACGTGATTGACTATGACGTTTGCCTACGGGTGATGTAGTTGAGTATGTTGCTGCCTATTGCAGCCTATGTCGCAACAACACCCGATCCAGATCAGATTAGTCTCGAAATATTCAACAGAATATAATAATGAAAAATTAGTTAACTCTCAGAGATGTAGAAATCGTTTGAGTATAGCCATCGTGACCATCTCGGTCACTTCAGCAGCACTAACTGACGGTCGGTCGCATGTTTGTAAATAAATCCGAGACCAACAGTTTTGGAAATGTTCAACAGAATGTTTATTAAATTGTGAATTCATCAAAACCATGTAATTCAGACACTTTCCTAACCGACCATTGTCCTTTTCATTTCCGGTCTATGTCATTTGAATTGTGACGTCAGATTCTTGGGTAACAGATTGGAACCCTCTATTGTAACGACGGTAGCATGGAATAATGAATAAATAGCACATTTGTTTTCATTGTGCGTCACTCTTCTCAATATAGGGATCTATTTCTATCTATGCCCCGCCCATTTCTAGCTAAGCTCCTCCCACTTTTTGCGGGTTATGGGATCGATTTCTCTACCTTGAACCCTGGATCATCAGAATCCCATTTTCAAGGTAACTATACAGTAACCTGTTGAATATTTTAAAGATAATTTAACTGGGTGTTGTTGCCTATGGCAGAAACAGCGTCCAGTCAAATTAGCTTCATAATATTCAACAAAACCTTTACTAGATAGTAAATCCATCAAAGACTTACATTTGACAGGCTTATCAATGTTCATGACATGGTTAGATACGTCATTAATTATGTATTTTTATTGTGATGTCAGCCTACATGTGACGTCGTTGATTATGACGTCATATATTTGAGTGACAGATCCGATCTATCCATTAAAACACGGATATTTCTTGTGTTTGCCACTGCCACGACAACTTCCACCACGCGCCACGACAACGAGTGACGTCATGTGCTGAAGGAGCTTCCAATTCACTCACGAATCCCCATAATTCAGATTTTCAGAGTATCCATCTATCATCTGACGTCATATGACATCATAATCATCTAAGCGGAATGTAGGATGACGTTATAAAAGTTTCTATTTGGCCAGTCTTTAACTCTTAATAGTCCAACACGTTGTACGAATTGTATGTCTTACTATTTAATAAACATTCTGTCTAATATTTTGAAACTAATTTCACTGGGCGCTGTTGTTGCTATAGGCAACAATAGCGCCCAGTCAAAGTACTTTCAAAATATTCAACAGCTAACCTGTATAGTTTTCTGGAAATTGATAGTCAGGGAGTTCAGAGATCGATCGATCCCAACACGGACGTGTTGTGGATGTAGCTTAGATTGAGATGGGCGGGGCATAGCTAAAAGTGGAAAGGTCCATTAGATTCGCTTAATATTTCCATGAAGTGAATTATATATTACTTATGACAATAATAATCACATAGAGGACACTAGCACATACATGTTGAGTAGTGAAGCATTGCTATACAACAATGGACCTTTCCAGTTTATGCATCCATCATATGACGTCATAATCAACCACGTGACATGTAGGATGACATCATGACTGACGTAGATAAGTAGGTAATGAAAACGGACTAAACATTGTTGTACCAATTGTATGTCTTTGATATTTAATAAATATTCTTTTGAATATTTTGGAACTAATTTGACCTGGCTGGCGCTGTTGCTGCCATAGGCAACAGCAGCACTCAGTCAAATTAGTTTCAAAATATTTAAAAACTTACCTGTCTAGTTTTCTGGAAATTGATAGTTAGTGTGTTCGAGGATTGATCGATCACAACACGGGTGAGCATGGATGGAGCTTAGTCAAGTTTATCATATGGTTCACTAGGATAGTTTATCACATGGTGCAATAGGAAACTTTATCACATGGTTCAATAGTAAGTTTATCACATGGTTCAATAGGAAATTTCTCACATGGTTCAATAGAAATGTTGATCATATGGTTCAATAGGAAGCTTATCACATGGTTCAATAGGAAACTTTATCACATGGTTCACTAGGAAAGTTTATCACGTGGTTCACTGGGATACGAATAGTTTATTACATGGTTCGCTGGGACATTTTATCACATGGTTCACTAGGAAAGTTTATCACAGGGTTCACTAAGAAAGTTTATTACATGGTTCACTGGGACAGTTTATTGCATGGCATGGTTCACTGGAACAGTTTATCATATGGTTCACTGGGACAGTTTATCACATGGTTCACTGGGACAGTTTTTCACATGGTTCACTGGGATAGTTTATCACATGGTTCACTAGGACAGTTTATCACATGGTTCACTGCGAAAGTTTATCACATGGTTCACTAGGGAAGTGTATCACATGGTTCACTAGGACAGTTTATAACATGGTTCACTAAGAAAATTTATCCTATGGCTACAGTAAACCTGTTTATCACACGGTTCACAAGGAAAGTTTATCACGTGGTTCACTACGAGAGTTTATCACATGGTTCATTATGACAGTTTATCACATGGTTCACTAAGACAGTTTATCACGTGAGTCAATAGGAAAGTTTATCACGGGGTTCACTGGGACAGTATATTACATGGTTAACTAGGACAGTTTATCATATGGTTCAATGGGACAGTTTATTACATGGTTCACTGGGACATTTTATTACATAGTTCACTAGGACAGATTATTACAAGGGTTACTGGGACAGTTTATCATATGGTTCACTGGGAGAATTTATCACATGGTTCACTGGGACAGTATATCACATGGTTCACTGGGACAGTTTATTACATGGTTCAGTGGGACTGTTTTTCACATGGTTCACTAGGCCAGTTTATCACATTGTTCACTGGGACAGTTTATTACATGGTTCACTGGGACAGTTTATCATATGCTTCACTAGGAGAGTTTATCATATGGTTCACTGGGACTGTTTTTCACATGGTTCACTGGGACAATTTATCACATGGTTCACTCAGAAAGTGTATCACGTGGTTCACTAGGAAAGTTCATCACATGGTTCACTGGGATACGAATAGTTTATTACATGGTTCTCTGGGACAGTTTATCACATGGTTCACTGGGACAGTTTATCATCTGGTTCACTGGGACAGTTTATTACATGGTTCACTGGGACAGTTTATCACATGGTTCACTGGGACAGTTTATCACATGGTTCACTATGACAGTTTATCATATGTTTCACTAGGAAATTTATCACGAGGTCCACTGGGACAGTTTATTACACGGTTCACTGGGACAGTTTATCACATGGTTCACTGGGACAGCTTATCACATGGTCCACTAGGACTGGTTATCATATGGTTCACTGGGACAGTTTATCATATGGTTCACTGGGACAGTTTATCACATGGTTCACTAGGACAGTTTATTATATGGTTCACTGGGACAGTTTATCATATGTTCGACTAGGGCTGTTTATCATATTGTTCACTTGAACAGTTTATCACATGGTCCACTAGGATAGTTTATCATATTGTTCAGTAGAACAGTTTATCACATGCTCCACTAGGATAGTTTATCATATTGTTCAGTAGAACAGTTTATCACATGCTCCACTGGGATAGTTTATCATATTGTTAAGTATAACAGGTTATCCCACGGTCCACTAGGATAGTTTATCATTTTGTTCACTAGAACAGTTTATCATATGGTTCACTAGGACAGTTTATCATATTGTTCACTAGGACAGTTTATCACCTGGTTCACTGGGACAGTTTATCACATGGTTCATTAGAACAGGTTATCACATGGTCCACTGGGATAGTGTATCATATTGTTCAGTAGAACAGGTTATCACATGGTCCACTAGGATAGTGTATCATATTTTTCATTAGAACAGTTTATCATATGGTTCACTAGAACGGGTTATCACATGCTCCCTTAGAACAGTTTATCACATGGTTCACTAGAACAGTTTATCACATGGTTCACTAGGACAGTTTATCACTTGGATGTATTAACTATGGACATCGGTCTATTAAAATACCGCAATACATTGCCCATCTGGATGATGCAAACTCCAGGTCTGGACCACGGAGATATGTCATGTGATATTGTGTGTATGCACATAAACACTAATAGTCTACATGTAGTTGCGTAACCTGAAACAAGCTACGTCTGGATAACTAACTGCCGGATTTCAAGTGCTATATAATAGTCTATTTGCGTAACCGGAAACAAGCTACGTCTGGATAACTAACTGCCGGATTTCAAGTGCTATATAATAGTCTATTTGCGTAACCGGAAACAAGCTACGTCTGGATAACTAACTGCCGGATTTCAAGTGCTATATAAGGCTGAGATTAAATGT
Source organism: Chaetoderma sp. LZ-2023a (assembly GCA_034401795.1). Classification (NCBI taxonomy): domain Eukaryota; kingdom Metazoa; phylum Mollusca; class Caudofoveata; order Chaetodermatida; family Chaetodermatidae; genus Chaetoderma; species Chaetoderma sp. LZ-2023a. The sequence continues at coordinate 99,578,554 of CM067366.1, forward strand.
TATCGGAAGCAAATAGTATCAGAATAATCCAGGTTTGCAAGAAATTCTATTCACGCTAGGATGAGTGAACAATAATGAGAATGAAACCAGAATCTAATTAATAACCAACATGACCTTTAAATAAGTCAACTCTTAAATACCCAATGTCTAATTCACAAATCAGCATTATACGCACGCCGCTTACTATATTGATTATAGTCTGCCAAAGACATCATTGGCTTCAGGTGTAAAGAAAACCACACCTTATCTTATAGTAAACTTTCAGGTGATAGAATTTGTCACACAAAATCCGTCCCTGGCATTTTTTATTTTTACATACCGACAACGAAAGATATTCAGGCTTTAGTAACTCAATGTTCTCTCCACAACATATCGTGGCTCTCATGATTTACATTCAACCAATCAGAAAACAATTAGCGTGTCTAGCTCGATATATGTTCTCACCTCTCAGTCATAGAGGTGCCATCTATAGTGTGGCCATGCGGGTAAATTGTCAAATATTTTGAAATTAATGTGACTGCAAGGAGAAACAACTTCCAGTCAAATTAGTTTCAAAATATTTTTCCAGATGATTATTAAATAACAAATAATGTAAATCATTGCCACGTACATGACATCACACATTATCGCTTGATGAGACAAAATGGTGGCAATCAACATTTACGCAGAAGATGAAATTAAGAATGTGACATGAGATGAATGATATGGATTCTATAAACCATAACCTATCGGAGCAATACAACGTTTGAGATGAGAATAGCATCCATTTAAATCATTCCAAGATATTAATTTCCTCTTTATGTATTCCGTCTGAGGCGGTGTGTTGAACAGCTAAAGCAAATAACGTGATTCACAGCTCCAGCTGGTTATCTGAAATGTTGGCAGAAATAACTTTTCAAGATGCAATATTAAGTTCTATGTAAATATCTCTAATGGAACCGCATTTTACCTGGAATAAACACTAATGCCTTGTATTGGTGTTGCTAATATAGAGCTACAGTATGGAGATACAATACGTCTGAAGACCACGTGCACTTATTCCGCTATAAAATGTTTATTTGGAAACAGGTTGTATTATATATGGGAACAGAAATCAAACCATCATAAACATGTGCGCATCTAGTATGTAGGACTGAAATTGGTATTACATTAAAAACTAAATTCCACTCTTAGAATGTTAGTTTACCATTTTGTGGTATTTCGTTCTAACGTTGAATACAAAAGTCGTGCCTTGTTACTACGGAATAAACGTTCTACATATAATATTACCATAGCCATTACTCTGGGCGAGATTTCGTTACCTCTGGATGGGCAGAATGCACACACAGCATTGGGAACAGTATCTCTGGAATGAGGTTCTTCAATTCGAGTCAGCATGATCAGAGCACTAAAGTCATCCCTCCATTTTAGAGGGCTTGCCAGTTATCATATCCAAGCATCATAGAGAAATGGATTACTCAAATTGCACACGTCTACCCGACGTTGGCTTGCGCATTGGGGAATATGTTTATCTGGTAATTGTGTTTATACTGGCTTTCATTGGCAACACAATAGTCATTGGCACTGTTTATAAAAGAAGAATTTTGCATACATTTTCGTGGTATTTAGTTGCTAATTTGAGTGTTGCAGACTTGCTAATAACAGTTACATTGCTCCCTATTGATTTTCTATCAGACTCTGAAGTGCCACTACATCCGGGTTTCCCCAGTTCGCGGGTACCTTGAAATATTCCTTGAATCGACAGAGTTGTATATTTTGCTGACGATTAGCATAGACCGTTACTTGGCTTGTGGCCGGCCGTTAAATTAAAACCGTCTTATGACGCGTAAATGCTTCCGTATAATGGTCGCATCCTGTTGGATCCTTGGAGCGTGCATTGCAACTACACCCTTTATAGGTCTAGGATCGTATGTGTATTCAGATCACTTAGGATACTGCAAGCTGGAATATTCAGAACAAAATGAGACATTGATTGGTATTATTATTATGGACATTTTGTTATGTTATTCAACCGTAATAGTCATATGCATATTGTATCAACGGATTTACAAGGAATGCACGCGCGTACCAGCCACCTGGACAATGGATGAACAGGGTAATATTAACATTAGTGTACCAAGGAACAGGAAGGCCTTACGAACGATGACCATAATAACTGGTATTTTTGTTGTACTCAATATTCCTATCGAAAATCATGAAATACTGTCTAGCATTTATCGAGGATAGTCCGCCGATTACCTTGATACGCGTTGATCAGATAATACAATTGATATATCATATACATTTTTTCGCAAATCCCTTCGTTTCTGGATTTTATAATACTCTGTTCCATTATGAGTTTTTTAAATTGTTCAGAAGACGATGACATTTTGAACTATCCAATTCATGAATCCATTTTCTCTGTCAATCATATGACGTCATAAGCAACTATGTGACGTGTAGGATGACGTCATAATCATTACGTCATTAATGATTCGATTTAGTCCGTCTTAAACACTTAATAGTCCGACACATTGTACGAATTGTATATCTTTACTATTTAATAAACATTATGTTGAATATTTTGAAACTAATTTGACTGGGTGCTGTTGCTGCCATAAGCAGCAACAGCTCCCAGTCAAATTAATTTCAAAATATTCAACAGCTTACCTGTATAGGTTTCTGAAAATTGATAGTCAAGTCGTTCAGGGATCGATTGATCCCAGCACGAGCGAGGTGTCGATGGAGCTTAGCCAGAGATTGGCGGGATATGATACACGCCATGATCCACACGTTTACTGCTAGGATAGAGCTCTACTGCACGCCATGATCCACCTGTTGCATGCCAGGATATAGCTCTACTACACGCCATGATCCACACGTTCCCTGCCAGGATAGAGCTCCACGACACGCCATGATCCACACGTTTCCTACTAGGATACAGCTCTACTACACGCCATGATCCACACGTTTCCTGCTAGGACATATCTCTACTGCACGCCATGATCCACACGTTTCCTGCTAGGACATAGCTCTACTGCACGCCATGATCGACACGTTTCCTGCTAGGACATAGCTCAACTACACGCCAGGATCCACACGTTTCCTGCTAGGATACAGCTGTACTGCACGCCATGATCCACACGTTTTCTGGCAGGACATAGCTCCACAAGTGACATCATAATCCACACGTTTCCTGCTAGGCCATAGCTCCAAAAGTGACATCATAATCCACACATTTCCTCTTAGGACATAGCGCCACATGTGACATCATGATCCACACGTTTCCTGTTAAGACATAGCGCCACTGCATGCCATGATCTACACGTTCCCCGCTATGACATAACTAAACAAGTGACATCACCTTATTGACCTACCAGGATAGAGCCCCACTACACGCCATGATCCACACATTTCCTGCTAGGATAGAGCTCCTCTACACGCCGTGATCCACACGTTTTCTGCCAGGATAGAGCCCAACTACACTCCATGATCTACTCCTTTCTTGCCAGGATAGAGCTCTAATGCACGCCATGATCCACAGGTTTACTGCCAGGATAGAGCTCTACTACACTCCCTGATCCACACGTTTCCTGCCAGGATAGAGCTCCACCACACGCCGTGATCCACACGTACCCTGCCAGGATAGAGCTCCACCACACGCCGTGATCCACACGTTTCCTGCTAGAACATAGCTCTACTGCACGCATTGATCCACACGTTTCCTGCTAGGAGATAGCTCTACTGCACGCCATGAACCACACCTACCCTGCCAGGATAGAGCGCAACTACACGCCATGATCCACACGTTTACTGCTATGATAGAGCCCTACTGCCCACCATGATCCACACGTTTCCTGCTAGGATATTGATCCACTACACGCTATGATCCACACGTTTCGTCCTAGGAGAGAGCCCCACTACACGCCATGATTCACACGTTTTCTGTCAGGACATAGCTCCACAAGTGACATCATGACCCACACGTTTCCTGCTGGGACATACATCCACAAGTGACATCATGATCCACACGTTTCCTGTTAAGACATAGCGCCACTGCATGCCATGATCCACACGTTTCCCGCTAGGACATAACTAAACAAGTGACATCACATTATTGACCTGCTAGGATAGAGCTCCGCTACACGCCATGATCAACACGTTTCCTGCCAGGATAGAGCTATAATCCACGCCATGATCCACACGTTTCCTACCAGGATAGAGCTCTACTACACTCCATGATCCACACATTTCCTGCCAGGATAGAGCTGCACAACACGCCGTGATCCACACGTACCCTGCTAGGATAAAGCTCTACTACACGCCATGAACCGCACGTTTCCTGCTAGGATAGAGCTCCACTACACGCCGTGATCCACACGTTTCCTGCCAGGATAGGGCCCAACTACACGCAATGATCCACTCGTTTCTTGCCAGGATAGAGCCGTAATGCACGCCATGATCCACACGTTTCCTGCCGGGATAGAGCACTACTGCTCGCCATGATCCACACGTTCCCTGCCAGGATAGAGCTTCACTACACGCCATGATCCACACGTTTCCTGCTAGGATAGCTCTATAACAAGCCATGATCCACACGTTTCTTGCTAGGATAGAGCCGCACTACACGTCATGATTCACACGTTTTCTGCCAGGACATAGCTCCACAAGTGACATCATAATCCACACGTTTCCTATTAGGACATAGCTCCACATGTAACACCATGACCCACACGTTTCCTGCTAGGACATACATCCACAAGTGACATCATGATCCACACGTTTCTTGTTAAGACATGGCGCCACTGCATGCCATGATCCACACGTTTCCTGCTAGGACATAACCCAACAAGTGACATCACCTTATTGATCTGCTAGGATAGAGCTCCATTACACGCCGTGATCCACACGTTTCCTGCCAGGATAGAGCCCAACTACACGCCATGATCTACTCGTTTCTTGCCAGGATAGAGCTCTACAACACTCCATGAGCCACACGTACCATGCCAGGATAGAGCTCTACTACACGCCATGAACCACATGTTTCCTGCTAGGACATAGCTCTACTGCACGCCATGATCCACACGTTCCCCGCCAGGATAGAGCTCCACTACATGCCATGATCCTCACATTTCCTGCTAGGAAATAGCTCTACTGCACGCCATGAGTCACACGTTTCCTGCTAGGACATATCTCTACTGCACGCCATGATCCACACGTTCCCTGCCAGGATAGAGCTCCACTAGACGCCATGATCCACACGTTTACTGCTAGGATATAGCTCTACTGCACGCCATGATCCACACGTTTCCTGCTAGGACATGACTCTACTGCAAGCCATGATTCACACATTTCCTGCTAGGATAGAGCTCTACTGCACGCCATGATCCACACGTTTCCTATTAGGACATAGCTCCACATGTGACACCATGACACACACGTTTCCTGCTAGGACATACATCCACAAGTGACATCATGATCCACTCGTTTCCTGTTAAGACATAGCGCCACTGCATGCCATGATCCAACGTTTCCCGCTAGGACATAACCAAACAAGTGACATCACCTTATTGACCTGCTAGGATAGAGCTCCACTACACGCCATGATCCACACGTTTCCTGCTAGGATAGAGCTCCACTACACGCCGTGATCCACACGTTGTCTGCCAGGATAGAGCCCAACTACACGCCATGATCTACTCGTTTCTTGCCAGGATAGAGCTCTACAACACTCCATGATCCACACGTTCCCTGCCAGGATAGAGCTCCACTACACGCCATGATCCACACGTTTCCTATTAGGATACAGCTCTACTGCACGCCATGATCCACACGTTCCCTGCTAGGTCATAGCACTACTGCACGCCATGATCCACACGTTCCCTGCCAGGATAGAGCTCAACTACACGCCATGATCCACACGTTTCTTGCTAGGCCATAGCTTTACTGCACCCCATGATCCACACGTTTCCTGCTAGGACATAGCTCCACTACACGCCATGATTCACACATTTCCTGATAGGACATAGCTCTACTGCACGCATTGATCCACACGTTTCCTGCTAGGACATAGTTCTACTGCACGCCATGATCCACACGTTTCCTGCTAGGATAAAGCTCCACAACACGCCATGATCCACACCTTTCCTGCTAGGATAGAGCTCCACTACACGCTGTGATCCACATGTTTCCTGCCAGGATAAAGCCCAACTACATGCCATGATCCACTCGTTTCTTGCCAGGATAGAGCTCTAATGCACGCCTTGATCCACAAGTTTCCTGCCAGGATAGAGCTCTACTACACTCCATGATCCACACGTTTCCTGCCAGGTTAGAGCTCCACTACACGCCGTGATTCACACACGTACCCTGCCAGGATAGAACTCTACTACACGCCATGATCCACACGTTTCCTGCCAGGACATATCTCTACTGCACGCCATGATCCACACGTTTCCTGCTAGGACATAGCTCTACTGCACGCCATGATCGACACGTTTCCTGCTAGCACATAGCTCTACTGCACGCCATGATCCACACGTTTCCTGCCAGGATAGAGCTCAACTACACGCCAGGATCCACACGTTTCCTGCTAGGATACAGCTGTACTGCACGCCATGATCCACACGTTTTCTGGCAGGACATAGCTCCACAAGTGACATCATAATCCACACGTTTCCTGCTAGGCCATAGCTCCAAAAGGGACATCATAATCCACACGTTTCCTCTTAGGACATAGCGCCACATGTGACATCATGACCAACACGTTTCCTGCCAGGACATACATCCACAAGTGACATCATGATCCACACGTTTCCTGTTAAGACATAGCGCCACTGCATGCCATGATCTACACGTTCCCCGCTAGGACATAACTAAACAAGTGACATCACCTTATTGACCTGCCAGGATAGAGCCCCACTACATGCCATGATCCACACGTTTCCTGCTAGGATAGAGCTCCACTACACGCCGTGATCCACACGTTTCCTATTAGGACATAGCTCCATATGTGACACCATGACCCACACGTTTCCTGCTAGGACATACATCCACAAGTGACATCATGATCCACTCGTTTCCTGTTAAGACATAGCGCCACTGCATGCCATGATCCACACGTTTCCCGCTAGGACATAACCAAACAAGTGACATCACCTTATTGACCTGCTAGGATAGAGCTCCACTACACGCCATGATCCACACGTTTCCTGCTAGGATAGAGCTCCACTACACGCCGTGATCCACACGTTTTCTGCCAGGATAGAGCCCAACTACACGCCATGATCTACTCGTTTCTTGCCAGGATAGAGCTCTACAACACTCCATGATCCACACGTTTCCTGCCATGATAGAGCTCCACTACACGCCGTGATCCACATGTACCATCCTAGGATAGAGCTCTACTACACGCCATGAACCACATGTTTCCTTCTAGGACATAGCTCTACTGCACTCCATGATCCACACGTTCCCTACCAGGATAGAGCTCCACTACATGCCATGATCCACACATTTCCTGCTAGGAAATAGCTCTACTGCAACGCCATGAGTCACACGTTTCCTGCTAGGACATAGCTCTACTGCACGCCATGATCCACACGTTCCCTGCCAGGATATAGCCCCACTACACGCCATGATCCACACGTTTACTGCTAGGATATAGCTCTACTGCACGCCATGATCCACACGTATCCTGCTAGGACATGGCTCTACTGCAAGCCATGATTCACACGTTTCCTGCTAGGATAGAGCTCTACTGCACGCCATGATCCACACGTTTCATGCTAGGATATGGCTCTACTACACGCTATGATCCATACGTTTCTTGCTAGGATAGAGCCCCACTACACGCCATGATTCACACGTTTTCTGCCAGGACATAGCTCCACAAGTGACATCATAATCCGCACGTTTCCTGCTAGGCCATAGCTCCAAAAGTGACATCATAATCCACACGTTGCCTCTTAGGAGATAGCTCCACATGTGACATCATGACCCACACGTTTCCTGCTAGGACAGACATCCACAAGTATCATCATGATCCACCCGTTTCCTGTTAAGCCATAGCGCCACTCCATGCCATGATCCACACGTTTCCCGCTAGGACATAACTAAACAAGTGACATCACCTTATTGACCTGCTAGGATAGAGCTCCACCACACGCCATGATCCACACGTTTCCTGCTAGGATAGAGCACTACTACACGCCGTGATCCACACGTTTCCTGCCAGGATAGAGCCCAACTACACGCCATGATCCACTCGTTTCTTGCCAGGATAGAGCTCTAATGCACGCCATGATCCACACGTTTCCTGCCAGGATAGAGCTCTACTACACTCCATGATCCACACGTTTCCTGCCAGGATAGAGTTCCACTGCACGCCGTGATCCACACTTACCATGTCAGGATAGAGCTCTACTGCACGCCATGATCTACACGTTTCCTGCTAGGACATAGCTCTACTGCACGCCATGATCCACACGTTCCCTGCCAGGATAGAGCTCGACTACACGCCATGATCCACACATTTCCTGCTAGGATATAGCTCTACTGCTCGCCATGATCCACACGTTTCCTGCTAGGACATAGCTCTACTGCACGCCATGATCCACACGTTTCCTGTTAAGATAGAGCTCTATTGCACGCCATGATCCACACGTTTCTTGCTAGGATAGAGCCACACTACACGCCATGATTCACACGTTTTCTGCCAGGACATAGCTCCACAATTGACATCATAATCTACACGTTTCCTGCTAGGCCATAGCTCCAAAAGTGACATCATAATCCACACGTTTCCTCTTAGGACATAGCTCCACATGTGACATCATGACCCACACGTTTCCTGCTAGGACATACATCCACAAGTGACATCATGATGCACACGTTTCCTGCTAGGACATACATCCACAAGAGACATCATGATCCACACGTTTCCTGTTAAGACATAGCTCCACTGCATGCCATGATCCACACGTTTCCCGATATAACTAAACAAATGACATCACATTATTGATCTAACAGATTCATACATTAATTAATAATGAAGAAATGTAGTCGTTCCTGTTTACATTTAGACCGATATCTCTCACACCACGCATCTGTCAAATCAACTGTCGTCATTCCATTGAACATGCGGACAGTTATAAAATTGATTGTTTTATGGTATTAGGGCCTATTCAAAGCCTTGTAAAGCGATTGGTATTTTGTATGCCTCTCAAGGCATATGAAATGCAATGTAACCACCAGTCAGTAATGTTACAAACTGGTGTCTCTGAGCCTGAGGTGCATAATAATAATCAATTGATTCAAAAGATTGGAAATCAATCTGTATATCAAGGTGTGGACGTCTTTTGAAATATGTCTGAAAAGCCAAATCGAGGATGGTCACCAGACCACCAACTAGGCAATCGCCTTCCATGCGATAACGCTGTATAACCGTACCAGATTCATTGAGATCCGTGGAAGAACACATCATAATTTTTATTGATTCCATCAATTCAGTCGAAGAACTCTTTCTAATTTTAATTTGACTTACATCTTATCTGTGAAGAGATTCTGCATAATTGCAAATCAATTGGATTACAAACATGGCAGAAGATTAGCGAAGTATTCTCTGATGTGAATGCCTATACGGCCATTTCGGTTCAAATCATTTATATCATTGGATATGCCATTGGAGCATTTCATATCGAAATTGTTACAGATGGAAAACATTGCCTGGCCGCCATTTTGAAAATCTTTAGTGAGTGGAGTGGATACTGTAGCTACATATACTGAACCAAAATTTTAGCAACACTGAGAATATTACTGTATAAATGTTATTTAACAAAAACAATAAATTGATTCAAATATATTATCTAATTTATAGGTCATTTTCCAATTTCCTAGACGTCGCCAAATCCGTTGCCTACCATCCGCCACATCCACACAAAACCTCGACTCATCACTGAACAAAACGTGGCTCCATTGTTGAGCACGCCATCGCTGATGAGTTCTTGATAAATGCAAACCGATTCTCGATGTGACGCGCTGTAAGCGGAACAGCAGCAAGTGGACGACGGGCATGCAGTCCAGCATCAGGGAGTCTGCTTCGCACAGTTTAGCGGTGTGCAAATTATGGGACAGCCGCGGCGCAGTCTCAAACCTCTGACGTCGTGATGACGTCACTACGTAGCGGTCTTCTCGTGGTGTTGGTGCTCTCGGTCTGCCAGATCGTGGTCGGTCATTAACATGTCCAGTTACCTGCTCGCGTTAGCGGAGACGGGAAATGGTTGAGGCGTGAACAGTAAAATGTCGAGCAACACGGCGTGAACGCTCTGGCCAGCAGCGAGTCTTCCCATTGCTTCATGGCGCTGATTTTCGCGTAGCCCTGGGCGGCGGCCCATGTTCGGTAGGGTAAACCTTTAAGCGTTTTCTGTTAACGTTCGTTATCTGTTTTTGCAATATGGTGAATTTTTGCCTTCGCTACCCGCCAATGTGGGCCAGTGCATGAAAAATGCATTTTCGCATGCAGTAAGCGTGCAGCTGAGAAATGCAAGAAATGATTTGCATTTCTTCATGATCAGCGAGACATTCCATTGACGAAACATGCCTGCAAATTTGCTTATAAATAGACGCATAGTTTTAATACAACAGACCGAACTTCACTGTTGCTAAACTTTTCTGGCTCAATAAACTATTTCTTAGGCTTAGCACAATGCATTTTCTAACATTTGACTATTGTCCTAAGATACTGTACCTAAATCCCCCGCAACTGACCTGAGAAACCTTAGATGGTAAATCATTAGAGGTGGCTTCTGTTTAACGATTATATTGCTTTTTTCCTCTATCGTTGCAGGCCACGTGTCCAAATAATAACACTATGCCATAATAAGAAATAAATAAATTGGCTGATACAACCACATTTTAAATATATACAATTGTGTATCTGTTTAGTTGAAGTCAGAGTTAGTAAACATAGGACACCTATAGGCAGGGATTAACCTTTAAATATGACTAAGATTAAAATCCGACTTAAATTTAACTTTAATAACTGTACCTTAATGGCTAACTCTGAATCTAATTGGGGCAAGTGGATTCAAGTCGGCCTAGCTATAAAAGCAGTTTTGAACAGCCGGCCTCTGTTGACCAAATTTCTTGAAATCGACAATGATCCGAAGTTTATTAATGTATTGCCAATGACACAAGTCACCATCGGCCACTTTTAAAATCGATCTCTGTGCAATAAGTTTGATGCTGTAACGATCTGTCGGATTGTCATTTGGAAGAAACCCCATTTCATGGCAAACCTATTGCGGAAATGTTGTGTCTTTATAGACTTGAACAAATGAATATCGCTGGCGGCATTATCGAAATTTATTGATCAGCATTCGAAATGATGTTCTTAAATAGAAATTCATCTCCCAAAGAGATCAATACTTTTGCATTTTACATTAACAGTGGTTGAATTCGGTTTCGTTATTTGGGTAATCCGATCAGTGACACAGGGTATATTTCCAACAAGACTAAAGGGTGCAAGTGTTACACCTCTATAAAAAGCTGAAGATGCATCTGACCTTACTAACTATAGGCCAGTCTCGGTACTTCAACTTTTCTCTAAACTCCTCGAAATGCTGTATTTCAGTAAAATTACCACTTACCTAAATAAAAACTCCATCTTATATCCATCTCAGTATGGTTTCAGAGAAAAGCACTCTACTATGCTTGCCAATGTGGATATGATTTAAAATGTATCTGTCGTCCTAGAAAATAATGAACGTACTCTAGGTGTATTCCTGGACCTTTCCAAAGCCTTAGATACAATTGACCATTCAATTCTATTACAAAAGCTCGCATACTATGGAATACGAGGCAGTGCATTGAATTGGATACAACGCTACCTGCCAAACAGGAAACAATGTGTACAATTGAATGGGGTCGTTTCAGAGCATAACGATGTGGTCTGTGTTGTACCTCAAGGTTCAGTTCTTGCACACACCCCTGCTGTTTCTCATGTATATGAATGACATACCCAAAGCCTGTAACCATCTCTGTTTAATCCTCTTTGCAGATGAGACAATTGCTTTCTACAATCACACGGACATAGAAATTCTTTACAAAAAATGTTAATAATGCAATGGCAAAATTAATAGGTTTGTTTAAAGTTAAAAACTGTCCTTAAATGTGAGTAAAACCAATTATATATCATTTATAAATCGACAACCAGATAATACATGAAGCCAAAATGTGCCAAGTTTTTAGGAGTCTATTTGGATAAAGTTTTGACATGGGAGAAGCATATTGAAGTCGTAACATCCAAGGTAGCAAAAAGCATTGGCATCATATGCAGAATAAAGCCCTATCTAACACCGAATATTTTTTTAAATCTATACTGCACAATGATACTCCCTGACATCACTTACTGTAATACTACCAGGACTAATACATCTGAAGCTAAACTAAAAACCTAAATCACTACAAAAGCAATCTATTAAATTATTTGCATATTGGAAGGCTCCAATTATACACAATTTTAAGAGACTTCCACAATGGCAACTTAACCTCTTCTTTAACCAGTATTTTTACGGTCAATACACAAACTGACTCTCACAACCCAAGAACACGAAATAACCTGCACGCAACACACCATCAAACAAAAGCAGCACAACAAAGACTCTCATATAAAGCAATACAATTATAGAATAACACAGATACAAAGACACGCACAGACAACTATTACTCTACAGTCATTTAAACAGAAGATCAAAAATATGATTGTAAAAAACTACTAGGCCCTAAAAAAACCCACCCAAAAACACTCACCACCGTGTCACTATCATACTTGCACCCAGTCACCAGAACACATAATAATAATAATAATAATAATAATAATAATAATAATAATAATAATAATAACAATTAATGAGGGTTATAATGGTGTTAATGCTAATAATGACAATGATAATGATAATGAGAATAATAATGATGATAATAATAATAATAATAATAATAATAATAATAATAATAATAATAATAATAATTAATGAGGGTTATTATGGTGTTAATGCTAATAATGACAATGATAATGATAATGAGAATAATAATAATAATAATAATAATAATAATAATAATAATAATAATAATAATAGTAATCACAAGATTACTAATCCCTTTACCACCATTTTCACCACATAACACCACCAACAATATTGTCATTGATTGAAACCATCATCAGCACTACGTGACAAAAATAAGAAACAGTAAATTAAAACTCAGATGAACTTATAATGTTAAGATGAATTTTAATTAACAAGATAAGCACACCTCTCTATGTACCTGTAATTATGTTGTCTATTTGTCCTATGTCCCATGTCCCATGTCTCTTGTCTATCTATGTCTTATAGGACTAACTTGAACGTAAATATCTCTTATTTTTTATGGTATCTGTTTCAGTCTACATGTATAATTTATTTTTGTTCTATGTAGGGGTCCACAGTCTATATAGGCTCTGCCTTTGGTGGACCACCTGTTGTGAAATTAGAAATTGTACATTTTATATTGAAATTAATGAATTTGAACTTGAACTTGAATCAGACGTATGACGTGGTTGCTTTACCTATCTACGCATGCGCACACTTGGCGCAGTAGAATTTGTACCACATGATACCGTTATCCGATTGTACTCTCGGTTGTTCGGATATGTGATCGGGGTAAGCGGGATACCTCGACTTACGTATCCGAACTTTAGGAGTTATATTCTAGTGTGTATAGATGTATGTAAGGGAGGTAACTCTTGACATCTCATCAGGCACTACATCTATGTAGCTCCACGTGTATCGCCTCCCTTAGAAATTAACCCATCCACGACGAAGATAGTTAAAACGGGCCTCTGCTGTGGTCTGAGAAATGCCCATTGTACGCCAAGAATAAATAAGACTATTTCTGAATATTTGCTTCTGGAATGACTGCCTCGGTTACCGAGCCAGTCATTCTAGTGGTAAATTCTCAAAATAGCATTAAATTGGGATGAAATGGGCATTAAATATATAAATCATTTTATTTTATTGAACAAATTTAGTCAGTAAGGATTAAGTAAATATTCGCGATGGCAGAACAATGCATCAGAAGATTTCCCTCCATGTATTCATATAGACGATCGAACAAGACTCGATAATACATTGCTTATGACACGGTTACCGTATTAATAACAACCACGCTGGTACTATAGTTAATCACCCAAATCCTTTCAGAAAACAAATGCGACACATTATTTGCGATTTGGCCGTTAATCTATTGATTATATTAAAACCCGGACAACAACAGCTTTCATTCAGATTTATTTATAATAGCTAACAGCCTAGTTTTGTCAGACATTGAGATGCAGGGATTTTAGGAACGAAAAGTGTAAGGGCAGATGGTGGGCGTGGTGGTCGTGCTGGTGGTGTTGGTGGTGGTGATGATGATGATGATTATGTTGACGATTATGTTGATGATGATGATGATGATGATGATGATGATGATGATGATTTTACAACTTATACAACATCAATGAGAAACATGTTGCATCATATAAGCTTAGGTTGTTATCTATAGGAATACTTGATGCTGAAATCCACACTATCCAAAAGACTATAAGACGATGTGTCATGTGACGAAACGTGCAGCAATCTCCCATAAGTTCCACATTAGCGAGCCGCGGAACTTGCACTTCCTCCATTCTTTCCGTCCTCGTTTAACCCTGTTATGACGAAGGCGACCAAAACAGCCTCTGTAGTGGTCCTGAGGAATGTCCATTTGCAGGTCAAAATTATTTTTGGAAATGTACTACTGGAATAACTGGCTTGGTAACAGAACCAGTTACTCCAGTGGTAAATCTTCAAAAAATTGTCTTCACTTGGCCTGCAAATAGACATTCAATAATCAAATATTTTGATTTTCGTTTACAAAATTTAGTCAACGAAGGATTAAAGGCATCGAAGCAGGCCCCAGTCAAAAAGCCGATCGTTTCCTTGGATGCTGCAGAGATTTATACTGGGCAGAATCGTCCAGAAGTGCCTCCAGAAGTGTCGATGAATGCAATAGACGTTGTCAATGTGGATTCATGGGGTTGAGCACGTCAGTAATGGCATATTGACCAACAGTATCCTTTGGGATGCGTTGTATGAACGTAGACTAATTTCTTACGTGTGCGATTGTTTTGGTCACTTGCGTACTCGCGCAGTTCAGATGTGATGCTCTCGTGTTCAGATGCGGTTTCAAGCTCAGTTGTTTCAATTTGGAGTTTGCGGTGGACTGATAGATCATAATAACATGATTCAAAGACTAACTGCATTTATTTTGATGCTCTTTACGTGGACTTCATTATCCAATGGTGGGCTTACAGATTATCATCAAAAAGCAATAAATTTCTGCTCACCGGTGGCATTGTTGTTATATACAAAATATGAATATATTCCTGACATCCACAGACGCCCACACGATTACCACTAGCTAACATATAGATGAAGTCTGTATCCAACACCCCTGATTTGCCATGCTTGTTTATGAATATTCGTACTGTCGCTCATGAAATCACAATTTGTGCATACGTATTCCTTTAAATACGTTTCATAGTTAGCCACACCAGCACAACTGCCCTTCCTTTCCGCCACTCTCCATAGGAAGGAAACTTTATATAACACCGTGCTATGGTACTCTGGTAAGTAGAAAATACGATTATGCTCATGTATTGAGGACGACAAGAGCGGCTGAATGGTGACGATACACCTAGAATAACCAAAATTCACCGTTTTAGCAGGTCCATCGATGATTTGCCCTCATATGACGTTATGCTCAGCGAAACAGCGTGGCGGATGACGTCATAATAATTATGCCATGAATAATTCTATTAGGCCTGTCTTTAATTCTTACTAGTCCGACACGTTGTATGAACTGTATGTCTCTACTAAACATGCTGTTGAATATTTTGAAACTATATGCAGCAACAAAACCCAGTGAAATTAGTTTCAAAATATTCAACAGCTCACCTGTATAGTTTTCTGGAAATTAATAGTCAGTGAGTTCAGAGATCGATCGATCCCAACACGAGCGAGGTGTGGGCGGAGCTTAGCTAGAGATTGGCGGGGCATAGTTAAACTGGAAAGGTCCATTGTGTACTGTTGCTGTACAGACAGCTCAATCACATTTCCCACCCAGGCGAGTGGCAACTGTTACGATATTGTGATATCATAGTTGTCACATCACCATGTAATCAACCTTTCCGGTTTATCCATCCATCATATGACGTCGTAATCAACTACGCGACGTGTAGAATTACGTCATAATCAATGACGTCATTTTGGAGCCATGAATGACGTAGATAAGTACGCAACCAACGAATAATTGGTATAGTTATGACGTCATGAATGGTGTAGATAAGTACGTCACGAACGCATAGGCCATAATTGATGACGGATTATGCATTATTGTACGAATTGTATGTCTACTATTTCATAAATATTTTGTTGAATATTAACCTTATAGTTTTCAGGAAATTGATAGTCAGGGCGTTCGCCCGATCCCAACACGCCAGGGAAGTCTGGGAAGAGCTTAACTAGAGGTGGACGGCCCATGGCTAAAACTTGATTCCTCCATTGCATATCAATCTGGTCTTACAGAACGGAACGGTCCATTATTTAGGCTCTGATAATTGGGGAATTATCCGCGGATAGAAACAACTATAAGGTCATGGCTATAATAACAAGGGTGTGCTGGTGGTGTATTTGGGGGTTGGGTGGTGGTGGGGTGGGGTGAGGTGGCTGTTTTAACACGGACCGGGACTAGGACCATTAAGAGTTAATGAATCGACTCAAACTTGGTTGTACGAAAACAAGACGATATTGTGACAAATTAGTTGCGCAAATGTGTTTCTATAGCAATGGATGAAATACGGTGATAATTTGCTCAACAAAGAAATGATATCCAGCCATATCAGATGCCTCAAGATCGACTGGAATGCCACGCGGATCTTCTTCTAATTCAGGAAGGATATCCTTTTATTAGGGGTCACGGTGTAAACCCACCTCAAGTTTATGGTGCATCCTCAATCCCCAATGCAAGAGAGGTTAATATTCATTGCATAATTTAATAGTTATGAGCTGGTAAGTACACTTGAGTCCCGACAATCCAGTAAATGGCAGCTGCCTTGACCTCTTTATCAGAATGGTGCCACACATTTGCTTAATAACATGACATTATTGAGGGTGGGAATGATCATTGTTTGACAGGCTGACTTAGGATGATATGCATAGTCTAAATAAGGTAACATTTATAGTCATGTTTTGGGGGTTGAGAGATGTGTGCTGGTGATGATGGCGCTTGTGTCAGTGGTAGTGGTTGTGGAACTTGTGTGCGTAATAGTAATGGGAATGGGTAGTAGTAGCAGTAGCAGCAGTAATAGTAGTAGTAGCAGCAGCATCAGCAGCAGCAGCAACAGCAGCAGCAGCAGCCGCCGCAGTGGCAGTACTAATAGAAGTAGTAGTGCTGGTAGCCGTAGAAGTAATGGCAGTGGTAGTGGAAGTGGCAGGGGAAGTGGCAGAAGTTGTACTGGTGGTGGTGACGGTGGCGGTTATAGATGCTGTTGGCGTAGGTAATGGCGGTGATGTTGATGGTGATTGTGGTGGTGGTGGTAATACGGGTTAGTGTTGCTTCACGGGAGCTAGCTCAATAGAATTATGGTCAAATCGTGATTAGGTCAACTTGACTTAGTCACATTATTACCAGTCTACTGTTATCTGCCCATTGATAACAATAGAAGGTGGTTCTTTAAAGCTGCACATTCAAATCAAAATGCTTCAAAATATAATTAGTAAGATTTTATACATCTAGAGTCCTAAATTGTACCTCAATGTCATGAAACGAAATTAATATTAGCATTAATTATGCTTTCATTCCGTAAAAATTAATATGTTTTTTTAGTTGTGAAGTTGAATTATAGTCCCTCTAATTCACAACTTCACAACTTAAAAAAGTATATTAATTTCTATGTAATCGTGATACGTTAAGATTTATATCGTTTCATTGCATATAGGTACATAATTTAAGCCTCTGAAAGCATACAATATGAACAATTATATTCTCAAGCCTTTTAGTGTGAATAAATATATATATATTTAACAACATCATATGAAGGAAGCAAATGGTTCATAATATAGCACCTTGCATCATAATACCTGTAGCTATCATGCCTTGATGCGCATAGACTCTCTGCGTAAGGCCAGATTGATATACAATCGAGGAATCCAGTTTTAGCTATGCCCCGACCATCTTTAGCAAAGCTCCACCTACACCCCCCTCCCACCCAACCCCCACCCATACGTGTTGGCATCGATCGATCTCTGAACTCCGTAACTATCAATTTCCAGAAAACTATGCATGTAAGCTGATGGATATTTTGAAACTATGGCAGGAAACAGCGCCCAGTCAAATTAGTTTCAATATATTCAACATAATGTTTATTAAATAGTAAGGACATATAAGTCGTACAACAACGCTTAGTCCGTCATCAATTACACGTCCATGTCTTCATGACGAACTTAACTACATCATTCATGACCTAAGTGATAATGATGCCATCCTACACGTCCCGTAGTTGATTATGACGTCATATGATTGACTGAAAAGTGGACTCCCCCATTCCCAAGTAGATAAAGATAAATAATACCTGGATTCACGTAAACACTTTATTCAGTTTGATATTATTCTGGTAAATACAATAATTGTGTCACGATGTATAATAAAAAGAAAAATAATTATTTATAAATCTTTACATATCTGATTACTTATTATTTTCTCAGTCTGGCGTATGAATTAATTAAATAATAATTATAATAATGATAATAATAATAATAATAATAATAATAATAATAATAATAATAATAATAATAATAATAATAATGCATTACAGACTAAAGCTTATAATGGACGGATCTTAAACTCAATGGATTTGAGTGAATAGTGGTATCCCCTAAATAACTTCCAGTTGACACCATCAGCGTACGTTGAGTGAACACCTGCGTGGTAATGACCGTTTGGATTGGTACAGTGGCATTTCGTATACCACCATGCACCGTGAAATGCGGAGGCACAGTTGGTGGGATACGTGTCCTGATCACGATCCCAAGTAGAAAAGGGCATGCCATTTCCTCCGCTGATACAGTCACCTTAATAATAATAATAATAATAATAAAAATAATAATAGATGAATATATATATATATATATATATATATATATATATATATATATATATATATATATATATATATATATATATATATATATATATATATATATATATATATATATATATATATATATCATCATCATCATCATCATCATCATCATCATCATCATCATCGCCTATATTGTTATTATTACTGTTGTTAACAGTTGTCAAAGCTTAGTTGGTGAAGAAATGTTGAATTATCAAGTTGGAATTTGAACTCAATCTCGGTCTAGTTTCGCCAACTACACATGCATCAGAATGAATCAATTCTTGAGACCATACAGATTGAATGTTAATCCCAATTCTGTGAACAGGTAAAGAATGGAATCTTTGGAAATGAACGCCAATTTCCTTCACGGTTGGAGAGAGGACTTCACACAAACCAAATGCCTTGATAAACTGTGTGTCTCCATCTGTGTATGAATATATTGTGAACAGTATTATGTGTGATGCGGCTATCGAGCGCCTAGAAACAATGTACATTCGCCCCAAGAATACAATTCTCGCACGGCACCCACTGGCGCCACTCGTTGGCAGCAGCCTGGAGAAACCTTGGACCAGTATCTACAGGAACTAAGGCAGTTTGCCGAGGACTGTCACTACCGACGCATACAGAGACGAATGTGTCAGGGATGCTTTCAACAGCGGATTATTATCTCAAGTCATCCGACAACGCTTATTGGAGAATAGAACTACTGATTTGTAAACAATGTTTGTTCAAGCACGACCTTTGCAATCGGCACAGAAGAGTGGTGGTGTATACATCCATTAATGCCTCTGTGATTATTTCTAATATCAATGCGGGAGACGATTCAGACAGTTGCGAGAGGAATTCTTCGGTTGAAGATGAGAAGTCAATGATCGCAGTCACACAAAGAATGAGCTACAGCAAACGGTGGTGCTTTTGTCTGTGGGAACAATTCGCATCCCCACCGGTCTTGCCCAGCTTGAGATGCTACATGGCATTACTGCAAGACGAAAGGGCACGTTTCCTATGTCTGCTGCACATCTACAGCCGGTTTTGATGGGACAGTTGTCTCATGTACGCTTCTGTTAACTACCCAGACTGATGCATCTCAGCAGTCTTCATCTAAAGCAGTGATTAACATTTCCATAAACGGATAACAGTACAAAGCCTTAGTAGATACTGGAAGTTCAGAAAGTTATCTCTATCGACAAATGGCAGAGACCCTCTTAGTTCCTGTTCTGTCATCGAATGGACATGTGTCCATGGCCTCGAGTGTACTTAGTAGTCCTATTATTCATATCTGTAGTGTCACCTTGAACTTGCAAAATCCTATTCATAAAAATGTTCGTCTATCTGTTCTCAATACACTCTGTTGTGATGTCATTCTTGGACATGATGTCATGGACAGACATGAATTCGTTTGTATTAACATCGGCCGCTCTGAAGTTGTCATGAACGTTTAAAACACAACCACAGGCTGTAGCCTCGCGTCGTCCCCGGACATCCGCCTCTCTTATTCTCAAATCTCATGGATGACTGCTACCATATCCCGACTAAATCAAGACACTACAACATGGCAAACAACGTGTTCATTGACAATGACACCAGGAGATTGCTCGGTGAGGGTATAATAGAGCAAATTTCGTTACCGTAGAGAACACAGTTTTTAGTCACATCAAATGAGAGACATACGAAAAGACTAGAAATAGACTATTCCCAGACATTATTTCCGGGTATTGATACGCATCTATTACCGAGAATAGATGAACATATTTCCGCAGTTGCTAAATACCATGTATTCAGTACCGTGGATCTTCAAAAGTGCATCCCATCAAATTCCTCTTTAAGATCATGAGAAGATAATATAATACATCGTTTTCGAGGCTAATGGACGTCTGTATCAATTTTGACGTGCTCCTTTCAGTGTCACTCATGTCGTCGATGCTTCCAATGGGTGATGCATAGAGTTGTTGAAGAAAATAACTTGAAGAGAGTTTTTATGTACGTTTACAATATAACTTTTTGGTGATGAATCAGAAGCAACATGATGTGAATCGAACTAAGTATCTGAAAGTACCGCACAAATACTAGTTGATTTTCAATGAAGACAAATATGTGTATTCTGTTGAGAGACAGAACTTACTCAATTACACTATCAGTCATGGCTGTCTCAAGTCTGACCCGGATCACATGAAATCTCTTAGAGAGATCTTCCTGTATCATAGAGTTTAAGGGTCTGCAAAGAAATCCATAGGTATGTTCGCCTACTAAAGTCAGTGGATCCCAGTTCTCTAACAAACCCCCCCCCCCCTCTGGTGAATGCACATTCGTTTGTGCCGAATGCTTAGGCCATATCTGCGTTTGACCAACTTAAAGCTGATGTTGAGAATGCGAGTCTGCTGGCCATAGACGAGTCTCAATCGTGTGTCATGATGCCTCATGGACACTCAATGGGACATGGTATTGCTTGGTGCTTTGCACTTGATTAGGAGTTTGCTATGCACTGTCACGAACTGTATACCTCATGAACGCTTTCTGACCTTTCATCGAAGCCTACGTGTATTATGCAACCAGTGCCTGTTCTTTTGAAAAGACATGTTCGGTTAAGTAAATATGATCATATGGTTGAAGAGGTGGTGTTAAGTGAGGATAATCTGTCCTATGGAAGTGAGACAACAATATTAGAGACCTGACCCGCTTATGGTACATACGTGTGAAAGTGGTGACAGTAGCCAATGCTTGGAACCGACCAATGTGCCACATTCTGATATCATAGCTGACGAATTAAGAAATTTCGATTCAAACATTCCGAAAATCGATGATAATGTAGCTAAGAGTGATTCAGAGACAAACGCTCGCGCTGGTAGTTCTCATTGGCTAAGACGTTCTACACGAGCTAGCAAAAAGCTAGATCGTCTTGGAATTGTGGCTTAATAGTGTTGAACATTGATGAATTGGCAGATATTAACTCGAAAAACTTGTTTGTGCCTAAATTGTTTATTATTATTTCTGGACCACCACCTGGCTTTCTTTTAAGAGGCGCAAAATGTTGTGAAATTGCCATGGAATGGCTGTTTATTCACCTATTTTGTTTCTTCGGGTAGCAGTTCAATAAACTGACATGTCCCCTTAGTTAGTTAGTTAGTTAGTTAGTTAGTTAGTTAGTTAGTTAGTTAGTTAGTTACTTAGTTAATCAGTTAGTCAGTTAGTTAGTCTGCACCGGACAATAATAATTTAAAATTATTATGTTGAGCTAGTTTGGCTGTTTCAAAGTAGGTTCAAAATTCTCTTTATAGTTACCTTGAAATTGAGATTATGTTAATTCAGGCTTCAAAAGGTTAAAAAGTCATTTGTCTCATGTTAGTATAATGGATATTCCGAATGGCAGGTTTCATTGCATTCTTACCTGCATCACCGCTATATCCAGAGCTTGTGAGTTGATAGCCTGTCAGGTCATCAGCGATTGAAATCTGACTGTACCTAGCATACGTGTCATTGCCCTCAAAGTCACTCATGTCCACGCGGAGTTCTTGAGGAGACATCGCTGTCAATGCGTGTATATAGGATAGCCCTGTAGGATATGAAGGACAAATGGCAAATAGTTAATTCACAAACAGTGAATGGAATCAAAACACTTTCTAAACACTAGATGGACTGCGTCCCACGTGTCGAGCCTTTTAATATTTCCCGCATATCGTGCACCATTTCTGGCAGCGTGGTGAAATAAGGATGTCTTAAAATAGTATACCCTACCGCCACCACACATACGCACGCACGCAGGCACGCATGCATGCATGCGCGCGCGCACGCACACGCACGCACGCACGCACGACGCACATCACTACCACCCCGTCCCGATGAATCAAATGTCTACTGAAAAACTCAAACATTCTTCTAATTCTTTAAAAGGAGACGAATCACATAGAAATAAACTCAGAAAGTCCAAACTACATAAAATATGTAAATAATTTGGAAATAATTTTCATTAAGATGGAGTCTGGATACAGTGATAGCTCATAATAATTCTGCAAAGTTTTATTGACATCGAATTTAAGCTGTTGATGTATTAAATTACCATTGAAAAAATTTAACATTTACTTAATTCTTGGTGCATGTCGAACGGCAAACGTCATTTGGATCACTATGTCGAGATCCGCGCTTGGCTATAGGCTCGACAATTACTTTCCGTATGATGCAGATTGGATATGGTAATAGTATAGAACAATTCTGTAAGGTTTTATTGACATCGGATAAGATCTTGATGAATTAAATACACATTCTAAACAGTAACGTTCTCCTGATTATGAAATACAGACTAAGTCCCAACCTTGTCAAAGGCATTGTGAAAAAAATTAAAATTAATTTAATTATATCGCCGACTGAACGCAATAATGGCATAGAACAAATCTGTAAAGTTTTATTGAGATCAAATACGCCGTTAATGAATTGGATGTACATTCACAAGCTTTAACATTCTTCTAATTCTTAGTGAGATAGACTAAGTCTAAACCATGAAAAAGTATGCGAAAAAGAATATTTCATTTTATTATAATATAGACCGGATACAATGCCGATATTGAAGAAACATAACAAGTTTTAGTGAGATCGGATGAGACTGGATGAATTAAATGTACATTCAAAAACGTTAACATTTATCTGCGCGCTGCATGCCACACCCCACATGCCACACGCATCCAAGTATTTTCACAAACAGTAGTCCATCTGAAGTTGATTCAATAAACTTTGTATACAAAGGTTATCATCATAGGGCAGGTCCTGCGTACTTTGAAAACGGTCGCAGTAGTTATAAAGAGTTCGACAGTCATATTCTTGTAGCAGCCTAAACAATAGAAGCTTGGCACGCAAGCACAGACACGCTTGCCTATAGTTCACACACACACTCATTCATCGTCATGCCATACGTTATCACCACTGACTGTTGTCTGGTCTCCGCTGATGTAAGCGTTTCTTTCTTAGGTTAGGATATGCTTTAAGGGGAAATCTGTATATCCTGCCCTCCACTGACAATGGGGGGGGGGGGGGGGGTAAGTAAAAAAAAATTCAAAAATTAGATTTTGACACATCTTGCCTAATTTGGACCTGCTCTTTTCAATGGAACTATTGCCAATATAAAATTCTTTTTATATTTTTAGTTATAAAATAATAAAATGATGTTTGGCTTCCCTATCACAGACAATTACAATGACAAAAGGAAGTAACCGCATTTCCTTTGACAGAAGGAAGTATATTACACATACTCCCTTTTGTCAATGTAAATGCTGACCATACTTCCTTTTGTCAATGAAATATCTTCAGTCAAATATATCTAATTTGCATATCAAAAGGTCATATGTTTAGCTCATGTGTCATGCATGGTACTCTCACTGCATGTAACAAGTGCATAAAAAGGTATGGATTTGCACTATTGAGTACAGTCTACTTGTAAACATATAATATGGTTTGTTCAAAGTACATGATTTAATAATTTAAAGTCAGGTCTACAAACCAGATCCGCTATTAAATTAAAAAATTGGTCAGTTTTCCTAGAACTAGACTATAATGCTACAGCTCCAGTTTACCATTCAAAATAAGATAATAAGCAAAGTCACTATTACTATTATTATTATTATTATTATTATTATTATTATTATTATTATTATAGCGTAGAATGCAAAATATAAATAAATATCTTTGCAAATAGTATAAATAGTATATCCGATGCTACGCTCTTTTAAATATAGAGTTAATATATAATAGTATGTAAACAAAATAAAATGTGTGAAATTTTTAGCTCACCTAACCATACCGCCACATTTTTATGCATGGCCTGATTGGGCCACGTGGGACTCAGAATTCTCAATAGCATCGATTCCGTAAATGGTACTGGTAAATAGGACCCCCATGATAGATATCTACCGAATATCGACCTCATTACGCATGAAGGGAGATCCAGTACACTGAATTACTTATCACCGGCCAGGACCTGCCGCATAGTGATGTGACAATTGTGTACATGGCGAATGGAGATAAACCACCCTATCCCAGGTTAAAGATTTAGGGCTAATTGATTCCTAGATTTATTACCTAGACTGCCTACCTGTATTCGGTTTAGCTTGTTACTCGGTTTAACCCATCATATTTGTTACCAGGTCTAAAGATTTGATTCATAAATACCACGGAGATCATATTTTATGCATAATCATCTTAGTTTAATTATATTTCTCATTGTACGAAATATGGTTTACAACTTGGTAATAGCTAGTCTAAGACCTGGTTTAAAGCTTTAACCAATTCTTGCTAAACCTCCTTATTGAATTCGGGCATGATGTTTAAGTTTAGCCCACTTTAAATAATCATAGTTGTATTTTCACCTAAATTTCCTAATGAAATTGTTTCTGTCAAAATTATGTAACGAAACTGTAAAATTAGTTGAGAATGTGACATTTTGTTTCTAAAAACACCTTTACGTCATGTATTTTTTTATGTGTAAATAATGTAATGAAACCTTACAATTTTTTGAAAAATTGATCATTTGGTTTTGTTGTAGGAACACATTTACATATTGTTTTGTGTTAACTTGAAAATAAATTCTTGGACTCGAACGATTTTTAGTATTTTCAAACCTAAAACAATGGTATATATGTTTATTGTAAGAAGAAGCTGGATACAGAATCCTCTTTTCATCTATCCCATTACGTTTCTTTAATTACAAAAGGGAGTAAATGTGAATTTACACTGACAAAAGGATGTAAAGTGTGATTACTCTGGAATTTGAACACTAGAAACACAGATATACAATGGTAAAAGGAAGTATGTCACTATAATTTGTTTAAAAGGAACCAATTCAGATTTTCTTTTACATAATGGTAATCTTTAACACATATGTGTCGCTCTGATATAATTTTGACAGAAATGTGCTGGAAATTGACACAGGGCTATCCATAAATGCATTTTATTTATTTTCTCAATAAATGATTTCTTGGACATACTTCCTTTTGTCAATGTAGGGCAGTATATGCGTCGTACTAAAATCGGCATTGCCTATATGATAAGCAGAACCAAACATTATTTATTGCTTAATAAACAAACCAAATTTGCAGAGCATGAAAATGTTCTACATACTTTGCTCTATGCATAATGCATCTGAGGATAATTTCCTGTCATGCTCGGATGACATCCAGAACAATCCCATTCACAATATTAACACGATTAGTTGCGTCTATTGTCAGCCATACGCGACAGCATTCGCGACCCTTTTTCGTATAATATCGATGCAATTTCTAGCGACATGTCCTCCTGGTGTGTGGGGACGATGACAAACAACGTTCTTAGAAGGAATGCCATCATGGGGCAGTATCTTTCGCTAAGATTTTAAAATCATCTTTATCCAAAGATATGTGCGATAGAAGACTGATATTAGTGCATGTAGCGAGTTAGTGAATGAACTATAATCCATCTGAGTATGACAGATTTGATACAGGTTCTAAAATGTATATTTACAGCACTAAATTAGTGGATAACCTTTCGGTAATAAGAGTTGAGTTGACATTTTGCACTGCTCTCTGATTGAAGAATAATAAGAAACAGAATCGACAGTGAACCATATCTTTCATACTGGGATTTATATAGGCAAAAATAGTGATGCGTACAGGTTTTACAATGCCTGCTTCATAATTTTCGATTTTATTTTATCATATATGGATTTATAGTGTCTATATATGATCCGAGAAAAGAGATAAACGTAATGTGATAAATGGGTATCTTAATCGTGTTAAACAATTTATGAAAACTACAGGAACCTACCTAGCCAGTATTCTCCCGAAACATTGCCAAAACCTCTTTCATACATCCACCAGCTTCTATAGAAATCCACAGAGCCATCTAATCTTCTTTGGAATACCTGAAAGTGAAATCAATAATAATAATAATAATAATAATAATAATAATAATTTCACTTTTCCTAGGAAAGGCCCGCGACCAATACCTCCTCCACCGAGCCCTCACCACTTCAACACCATCTCCGAGGTAACAACCTTCAGACTATCTCTATGCCGTCCCTCGATAACGCTATATACACCCTGAAAATAAGCGACACAAAACCAAGCTATCATAAAGATCCACAATGTTCTGGGAACCAACTTGATTTCAACTTCTATTATGCGACCATCCAAACAATTTCTGATACAAACCGACGTCTGGGACGTGCATACTAACCAGGTATCCCAAATAATGTGCTTACCGTCCATCCACCACCATCTGTGGTCATGTCACAATACACAGACACCTGCTAGCATGACATCTGAAGCGGCTGTATGACATATACCCCGTTTGCGGAGAACCCTCTGTCCTTCCATTCCTGGCAGTTCCGTGGCTGACAGCAATCTGTTTAGAACACAATGAATACAGTGTCTATCATTATTATCCTATCCGAGAGTTTCATAGGATTTGTAGTAAACCGTGCTTTAAACAGATAAATAATAATATTTATATCTGCGTTTATGTGAACCCTTAGAAGTTAGATTGCTGCCAAACAGTTGCTCGAAGGGCAGATTATACAATATACGTCCATTCCGCCATGCGACATATTTCATGATAGCGGCAATTCAATATAGATGGAAGGAAAGCGACAATAACTTATTAATATAAAACACTTTCATCTATAGCTTAATAGTTTGAGAGTAAGATAAAGTCCGACATATACATGTACATACCAGCATTTGATATGGAAGATGTTTAAGAGTAAGATAAAGTCCGACATATACATGTACATATCAGCATTTGATATGGAAGATGTTTAAGAGTAAGATAAAGTCCGACATATACATGTACATACCAGCATTTGATGTGGAAGAGAGGCCAAGCATCAACAACACAAATACAGCACATTTCCGCACCAATGAATGCTGTGAATCGTAGAACTGCATCTGAAACAAAGTTAAAACAAGCGTTGCCATTTCACGCTGCAACAAACTATAACAGAGTGTATGTGGTTGGATAACTTTTTAACACTTCCACATACGAACTGACATGTAGTAAGGAATAGTGTGCTGAATACATTGAAACTGATTTAACTGGGAGATGTCCCTGCCTGTGACAGCAGAGCAACAGCTCCCAGTCAAATTGGTTTCAAAATATTCAAATTTCTTATCAGAAAGCTTTATCATGCAATATCAGAGTGAACTTTATATTTCTAGCATTGAGCGACGGGGCACATTTTCTGGATATCATTCCTTTTAGTAAATGTTAGCTCTGTCAGCGATAGCTTTTTTAAATATTCCAAATTACCAATTTCACTAACCCAGTCCAAGTAACTTTTGAAGGTGTCTGCTGCAGCCTAAGATCGTGTTTGTGCGCGTAATAAAACTGAGTCTCAGTTTCTGCTCCGTCCCTGATGACACAAATTACCAGGCCGTACTTTGCCAATACTAGGCCGCATTGGCCCGGATTTGCTCCATTGCCAGCCTATTGACCTGCGTTGTCACAGGTATCTTGCTAATTTGCAATACCGTTACTAAATTTGATAAATAAGTATAATTCCCTTATCGTTCTAAGCCCAATAAGCCACCTGCAACACCCCCCCCCCCATCCAGCTAATCTGCGGCCCATTGTGCTCCTCAACTGTATGCGGAAAATCTTATCCAATTGTACTCAGAGACAAGATCGTTGACTTCACTAGATCCTGTGAAAGTGGATTTAAACGTGGACGCAGCTGCACAGACATTGTATGGGCTCAAAGTATGCTTGTCCCAGTAGTCATGTCCAAGAACTGGGATTTCCACAACATTGGCATTGCCATGTTACGAGCCTCCGACACAATTAAACGCTCAAATAGCCAAGATGTACTGCACCAGGCCAGTTGCAATGAAGATGAGCTGCGACTAGTGAGACTACTACTTGCGGACACAAATCTGAGACTATGAGTCATGACCGTGATGTCTGCAGATTTTTGGACATCAATTGACTCCCCACAGGGAGATGGTTTATCTCATTTGCTTTTTCCCTGTTACCTTACCGCTGCATTGAAATCCGTGCAGGAAAATTCCACAAGACCACCCCACCACACCCACCCCACCACACCCATCCCAGTGTACATAGTGGGCATGGCACGGGAGATGGAATTTCCAACGATGCAATGTACAAGATGTGTAATACCTCGCCGCTGTCTGTAAATGTCGCCCAGCAAAGATGGCCCATGTTTGGCCATGGGATAAACAAGCCAGAAGACACACGAGAACACAGAGCCATGGAATTCTCCCTACTGGGAGCCAGCAAATGCAAAGCTAGGAGAGGACGTCGTTGCATAAATCTGCTAAGCGTGCTACGAGGTGACCTCCAGAAAGCAGGATTCTGTACACTCAGATCAAGAATGGACCTGGGGAAGGTAAAGATTTTTGTTGAAGACACAACAGAGTGGACAAATGCGAAGAAGGACTGATTGCAGCTGTATGATGTTTCTACTGGTACAGCCGTAGAATATAGTAATACTAATATAATGCTATCTTACCTTAATACTCCGAGGTGGCAGACTCTGCTATGCTCGTTATTGCCTTCAACGTACTTATACTTGCCTGTCACCCATAACAGTGTCTTATATAGGGAGCAGAATGATTACGTTGGCCAATATATTAATTGTGGTTAATCCCACATCCTGACGACCTGAATTCATTTCTCCGTCATGCGGGGGTTTATAGGCTATTGAAATCAAAACACATCCTGTTTATCCTTTCTATGATTTCGCGGAATATAGAACGTATCCCCAATAGTATGGCGGCGATCTCTGATAAATTATGCTTATATAGAAAGCTTATACTCAATAAAGAAAGCGTAGATTATTACGAGGCTGTCCGTGATATTGCACCCCAGACTGGTACATGGTATTTATCCATTGCGGGTTATGCCATCTGACCACTGCAGAGGCTGTATTGGCTGGCTTGACCATTAAAGTATGACGTTGAAAGAAGAGGGTGTAATTTCACTACCGGAAGCGTCATGCTATATAAAATGAAACTCTAGCCATTTGTTAGTTGTGCATGTGTGTTTATTAATATACACATATCCGTGTTATTGATACGTGGATACATGTGTGCGCCCTATAAAGAACACAAGGGATCATTTTGAAAACTGCCGTGATGCGGCCTACACACTGGTTTATCAATATTGGCATGGACTTTCGCGCAAGCAAACTATTACCAGAACGTTTGTGTGAGTAGCATATATTCAAACACATGAGATGTGTGTGATCAAGTGTAGCCTACCAACAACTGCTATCGGTTCCCCACAACTGCGATCTATGGGATCAGGGACAGCCTACTGACACCTGTGATTCAGCGAGGGGTATACCAACACCTGTGATTTCTAGAATATGGGTTAGTCTAACTACACCTGCGATTTCTGACATAATTGGTAGCCTACCCACAACTGCAATCTTTGGGATCAGGGGTAGACTCCCAACAGCTGTAATTTCTTAGGTCGGGGTTAGCCTACCTATACCTGTGGGTCAGGGGTAGCCTACCCACGGCTGCGGTTTCTCGGATCAGGTGTAGCCTACCCATACATGCGATTTCTGGAATAAGGTGTAGTCTAACTACTCCTGCGATTTCTTGCATAAGGGATAGTCTACCTACAACCGCAATTCCTGGGATCAGGTGTAGCCTACATACACAAGGCTACACGACTGCAATTTATGGAACCAGGAGTAGCCCACCAATGCCTGCAATTTCTGGAATAAGAGGTAATCTAACCACACCTGCAGTTTCTGGAATAAGTGCGAGCATATACCCACAACATCAAGTTCTAGCATGAGGGATAGCATACCAACAGCTGTAACTTCTTAGGTCTGGGTTAGCCTACATACACATGTGGTTTCAGGGGTAGCCTACACACGGCAGCGGTTTCTCTGATCAGGTGTAGCCTACACACACACGCGGTTTCTTAGATTAGGGGTAACTAACCCACATCCACGATCTCTGAGATCAGTCAGCGTCATAGCCTATCCAGTAGCCTCACAGAAAATTTTGAAACCGAAATGCTCTCAAATGCAATTTCTCGTAATCCGAAGAGTCATAAAAACATAATAGAGGATCCATTTTTAGCAATGTCACGTCCATTTCCAACTAACCTCCGCCGCCTTTGTACGCCTCATGGAATCGATTTATTTACCCTTAACTATGAATGCCCAGAATTTCAATTTCAAGGTAATTATGCAGGTAAGCTATAGGCGGAATATTTTGAAACTGATTTTACTGCTATGGACACATAAACGTGTAACACAAATCAGAATAAATTACTCGGTACATCAATACCCGTGCGCTACCGAAGCAGATCATCAGAAACATCGGTTACGGTCTACTGGTTTGTGATAACGACTGCCTACGCTTATTGGCCTAAATCTCATATCTCGACGAGGACACACAGGACAAAGATGCGGCTTATTATTTCGACAAGACGTATTTATTAATCCTTTCATCTAGGACAAAATCTGCCAAAAAACAGTCTCTCTGGCGGTCTTAAGGAATGTACATTTGCAGGACAATATATTAATATTTTTGAAAATTTACCAATGGAATGACTGGCTCGATAACCGAGTCTTTCCATTGGAAAATTTAAAAAAAACAGTCTTCTCTTCGCCTGCAAATACACATTCAATAAGCAAATATATTGATTTTCTTGACCAAATTAAGGCATTAAGAGTTAGGTATTTTCTTAATGTTCGCCTCGGGAATCTGTTCATTCGTATAGTGATAGCTGGGTTTCGTACTATAAAACGTTTAAGATAACAACAAACTGCGTTCAGTGGGGAATAAATAAGTCAGCCAAACCGACCTCAACCACCGCCGCCGCCGCGACCATCACCACCAACATCACCACAACCCCACCCACCAAACCCTACTCAACCAACACGTACACGCCGTTGATTATCCTTCCCTTAGTCACCGTTTCAGTGAGAAAATACGATAACCGAGCCAGTCATTCCAGTGGTAGATTTTCAAGAGTGGGTTTCTAATGGCCTGCAAATGGGCATTCAATAAGTAAACATTACGATCTTTTGAAGAAATATAGTTATTAAAGGGTTAGTAGCTAATGTATATCAGTACCTTTAATTTCATGCAAGTTCGAAACATTCAAACACACGCATTAGTAACTTGTCAACCGGATGTCAAAGTGATTATGTTTATTATTGCCACATTGCCATTATACGTTCTGATGTCTATTCATAAATGCATTAAGTACACCTTTATGTGGCCTAAATGAACCTGTAAACTTCGCATTTATGTATTTATATATTATAAATTTATATATTTACATTGATGTTTATATTATATATTATTTACAATGATTATATATTTACGTATACATGTATAAATGTGTGTTTGTGTGCGTGCGTGCGTGCGTGCGTGCGTGCGTGCGTGCGTGCGTGCGTGCGTGCGTGCGTGCGTGCGTGCGTGCGTGCGTGCGTGCGTGCGTGCGTGCGTGCGTGCGTGCGTGCGTGCGTGCGTGCGTGCGTGCGTGCGTGCGTGCGTGCGTGCGTGCGTGCGTGCGTGCGTGCGTGCGTGCGTGCGTGCGTGCGTGCGTGCGTGCGTGCGTGCGTATGCAAGCATTTATGTAAGTGAATGTATGTGTCTTATGTATGTGCGTGTGCGTGTGCGTGTGTGCGCGTATGACGGTGGGAGGGTATGCGCGTGTGCGTGTGCGTGCGTGCGTGCGTGCGTGCGTGCGTGCGTGCGTGCGTGCGTGCGTGCGTGCGTGCGTGCGTGCGTGCGTGCGTGCGTGCGTGTGTGTGTGCGTGCGTGCGTGTGCGTGCGTGCCTGCCCGTGTGTGCGTGCGTGCCCGTGTGTGTGCGTGCGTGTGTACGTGCGTGTGTGCGCGCGCATGTGTGTGTGCGTGTGCGTGTGCATGCACGTACGTGTGTTTGAGTCTGTACATACATATGTTTTCCTAGTTATGCGCCAATAATAATTGTACCGCTGTACACTCAAGGACCGATGGTCTATTGTGGAAATAAACTACTACCATCATATGTAATAGGTGTGTGATGCATGGCATCTTTGAATGAAATCAGGCATGTATAGTGATCGTGGCTGGATGAGTGGAATTGTGAATTTGGAAAAACATCCATAAAATTAAACGTCCCTTGTAGTGATGTAAGGCGCAACTGGAAAGTATGGAATGGTTGTTAATCCTCTAAATGTGTGATTCTGGTCATTACGAGTAGCTATGATTGGAAGGGCTGAGAAAGAGAAGCATTTGTAAACTAGTAGTAAGTGACTTACATGACTACATATGGGAAATAATCAACTAACCCATGCTGTGCACCTAACATCTAAATATTCCTTGTCAAAGCGCATTCTCTATTTTCACAAACATAATTACTAAATGTACAGTTGAATGTCGCTCAAGTTAAATAATGACGTCACAATCCCTTACATTATAACTAACAATCTTCGCTTATCTGAAGATGGAAAGGTGTTCAGACGTCAATATTCCATCACACACCATTAAATACGCGAAACAGCTCAATAATTTTTTTTAATAATTTCACAAATTTTGAAGGACCGAGCAATGGAAAGATACGATCTGGGAATCCAGCAACTAACGTCACAATCAAATAGGTCACTTGCTCGCTAATGTCATAAGCAATAAGACGTATGTATGCAACTGGAAATTCCCGTAACGAAGTGTCCAAATTGTGTGTATTTGATGAATTTACAATTTTACGAACATTCCACCGAATATTTTGAAACTAATCTGAGTTGGAGTTGTTGTTGCCATAGGGAGCAACAACTCACACTCAAATAAATTCCAAAAATATTCAACAGGGTACCTATATAATTACTTTAAACTTTGGATTCTGGGAATTCAGGTTTTAAAACTACAAATCTATTTCAATACGCGTGAAAAAGTGTGCTGGGCTTAATTAGTAATGGGCGGGACATATCTAGAAATGGACCCCTGCAGTGTATAGATGGAAGGCTTACTCTCACTTTGACATGGATATTTCTGCTGATAAACTTGATTTGTCGGTAAATACGTCTACTTTTCTTTACTTCTCAGTCTTCTGATCTGCCAGCATATCAATGTAGCAATGGATGAATCCAGTTTTAGCTATGCCCCGCCCATCTCTAGTTAAGCCCGACCCACGTTTCGCCCGTCTTTAAACCGATCGATCCCTACACTCCCTGAATCACTATTTCCAGAAAACTATACAGGTAATCTGTTGAATATTTTGAAACTAATTTGACTGGTTGATGTTGCTGGCTAAGGCAGAATGTTTATTTAATGGTAAAGACATACAATTCGTACAGGTTGACAAACAATTAGCGTTTACGACGAACTTAATGGACCTTTCCATTTTTAGTTATGGCCCGCCCATCACTAGCTAAGCTCCAGCCACACCTCGCCGTGGTGGGATTGATCGATCTACGAATGCCCTAACTATCAATTTCCTGAAAACTATACAGGGAAGCCGTTGAATATTTTGTAATTAATTCGACTGGGTGCTGTTGCTGCCTATGGCATCACAACAGCGCCCAGTCAAATTAATTTTAAAATATTCAACAGAATATTTACTAAATAGTAAAAGCAAACAATTTCTACAACAACGCATAGACCGTCTTCAAATATGCGTTCATGACGTACTTACAGCATCGTCGTAAACATGAGCGTGTCGCCCGTAAATCCAAACTTCAGGTCCATCGCCAAGTATATGCAAGTCAAGTTCGTCTCGTAAGTGATATGATACTAGCAAAGCGATCGTATTACTCCACGTTAGTATCTGAACATGTATCCAACCAGGGAAAGCTGTTCAGCATCTTCAGCGACCTACTTCACAAGGACAAAAGTAAGAGCAATCTCCCACAACACACTGACCCAACTGAGCTAGCATACAAGTTTGCGAACTTCTTTTCGGAGAAAATTGGTTTAATTCGTGACTGCATTTTAAATCACCAAAACTACTCACCGCTAATTAGTTGTCGCACCGCCCTTGACTTAAAATGTACCATGACATAATTTAAACCGGCTTGCTCTGAAGAAGTATCGACAATAATTCGCAAATCGTCTCGAGCATCCTGTTCACTAGATCCGATACCAACAAATATTGTTAAGGGTTGTGTTGATGAATTATTGCCTACGATACTCAAAATCATTAATTTGTCCTTAACAAGTGGCAATGTCCCTGACCTGTTCAAAACTGCAAACGTGATTCCGTTACTAAAAAAGACATCACTAGACCAAAATGTGCTTGGAAACTACAGACCTGTTTCAAATTTATCTTTCCTGTCAAAAGTATTAGAACGAGTTGTCGCCAAGCAGCTCAATGATCACTTAGTAAGAAATAATCTTCTGGAACCTTTTCAAAGCGCATACCGCGAACTTCACAGCACTGAGACAGCCCTACTACGCGTACAAAATGATGTCTTATGTTCCATGGATGAACGCAAGTGTGTTTTACTAGTTCTCCTGGATTTGTCTGCCGCATTTGACACTATAGACCACGATGTCATGTTATCTAGATTAGCAGAACTGGGCATTTTAGACACTTCTCTTGCTTGGTTTTCATC
The DNA here is from genome assembly GCA_034401795.1 of Chaetoderma sp. LZ-2023a. Classification (NCBI taxonomy): domain Eukaryota; kingdom Metazoa; phylum Mollusca; class Caudofoveata; order Chaetodermatida; family Chaetodermatidae; genus Chaetoderma; species Chaetoderma sp. LZ-2023a. The sequence goes on from CM067366.1 coordinate 99,614,311, forward strand.
ATATCTCAGAAAACGCCATCAAATGATCATTGTGAATAATATCAAATCAGAGGAACATGAATTAACATCAGGTGTGCCACAGGGGTCGGTCCTGGGACCGATCCTTTTTACAATCTATACAGCACCCCTTGGAGTGTTATTGCAGTCTTATGGCATAAGTTACCATTTCTACGCTGACGATACACAGCTATATCTCGCATTCTATGCAAATGACCAAGTGAATGCTCGTGAGCGTGTTGAAGACTGTGTTCGTGACATTAAACTATGGATGTTAAGCAACTTATTGCAGTTGAATGATAAGAAAACTGAAATTCTGTTAATAACTTCACCGCACCTAAGACATAAGGTTGACATCACCAGTTTGCACATTGGGGAGGCTGACGCATCTTTCAGTGCAAGTGCCCGTAACATAGGCGTAACATTTGACAATTCCCTATCGATGGAAGCTCATGTTACCACTGTCTGCCGTTCCATATTCATGAACATTCGGAACATTAGCAAAATTTGCAGCTTCCTGGATGAAAACGCGGTCAAAACTCTCGTACATGCTACCATCACGTCACGCCTGGACTACTGTAACTCTCTGTTAATAGGCATACCATCTAGCCAATTAGATCGTTTACAGAGAGCGCAGAATGCAGCAGCTAGACTGATTACACACACCAAAAGATTCGATCATATCACACCTGTCCTATTGGAGCTGCACTGGTTGCCTATAAGACAACGTATATGGTACAAGGTGGCTTTGTTGGTGTTCAAGTGCCTACATGATCTGGCCCCACCGTACTTAAAATCCTTAATCCAGCAAAGAGTAGCACCAAGGTGTCTTAGGTCTAGCACACAATTACTATGTACTATACCAAAATCAATCTTAACTACTGGAGATCGTGCATTTTCTCGAGCCGGTCCGCGATTCTGGAACTCTCTTCCACCTGAAATTAGAAACTGCTCTAAAATTGACTCATTTAAATCACTACTAAAAACATATCTTTTCCAAAGAGCATTCTAAATTTTGTAAAGTGATTTTGAGCAATTCAGTTTGGAATTGGCGCTATATAAATCCGACATACATACATACATACATACTTATCGACGTCATTCATGACGTCATTCATTATGATGTCATTCTATACATCACGTAGTTGACTATGACGTTATATGATGGATACTCTTTAAAGGTGAATTACGTCATTCATGACGTGATTGACTATGACGTTAGCCTACGGGTGATGTAGTTGAGTATGTTGCTGCCTATTGCAGCCTATGTCGCAACAACAACCAATCCAGATCAGATTAGTCTCGAAATATTCAACAGAATATAATAAAGAAAAATTAATTAACTCTCAGGGATGTAGATATTGTTTGAGTGTAGCTACCGTGACCATCTCGGTCACTTCAACAGCACTAACTGACGGTCGGTCGCTAGCTCCGTCATTCTCGTCAGTTCGTGTTGAGTCACGTGACAGCATTGATTGATAAACCGCTGGTACACGGTCGCTCTCGCCTCGGTTCATTATTGGTTGGTGTTTGTAAATAAATCCGAGACCAACAGTTTTGGAAATATTCAGCAGAATGTTTATTAAATTGTAAATTCATCAAAACCATGTAATTCAGACACTTTCCTAACCGACCATTGTCTTTTTCATTCCCGGTCTATGTAATTTGGATTGTGACGTCAGATTCTTGGGTAACAGATTGGAACTCTCTATTGTAACGACGGGAGCATGGAATAATGAATAAATAGCACATGTGTTTTCATTGTGCGTCACTCTTCTCAATATAGGGATCTTTTTCTATCTATGCCCCGCCCATTTCTAGCTAAGCTCCTCCCACTTTTTGCGGGTTATGGAATCGATTTCTCTACCTTGAACCCTGGATCATCAGAATCCCATTTTCAAGGTAACTGTACAGTAACCTGTTTGAATATTTTAAAGATAATTTAATTGGGTGTTGTTGCCTATGGCAGAAACAGCGTCCAGTCAAATTAGCTTCAAAATATTCAACAAAACCTTTACTAGATAGTAAATCCATCAAAGACTTACATTTGATAGGCTTATCAATGTTCATAACATAGCTAGATACGTCATTCATTATGTATTTTTATTGTGATGTCAGCCTACATGTGACGTCGTTGATTATGACGCCATGTATTTGAGTGACAGATCCGATCCATCCCTTAAAACACGGATACTTGTTGTGAGTACCACTGCCACGACAACTGCCACCACGCACCACGACAACGAGTGACGTCACGTGCTGAAGGAGCTTCCAATTCACTCACGAGTCCCCATAATTCACATTTCCAGAGATTCCATCTATCATCTGGCGTCATATGACATCATAATCATCTAAGCGGAATGTATGATGACGTCATAAAAGCTTCTATTTGGCCAGTCTTTAACTCTTAATAGTCTAACACGTTGTACGAATTGTATGTCTTACTATTTAATAAACATTCTGTCTAATATTTTGAAACTAATTTCACTGGGCGCTGTTGTTGCTATAGGCAACAATAGCGCCCAGTCAAAGTAATTACAAAATATTCAACAGCTAACCTGTATAGTTTTCTGGAAATTGATAGTCAGGGAGTTCAGAGATCTATCGATCCCAACACTGACGTGTTGTGGGTGTAGCTTCGATTGAGATGGGCGCGGCACAGCTAAAAGTGGAAAGGTCCATTCGATTAGCTTAATATTTCCATGAAGTGAATTATATATTACTTATGACAATAATAATCACATAGAGGACACTAGCACATACATGTTGAGTAGTGAAGCAATGGACCTTTCCAGTTTATGCATCCATCATATGACGTCATAATCAACTACGTGACATGTAGGATGACATCATGACTGACGTAGATAAGTAGGTAATGAAAACGGACTAAACATTGTTGTACGAATTGTATGTCTTTGATATTTAATAAATATTCTTTTGAATATTTTAAAACTAATTAGACTTGGCTGGCGCTGTTGCTGCCATAGGCATTTTAGTTTCAAAGTATTAAAAAACTTACCTGTATAGTTTTCTGGAAATTTATAGTTAGTGTGTTCGAGGATTGATCGATCACAACACAGCGTGAGCATGGATGGAGCCTAGTCAAGTTTATCATATGGTTCACTAGGATAGTTTATCACATGGTACAATAGGAAAGTTTATCTCATGGTTCAATAGTAAGTTTATCACATGGTTCAATAGGAAATTTCTCACATGGTTCAATAGGAAAGTTTATCACATGGTTCACTAGGAAAGTTTATCGCATGGTTCAATAGAAATGTTGATCACGTGGTTCAATATTAAGCTTATCACATGGTTCAATAGGAAAGTTTATCACATGGTTCACTAGGAAAGTTTATCACATGGTTCACTAAGAAAGTTTATTACATGGGTCACTAGGACAGTTTATCACATGGTTCACTAAGAAAGTTTATTACATGGTTCACCGGGACAGTTTATTGCATGGCATCGTTCACTGGAACAGTTTATCATATGGTTCAATGGGACAGTTTATCACATCGGTCACTGGGACAGTTTATCACATGGTTCACTAGGGCAGTTTATCATATGGTTCTCGGCGAAAGTTTATCACATGTTTCACCAGGAAAGTTTATCCTATGGCTACAGTAGACCTGTTTATCACACGGTTCACTAGGAAAGTTTATCACGTGGTTCACTAGGACAGTTTATCACGTGGTTCAATAGGAAGGTTTATCACGGGGTTCACTGGGACAGTATATTACCTGGTTAACTAGGACAGTTTATCACATGGCTCACCAGAACAGTTTATCACATGGTTCACTAGGACAGTCTATCACATGGTTCACTAGGACAGTTTATCACGTGGTTCAATAGGAAGGTTTATCACGGGGTTCACTGGGACAGTATATTACCTGGTTAACTAGGACAGTTTATCATATGGTTCACTGGGACAGTTTATTACATGGTTCACTGGGACAGTGTATTACATAGTTCACTAGGACAGTTTATTACATGGGTCACTGGGGCAGTTTATCATATGGTTCACTGGGACAGTTTATCACATGGTTCACTGGGACAGTATATCACATGGTTCACTGGGACAGTTTATTACATGGTTCACTGGGACAGTTTATTACATGGTCCACTAGGACAGTTTATTACATGGTTCACTGGTCACTGGGACAGTTTGTCATATGATTCACTAGGACAGTTTATCATATGGTTCACTGGGACTGTTTTTCACATGGTTCACTAGGACAGTTTATCACATTGTTCACTAGGACAGTTTATCATATGGTTCACTGGGCCTGTTTTTCACATGGTTCACTAGGACAGTATATCACATTGTTCACTCGGACAGTTTATTACATGGTTCACTAGGACAGTTTATCATATGGTACACTTGGACTGTTTTTCACATGGTTCACTGGGACAATTTATCATATGGTTCACTAGGACAGTTTATCACATGGTTCACTCGGAAGGTTTATCACGTGGTTCACTAGGGAAGTTTATCACGTGGTTCACTGGGATACGGATAGTTTATTATATCGTTCTCTAGGACAGTTTATCACATGGTTCAATGGGATACGGATAGTTGTTTACATGGTTCTCTGGGACAGTTTATCATATGGTTCACTGGGACAGTTTATCACCTGGTTCACTGGGATAGTTTATCACATGGTTCACTTGGACAGTTTATCACATGGTTCACTAGGACAGTTTATCATATGTTTCACTAGGAAAGTTTATCACGAGGTTCACTGGGACAGTTTATTACACGGTTCACTGGGACAGTTTATCACATGGTCCACTAGGACAGTTTATCATATGGTTCACTGGGACAGCTTATCACATGGTCCACTAGGACAGTTTATCATCTGGTTCACTGGGACAATTTATCATATGGTTCACTGGGACAGTTTATTACACGGTTCAATAGAACAGGTTATCACATGGTTCACTAGAACAGTTTATCACATGGTTCACTAGAACAGGTTATCACATGGTTTACTAGGACAGTTTATCACATGGATGTATTAACTATGGACATCGGTCTATTAAAATATCGCGATACATTGCCCATCTGGATGATGCAAACTTCTGGTCTGGCCCACGGAGAGGAGACATACTAAGTATGTATTCCCAATATTTGTTGCAACGGCTGCAAAGATATGTCATGTGATATTGTGTTTATGCACATAAACACTAATAGTCTACATGTAGTTGCGTAACCTGAAACAAGCTACGTCTGGCTAACAAACTGCCGGATTTCAAGTGCTATATAATAGTCTATTTGCGTAACCTGAAACAAGCTACGTCTGGATAACAAACTGCGGGATTTCAAGTGCTATATAATAGTCTATTTGCGTAACCGGAAACAAGCTACGTCTGGATAACTAACTGCCGGATTTCAAGTGCTATATAATAGTCTATTTGCGTAACCGGAAACAAGCTACGTCTGGATAACAAACTGCCGGATTTCAAGTGCTATATAATAGTCTATTTGCGTAACCGGAAACAAGCTACGTCTGGCTAACAAACTGCCGGATTTCAAGTGCTATATAATAGTCTATTTGCGTAACCGGAAACAAGCTACGTCTGGATAACTAACTGCCGGATTTCAAGTGCTATATAATAGTCTATTTGCGTAACCTGAAACAAGCTACGTCTGGATAACTAACTGCCGGATTTCAAGTGCTATATAATAGTCTATTTGCGTAACCGGAAACAAGCTACGTCTGGATAACTAACTGCCGGATTTCAAGTGCTATATAATAGTCTATTTGCGTAACCTGAAACAAGCTACGTCTGGATAACTAACTGCCGGATTTCAAGTGCTATATAATAGTCTATTTGCGTAACCGGAAACAAGCTACGTCTGGATAACTAACTGCCGGATTTCAAGTGCTATATAATAGTCTATTTGCGTAACCTGAAACAAGCTACGTCTGGATAACTAACTGCCGGATTTCAAGTGCTATATAATAGTCTATTTGCGTAACCGGAAACAAGATACGTCTGGATAACTAACTGCCGGATTTCAAGTGCTATATAATAGTCTATTTGCGTAACCTGAAACAAGCTACATCTGGATAACTAACTGCCGGATTTCAAGTGCTATATAATAGTCTATTTGCGTAACCGGAAACAAGCTACGTCTGGATAACTAACTGCGGATTTCAAGTGCTATATAATAGTCTATTTGCGTAACCTGAAACAAGCTATGTCTGGATAACTAACTGCCGGATTTCAAGTGCTATATAATAGACTATTTGCGTAACCTGAAACAAGCTACGTCTGGATAACTAACTGCCGGATTTCAAGTGCTATATAATAGTCTATTTGCGTAACCGGAAACAAGCTACGTCTGGATAACTAACTGCCGGATTTCAAGTGCTATATAATAGTCTATTTGCGTAACCTGAAACAAGCTACGTCTGGATAACTAACTGCCGGATTTCAAGTGCTATATAATAGTCTATTTGCGTAACCGGAAACAAGCTACGTCCGGATAACTAACTGCCGGATTTCAAGTGCTATATAATAGTCTATTTGCGTAACCAGAAACAAGCTACGTCTGGATAACTAACTGCCGGATTTCAAGTGCTATATAATAGTCTATTTGCGTAACCTGAAACAAGCTACGTCTGGATAACTAACTGCCGGATTTCAAGTGCTATATAATAGTCTACATGTAGTTGCGTAACCGGAAACAAGCTACGTCTGGATAACTAACTGCCGGATTTCAAGTGCTATATAATAGTCTATTTGCGTAACCGGAAACAAGCTACGTCTGGATAACTAACTGCCGGATTTCAAGTGCTATATAATAGTCTATTTGCGTAACCGGAAACAAGCTACGTCTGGATAACTAACTGCCGGATTTCAAGTGCTATATAATAGTCTATTTGCGTAACCTGAAACAAGCTACGTCTGGATAACTAACTGCCGGATTTCAAGTGCTATATAATAGTCTATTTGCGTAACCTGAAACAAGCCACGTCTGGATAACTAACTGCCGGATTTCAAGTGCTATATAATAGTCTATTTGCGTAACCGGAAACAAGCTACGTCTGGATAACTAACTGCCGGATTTCAAGTGCTATATAATAGTCTATTTGCGTAACCGGAAACAAGCTACGTCTGGATAACAAACTGCCGGATTTCAAGTGCTATATAATAGTCTATTTGCGTAACCGGAAACAAGCTACGTCTGGATAACTAACTGCCGGATTTCAAGTGCTATATAATAGTCTATTTGCGTAACCTGAAACAAGCTACGTCTGGATAACTAACTGCCGGATTTCAAGTGCTATATAAAAGTCTATTTGCGTAACCTGAAACAAGCTACGTCTGGATAACTAACTGCCGGATTTCAAGTGCTATATAATAGTCTATTTGCGTAACCTGAAACAAGCTACGTCTGGATAACAAACTGCCGGATTTCAAGTGCTATATAATAGTCTATTTGCGTAACCTGAAACAAGCTACGTCTGGATAACAAACTGCCGGATTTCAAGTGCTATATAATAGTCTATTTGCGTAACCTGAAACAAGCTACGTCTGGATAACTAACTGCCGGATTTCAAGTGCTATATAATAGTCTATTTGCGTAACCTGAAACAAGCTACGTCTGGATAACAAACTGCCGGATTTCAAGTGCTATATAATAGTCTATTTGCGTAACCTGAAACAAGCTACGTCTGGATAACTAACTGCCGGATTTCAAGTGCTATATAATAGTCTATTTGCGTAACCGGAAACAAGCTACGTCTGGATAACTAACTGCCGGATTTCAAGTGCTATATAATAGTCTATTTGCGTAACCTGAAACAAGCTACGTCTGGATAACTAACTGCCGGATTTCAAGTGCTATATAATAGTCTATTTGCGTAACCGGAAACAAGATACGTCTGGATAACTAACTGCCGGATTTCAAGTGCTATATAATAGTCTATTTGCGTAACCTGAAACAAGCTACGTCTGGATAACTAACTGCCGGATTTCAAGTGCTATATAATAGTCTATTTGCGTAACCGGAAACAAGCTACGTCTGGATAACTAACTGCCGGATTTCAAGTGCTATATAATAGTCTATTTGCGTAACCTGAAACAAGCTATGTCTGGATAACTAACTGCCGGATTTCAAGTGCTATATAATAGACTATTTGCGTAGCCTGAAACAAGCTACGTCTGGATAACTAACTGCCGGATTTCAAGTGCTATATAATAGTCTATTTGCGTAACCGGAAACAAGCTACGTCTGGATAACTAACTGCCGGATTTCAAGTGCTATATAATAGTCTATTTGCGTAACCTGAAACAAGCTACGTCTGGATAACTAACTGCCGGATTTCAAGTGCTATATAATAGTCTATTTGCGTAACCGGAAACAAGCTACGTCCGGATAACTAACTGCCGGATTTCAAGTGCTATATAATAGTCTATTTGCGTAACCAGAAACAAGCTACGTCTGGATAACTAACTGCCGGATTTCAAGTGCTATATAATAGTCTATTTGCGTAACCTGAAACAAGCTACGACTGGATAACTAACTGCCGGATTTCAAGTGCTATATAATAGTCTACATGTAGTTGCGTAACCGGAAACAAGCTACGTCTGGATAACTAACTGCCGGATTTCAAGTGCTATATAATAGTCTATTTGCGTAACCGGAAACAAGCTACGTCTGGATAACTAACTGCCGGATTTCAAGTGCTATATAATAGTCTATTTGCGTAACCGGAAACAAGCTACGTCTGGATAACTAACTGCCGGATTTCAAGTGCTATATAATAGTCTATTTGCGTAACCTGAAACAAGCTACGTCTGGATAACTAACTGCCGGATTTCAAGTGCTATATAATAGTCTATTTGCGTAACCTGAAACAAGCCACGTCTGGATAACTAACTGCCGGATTTCAAGTGCTATATAATAGTCTATTTGCGTAACCGGAAACAAGCTACGTCTGGATAACTAACTGCCGGATTTCAAGTGCTATATAATAGTCTATTTGCGTAACCGGAAACAAGCTACGTCTGGATAACAAACTGCCGGATTTCAAGTGCTATATAATAGTCTATTTGCGTAACCGGAAACAAGCTACGTCTGGATAACTAACTGCCGGATTTCAAGTGCTATATAATAGTCTATTTGCGTAACCTGAAACAAGCTACGTCTGGATAACTAACTGCCGGATTTCAAGTGCTATATAAGGCTGAGATTAAATGTTATCGGAAGCAAATAGTATCAGAATATTCCAGGTTTGCAAGAAATTCTATTCACGCTAGGATGAGAGAACAATAATGAGAATGAAACCAGAATCTAATTAATAACCAACATGACCTTTAAATAAGTCAACTCTTAAATACCCAATGTCTAATTCACAAATCAGCATTATACGCACGCCGCTTACTATATTGATTATAGTCTGCCAAAGATAGCATTGGCTTCAGGTGTAAAGAAAACCACACCTTATCTTATAGTAAACTTTCAGGTGATAGAATTTGTCACACAAAATCCGTCCCTGGCATTTTTTATTTTTACATACCGACAACGAAAGATATTCAGGCTTTAGTAACTTCCAGTTAAATTAGTTTCAAAATATTTTTCCAGATGATTATTATATAACAAATAATGTAAATCATTGCCACGTACATGACATCGCACATTATCGCTTGAGGAGACAAAATGGTGGCAATCACCGTTCAACATTTACCACAGATGAAATTAGGAATGTGACAGGATATGAATGATATGGATTCTATAAACCATAACCTATCGGAGCAATCCAACGTTTGAGATGAGAATAGCATCCATTCAAATCATTTCAAAATATTAATTTCCTCTTTATGTATTCCGTCTGAGGCGGTGTGTTGAATGGCTAAAGCAAATAACGTGATTCACAGCTCCAGCTGGTTATCTGAAATGTTGGCAGAAATAACTTTTCAAGATGCAATATTAAGTTCTATGTAAATATGTCTAATGGAACCGCATTTTACCTGGAATAAACACTAATGCCTTGTATTGGTTTTGCTAATATAGAGCTACAGTATGGAGATACAATACGTCTGAAGACCACGTGCACTTATTCCGCTATACAATGTTTATTTGGAAACACGTTGTATTATATATGGGAACAGAAAGCAAACCATCATAAACATGTGCGCACCTAGTATGTAGGACTGAAATTGCTATTACATTAAAAACTAAATTCCACTCTTAAAATGTTAGTTTACCATGTTGTGGTATTTGGTTCTAACGTTGAATACAAAAGTCGTGCCTTGCTACTACGGAATACACGTTCTACATATAATATTACCATAGCCATTCCTCTGGGCGAGATTTCGTTACCTCTGGATGGGCAGAATGCACACACAGCATTGGGAACAGTAGCTCTGGAATGAGGTTCTTCAATTCGAGTCAGCGTGATCAGAGCACTAAAGTCATCCCTCCATTTTAGAGGGCTTGCCAGTTACCATATCTAAACATAGATACATGGATGACTCAAATTGCACACGGCTACCGGACGTTGGCTTGCACATTGGGGAATATGTTTATCTGGTAATTGTGTTTATACTGGCTTTCATTGGCAACACAATAGTCACTGGCACTGTTTATAAAAGAAGAATTTTGCATACATTTTCGTGGTATTTAGTTGCTAATTTGAGTGTTGCAGACTTGCTAATAACAGTTACTTTGCTCCCTATTGATTTTCTATCAGACTCTGTAGTGCCACTACATCCGGGTTTCTCCAGTTCGCGGGTACCTTGAAATATTCCTTGAATCGACAGAGTTGTATATTTTGCTGACGATTAGCATAGACCGTTACTTGGCTTGTGGCCGGCCGTTAAATTAAAACCGTCTTATGACGCGTAAATGCTTCCGTATAATGGTCGCATCCTGTTGGATCCTTGGAGCGTGCATTGCAACTACACCCTTTATAGGTCTAGGATCGTATGTGTATTCAGATCACTTAGGATACTGCAAGCTGGAATATTCAGAACAAAATGAGACATTGATTGGTATTATAATTATGGACATTTTGTTATGTTATTCAACCTTAATAGTCATATGCATATTGTATCAACGGATTTACAAGGAATGCAAGCGAGTACCGGCCACCTGGACAATGGATGAACAGGCTAATATTAACATTAGTGTACCAAGGAACAGAAAGGCCGTACGAACGATGACCATAATAACTGGTATTTTTGTTGTACTCTATATTCCTATCGAAATCATGAAATACTGCCTAGCATTTATCGAGGATAGTCCGCAGATTACCTTGATACGCGTTGATCAGATAATACAATTGATATATCAATTTTTTTCGCAAATCCCTTCGTTTATGGATTGTATAATACTCAGTTCCGTTATGAGTTTTTTAAATTGTTCAGAAGACGATGACATTTTGAACTATCCAATTCATGATTCCATTTCCTCAGTCAATCATATGACGTCATAATCAACTATGTGACGTGTAGGATGACGTCATAATCATTACGTCATTAATGATTCGATCTAGTCCGTCTTAAACACTTAATAGTCCAACAGATTGTACGAATTGTATATCTTTACTATTTAACACACATTCTGCATAGGCAGCAACAGCACCCGGTCAAATTAGTTTCAAAATATTCAACAGCTTAGCTGCATAGTTTTCTGGAAATTGATAGTCTAGTGGTTCAGGGGTCGATCGATCCCAACACGAGCGAGGTGTCGGTCGGGCTTAGCCAGAGATTGGCGGGGCATGGCAAAAACCGGAAAGGTCCATCGGTTAAGTAGTCCATGGCTACTCGCGCGATTGAGCCCATTGAGGCGATAATGTTTAGCGCATATGACCATAGCGAATGGTCTGAAATTCTGTGCAATGGTCTTTCGCTACATTGGTAGTATACATACCAGTTTGTGACACCAGCTAAGATTGTTGCTCTAAAACGGGATAGATTTCAGCATATTACACCTTACTTCACCTTGTTGACGTGCGATTGATGCACAGCCCCCATGCCGATGTATATTGAAGGCCAAAACGATCATAACGCATAGTCTTTATGCGTTATCCAGCCTGGCGTACGCGTTATCCAGCCTGGCGTACTCATTATCCGGCCTGGCTTACACGTAGCCTGGCTTACGCATCAGCCAGGGAACAAATCAAATTCCATTCTCACTAATGCGTAAGCCAGGGTTGTTAATTCGTAAGCCAGGCTGGTTAATATGTAAGTCAGGCTGATTAACGCGTAAGCCAGGCTGGTTAACGAGTAAGCGATGCTGGTTAGCACGTAAGCCAGGTTGGTAAATGTGTAAGCCGGGCTGGTTAAACCGTAAGCCAGGCTGGTTAACGCGCAAGGAATATGAGTTATGACCGTTTTGGCCTTCCATAGACGTAAGTCAACACGATATAGCTATAATAAACAACAATTCACGGCCTTGTCGAATATCTAGCAAGTGTCAACAAGATGAACGCATCTCTTAGGACCATTGTACTGATAACATTACATAACCGTGGTTCCGTGACAAGCCAAGGACCTATAAGCAATGTGAATCTTCCGAATTATTACAGCAACCCAAAGAAATTTGTTTCAAAATATTCAGCAGAATGTTTATTAAATAGTAAATCCATCAAAGACATACAACTCATACGTCTGACGGACTATTCCAACTTCCTGACTGAGTGTTCTCTGTCAATTATAATTGTGACGTCAGCCCACACATGACGCAATTAATTATGACGTAATATACGTAAGTAACAGATCAGATTCATCCATTATATATTAAGCATATCTGGAAGTCTGTCAAAGATGATATTCCATCTGAATTCGTCTTGTTACATTTAGAATTCCAATGACAATAATTCTCAAAGTCAAATTCCTAGCTTGTCATGGTATCAGTAAGACGGATACAGAGGATAAATAATGCGGCTCTATAATTTATGCAGAATAAACATGTATTTTAATCATAAGCTGGTTTTCGAAGTGCTTGCCTTAGTTTTCTATGATATCTTCCAGTGTGACAGTATATATACCTAATACAAAGTGTACGTGTACGTAATGAACGACCAGAAATGCTTTAATTATAAATATTGTATTGCATTGTAGGCAAATTGGAAGGCTCGTCTCTTTGCCCTATGGATGTAGATTTATAGCTCCATGGATAAACCAGCTAATAACGCCCATTGTAATACGTACCTTTGGTACATGTTACATTGGGTGTCATTAGCTGGTTTGTCCATATAGCTAGAGATCTATACCGAGTTCACTAATGACGAGTGGTCACTAATGACGAGTGGTCACTAATGACGAGTGGTTATTAAAGACGGGTGGTCACTAAAGACGAGTGGTCACTAAAGACGAGTGGTCAGTAATGACGGCTGATCACTAAAGACGAGTGGTCACTAAAGACGAGTGGTTACTAAAGGCGGTGGTCAATTGGTGCTGGTTAATTTGTGTAACAGGAAATTCTAGTCGGGAAAACAAGATGGTTACCTGTAATCTACTTGGGTTAACACTTTGAACCCAAGAGACCGATTTTCGGAGAGTCATAAAGAATTTAATAGATATTGAATATTTTGAAATTATATCGACTGGGTGTTGGTGCTACATATAGCAACAAGTGTTCTGGTTCCGGTTAAATGTTTCAAAATATTGCACATCACACCTGGATAACTACCGTAACATTGATTATCTGGGAATTAATTTGTTCAGAGGATATACTCTTTCATGGCGAATCCAGTCCAAACCGACCTCTACAGTGGTCTTAAAATATGTCCTTTTGCAGGCCAAGAGAAAAGCATTTTTGAAAATGTACAATTGGAGTGGCTGACTCGATAATCGGTACTATTTCGAAAGTTGTTTGCTCTTGACAGTCAATAAGCAAATATTTAGCTTTTCTTATCAGATTTAGCAATTCACGGGTTAAAGAGTCATCACCTCGTGGTATAACACACACACACTCACACACACACACACCCACACACCCACCCACCCACCCACCCACACACACACACACACACACACACACACACACACACACACACACACACACACACACACACACACACACACACACACACACACACACACACACACATACACATACATATATAAATATATATATATATATATATATTGATAATCGCTCCTTGGACGGGCCTCATTAAATATCAAAAAAACTGTGTAGAAACCAGCACTGAGACACTAATTATCTACCTGAAGATAGTTGATGAAATTGTCAATAGAGAGAACTTGTTAAAACTCTCGTGTTCCATTAAATATAGCCACTTTTGCACGAGATATGAGATATGCTGGGTAAATTGAACTGGCATCTCATATCTCGTGCAAATGCGGCTATATTTAATGGAACGCGACTGCTTTAATCACTCAACATGGGGCGGAGGGGCAGGGGCGGAGAGGAAGAGCGAGAGAAAGAACACACACTTGATTATCTAAATAACCTTAATTGATCATTGTGATCTAATAATAATTATAAATAGGTATGTTACAGGTAAGGCATTTATACATATTCACAATTATCTGCGCTAAGCTTACACTTGTGAATAAGAGCGTCTAGCATTGTCCGAGTAGGAGTTCTCATCGCGGACTCAGTACACGTGTAACTACGTCTTATATTAGTACAAAAAGTGTCTAAATTTGGTAAGAAAATCTAAATAATTGCTTATTGAATGTCAATATACAGGGTAAGAAAAAACTATTTTTTGAAAGTGTATCATTGGAATGACTGGCTCTGTTTCAGAGCCAGTCATTCCAGTGGGAAATTTCCAAAAATAGTATTCCTTGGCCTGTAAATGTGCATTCATCCATCAAGACCACTTCCGAGTCCGGTTTTAGTCATGAAGTAGAAATAGGGACTCGTGTCTCTATAAATTCAATTTCACAACTTCAAAAAAATTATATTAATTTATACGTAATGACATCGTCATATGTTAAGATTTATTTCGTTTCGTTACGTCTAGTCACACAATTCAAGCCTCTAAAAGTATATAATTTTGACAATTTTATTTCCAAACATTTTGGTGTGAATATCGACCATTAATCACCAGTGATAATATTTCTACTGCAAAATAATCCATATTTTACGAGCTGTATCGGTGCAGATAAGTCCGAATTAATGCTTTGTCAGGTAACTTGTTTAACAATTCCTGTCTTGAACCCAGGACTAACAATACAATATCTGTTCCTACACTGTGCTTTGAAGCACGTCTTGCCTACTCGTCTCTATATAATACCATATTTCGTAATAATATAAAAATAAATAACGGTTCTGTCATAATCTAATAATTCGTATTCGGCTCATTAAAGTGTTATATTAAACCTTTGAAATAAAAAAAGCCAATGGACCTTTCCATTTTTAGTTATGCCCCGCCCATCACTAGCCAAGCTCCACCCACACATCGGCGTGTTGGGATTGATCGATCCACAAATGCCCTAGCTATCAATTTCCTGAAAACTATACAGGGAAGCTGTTGAATATTTTGTAACTAATTTGACTGGGTGCTGTTGCTGCCTATGGCAGCAACAGCGCCCAGTAAAGTTAGTTTCAAAATATTCAACAGAAAATTAATTAAATAGTAAAAGCAAACAATTTGTACAACAACGCATAGACCGTCTTCAAATATGCGTTCGTGACGTACTTATCGACGTCATTCATTATGATGTCATTGTACATGATATTATGACGTCATATGATGGGTGGGTACTCTGGAAAGGTGAATTAGAGATAGGCCTATCATCGACAATCCTAGAAGGGATCTGTTTAATTTTTTGCCTACAACTGATTCCTCTTAAAGGTGCATATTCACACCAGAATGATTGAAAGTAAAATTGTTAAAATTGCATACTTTTATAAGCTTAAATTATGTGCCTATGTGTAATGAAACGAAATAAATCTTAACATATGATGATTCCATTCCATATAAATTAATATAATTTTTTATGTTGCGAAATTGAAATAGAGGCCCGTGCCTCTGATTTATTTCGTTTCATTACATATAGGCTCACAGTTTAAGCCTCTAAAAGTGTATAGTTTAAACAGTTTTATTTTCAGAAATTTTACTGTGAATATCCACCTTTAAACTTAGTTTCAAATCAGTCAACAGTTTACCTGCCTAGTTACTTTGTCATTGAGATTATGTGGATTCACGGTTATATACACGATTTAGATTGCCTTATTAGAGACGTGTGCATAACTATTGGTATATTATAAAACGTGATATTCGCAATCATGGCAAATACATTATATATAGAGTATGAAGTAACTAGGTCAGAATTGGATCACATGGACTCTAATCTCACCACTGATAATGAGCATCTTGGAACAGTTCCTGCTCCTTCCTATTGGGCCGAGTTATATTACCACCCTATGTCCCAGGCAGCTTTATTTATTAATGACAACCACCAATTTATTCTTACTTCTATTGGTGTCCTGTGCAATGTCCTATCATTTATGGTTTTGAGGAGGATAAAGCCAGTAACATCAGCGATACTTGTTATGGTGATCCTGGCTGTAATGGACTCACTTAGGCTAAGTGTGGAATGTATCAACAAGGCGACAGAAATTACCCGTGTTTCCTACAAGAACATTGGCTGTTCATTAATGATGACTATCCGCATGTTTCTACAGTACATTCCAATTTGGCTAGTTGTGCTTTTAACACTAGAAAGAGTTGTTGCAGTGTGTTTTTCATTGATAATGGTATATGATGAAATTGGTTCCGCATAGTGGTTTATTAATCCAGATACTGGTGTTCAATTTGCCCATCCCAGTGACTTATTTACTGCGCTGGCGATTACTTGTCCATTATGCAATAGTGGTCTTAGCAAGCGGTTAGCGGTGAGCGCTATCAAATTTCCCGGGCCGTATTTGCAACTACAAGGCTTAAAATACATTAGGCACATTTCTCTCCCAAGCTTTCCTCAGAACTATCCATTTCAGAATGGCTACAGGAAGCAACCGTGTCACTCTGTTATCTTAGCGGAATCTGTTTTACCTGTAAATATAAATGTAGTGCGCTGTCATGCCAATACAACTAACAATATTAATAAGAATAATAATTATATTTGCCAGTCACACACATATACTAATAAATGAAGCTGATATAACGTCGCACTTATAAAATACACACACATCTGACATTTATTGATATTAATATTGAAGTTATGCAATGTTGTTGATCTAACTAGCCTAGAATGTCAACGTACTCTGATTTATGATTTTAAATGCGTGTTACGTTGATAGACAGCCTATTTTGGTCATGTAAATTAGTCACAATTTTATTGTGTTAGGGTTTGAATTAACCCTA
The DNA here is from genome assembly GCA_034401795.1 of Chaetoderma sp. LZ-2023a. NCBI lineage: Eukaryota > Metazoa > Mollusca > Caudofoveata > Chaetodermatida > Chaetodermatidae > Chaetoderma > Chaetoderma sp. LZ-2023a. The sequence continues at coordinate 99,631,611 of CM067366.1, forward strand.
ACCCTGCCGCCACTATCACTATGTGCACATGGTAGCTAAACCCAGCAGAGGAGTCGTATAAACCCAGCAGAGAAGTCGTATAAACCCAGCAGAGGATCGTATAAACCCAGCAGAGGAGTCGTATAGATGTGAATTTCTGTCGAATTTAGACTATCGTCATTCATCATGTTCAATGATGATATAATATGATCAGATCTGCGGCAGATGCCAAAGGATTACCTTGCTCCAATAGCCACAACACACAGACTAGATGCGCTATCGGTGGTCAAATTAGCCCGACTCATTCAAGACAGTCGATAGACCTTTTTAGAAATGGGCCACCTCATCCAAATGTCGAGTTGTACTAGATACATGATGTAAGACTCAATGTGTGTTGCTTGGTTTTCCAAATGAGGCACTATGATTTAACAATTCACAATGGATCGATCCTAGCTGCCATTCAAGTATCTAACATCATTATTAATAATGCCATTCGTTATTTGACACTACAAGCAAAATGGCATAGCTCAGTCACGAAACTCTAGAAGTCCGCCACGAATGTGGATTTGAAAGATAATATACATAAATAAACATCCATAGCTGTGTGTGTATCCTTTTGATGAACGTATAGCTTAATTCACGAGATAATGTTGTTACAACTAGATAGAGTTGTACGATCATTGTGTAGGTTTACCTACAAACATAAACCGACTGTATCACGGCATTGCAAAGCCAGTTAGCCAAAGTTTCAAGAATCTTTGTTGATCGCATAATTTTGTCTAGATAGATAAGTTATGATATCAGGTTATTTAATCAATATACACAGGAAACAGTATCCTTGCAAAATTTCCACTGATCGGAATAACGGGTGAACACAAATTATCCGTGAACAGATATTAAATAAATCCATTTCCCAATTCTTGTATATACAACTGTAACGATAATGTAAAAACAGAAGGATAATTGTCACCAGTATCACTATCAAGTAGCGTTGCCCACCTCTGATGGAGGATCCAGTTTATCCATCAATCATATGACGCCATAATCAACTACGTGAGGTTTAGGATGATGTCATAATAAATTACGTCATGGATGACGTAACTAAGCTCATAACTAATACTTAATTGATGACCGACTAAGCATTGTTGTACGAATTGTATGTCTTTACTACATAATAAACATGCTGTTGATTATTTTGAAACTAATTTTACAGGCAGCAATAGCAACCAGTCAATTTAGTTTCAAAATATACAACAACTTATCGGTCTAGTTTTCTCGAAATTAAAATTCCAGAGAGTGCAGGGATCGATCGCTCACAACAGAGACAATGCGTAGGTGGAGCTTAGCTAAAGACGGGCGAGGCATGGCTAAATCCGGATTCCACCATTGCAACAATTAAAGGGGCATATTCACACACACACACACACACACACGCACGCACATACGCACGCACGCACGCACGCACGCACGCACGCACGCACGCACGCACGCACGCACGCACGCACGCACGCACGCACGCACGCACGCACGCACGCACGCACGCACGCACGCACGCACGCACGCACGCACGCACGCACGCACGCACGCACGCACGCACGCACGCACGCACGCACCCACACACGCGCACACATACATATGCTTGAAAATAAAAATATTTAAAATTGTATCCTTCTAGAGGCTTAACTAGATGTAATGAAGCAAAATTCCATATATACATTAATATAATTTTACTCCGATACCTGGGCATAAGTTTTATTACCGACATCATCCATGCAGTCACGGCCAACCATCTCCTACATTGCCACCTCACTTCAGCTCGCCTATGGCTTCTACAGTAAGCTACAGATCAGAAATAAATCCAAATTCTCCAAAACCATAAAACTGCCAGATATTAAAATTTTGAGCGCTGTGTAAGAAATGATCTGTTGACTATTTTGAACCAAATTTGAATGGAAGCCATTTCTGTCTCAGGCAACGATGACCTCCAATCAAGCCAGGTTCAAAATATTCAAGAGTACCTTTTATTTTGCAGTGAAACATTCAATTTCGAGCTGTATTTAGCATTCCTTTGCCAATGGTGGTCTGTGTTTGTAATTACCCCTCATCAGCCAGATTTCAAGATTTATTATTTTTGCAGTTTTATGGGGGGTAGACTGGTGTACATTCACGAGGTAATGTCGCTGGAGATGTTGCTGTCTTAGATGGCAATAGCCTTCAGCGCATCCCCTCGTGAACATACACCAGAAAATTTGGGCCATGGTAAGAATTAATAATTGTAAATGATTGGAAACAATAGTGGTCCAAAGATTGGTTTCCGTGGAACACCACAAACCACGCTAGACACATCTAGGTGTTCACCATTATATCGAAAATATTATTTTGTCTCACTTTTCTGCTGGCAATGTGGGGATTTAAACCGTTCAAGTTCTATTCCTTTGCTCCCATAATAACACAGTTTCTGATAATGAGACAAATAATGCAACTTAGTAATCACCTACTCCTTATAAATGGTCCAGAGAAGTAAGAATCCGTCTATTATTTATCTAGTTATAGTGTTTACATTGTACAAGAATTAGAAAAGTCTCGCCATGTATTGTAAGTTGAATTAAAGTATCTTCAACATAGAGATGTTTTCAATGATTTGGAGTTACTGTGTGAATATAATTTTGAGTGCGGATCAGCTGCTCAAGGGCTTAAATGTGCAGGGCTCAGGGTAAATATATTTTCTAGAGATCTATGGCACTGTCATATCAACATTGTTTTTCTTACAGCTAACTCAAGGTCATTATATACCTGCATAAATGCCATCTGAGCGTATCTAGATTTCAGAATTTTCCGAGGGAGGGGCACCCCTAACTTTAACCCCGTTCTTGGTTGGGAGGGACCCCTAAACCTAACCCCGTTCTTAGTTGGGGGCCCCTCACTTTTTCGAACAAAATGACGCCCATGTTATGGAGTATATATTAGTCATCAGTACAAAAAAACGTCACTGTAGTTGAAACGTCACATGTATGCAGCACGAGCTGGAACGATTCGCTAGTCAGTGCTTGGTGGTTAGCCACAGACGATCTAACTGATGCGCTCATACTCCGGAACTGTGAAGAAGAACTCTATTGGATGGCTAGTAGATAGTCATGTACCGAATACAAAGTTTGAAAATTAAGCGGTCGTGAAGTGTTCCATACTAATGCGGATTAAAGATGCCCTCTTTATTACTGTAGGGCTAGGGTGAATGTTAAATTGATACAGGATACATCTTTCGAGGCACACGACGACACACACTGCATAGCTTGTGCGGTGCATAAAGCAATGTCCTTATCTGGACTGTCGTCAAAAACGTTAATTGGAAACACTAGAAATGTGCGGTGTTTGTCCTACCACATTTTCAGCATGGTACAGCAGATCTGGCGCGATATCATCGAACACCACACGTCCTACATACGGGTTGGGATGTTACATAACGGCCAAACGGCCGCGCCACAGAGAATGTCCCTCTAAAGTTTGTTTGGATATGGGAAGCCTTCTTTTAATTTAGATTTTGCCCCCGGTGATATCTGCCAGGAACGTACAGAAACTTCTTGTGGTGTGGTACGTGTGCTCCAGAGACATAAACTCAAAACCAATTGGCACTGTTGCAGCTTCTAGTCCATGGGGGCTAATGGTAAGCAATACTATGCGTCTTTTATCTCTGGCAGCCACACCACCAACTGGCTGCCAATTGGAATGCTGGAGCTCCTTTTATACTAAATGCTGACGTCACACCAGGACGTCTCGACCAATCGACGCACGCGTCGTATACAAGATATGGCTCCCGGCTACGTGATCGGCTGGCCTTCAACCTGCTAAGCACGTGTGCTATGGCGATGTTTATTTTAGATGGGAGCCCAAAATATTGGATGAATATTCTCTGATATCTCAGCCACTTCTGAACCGATTTTGATTCTGTAAACAGTTTTGGAATCCTCGTTTGATTTTGGTAACGATTCTTAAAGAAAAGCGAGGACGGCCTGTATCTAAGAAATTACGGACTCTGATATTTTGAGCCTCTCTTATATGTCTTAGTTACGCTTATCGTCCTACCCAGGGGGGTCGAGCTTGAAACATCCCAGGTCCGGCCGCTCCGTGCGCAGATGAACTAGAATGGTTTGTACCTGACCGGTCGATCCATGCTACACCACCTCCTCCTAGTTTGGCACCGCGGATCGATTGCCACAGGGCGCACTAGGCGGGAATTATAGACTTATCAAGTAGGTGCATAGCTGAGAGGATAGAGTGATGTGTGGGGCGCGCATTCATAAGAAAATGGCAGAGTTTTGGAGGGACTTTTTCATTTTGATTTTTGGCCTGGTTTTTGTTTTCATGTTGCGGGTGCGTGCAGACTTTTATTTTAATATCCTGATTTAGCTAAAACAATAGCTCGCGAGGACGTTCTCTTGTGACGGGTAATTATTCCCCGTCCTAGAATGCCGAGGCCCAAGTGTACCAGAATCAATATATATATATTAAAGTAAATATAAAAGCATATATGTATATAAAAAGGTAAAATATATATATGCCATGTAATATTATTGATGGCATATATACAGTGCAGCCCTTTAGAGAGGGTCCGCATGATTGGCTTCCGCCACCACACATGCCCATCTCGTCTTATAGCGAGAAGAAAAGTAATAAAAAAAGTAGAATGATAATAAGTTTGAAAAATCTATCAGGCAGCCCCAGTTAACTGGTGGGACGGCATGATTAAAAATGGGACTTTTTATTACGGTATGCTATTTTCGTACACCGCATATGGTGTAATTATGGCATAAAAATCTGCAATAATAAATAGTGAGGCGCAGCTATACCATAGCTGTACAGAATAACCGTAGCCGTTCTAGAAACAGGGTTTCTCTTTTAGTAAATATAATAATAAGAAATATAGATATAGTACATTATAATAATAGTAGCGCTTATCAGTAAATTCCTACTTTATATATATATACATGAAAAGCTAATTTTATGAGTGGTGTAAAGTTCTCCCAGCAAGACTGGGTACCTCGATCTACTAATGATGGACGCGGTGGATGTGCTCGTGTTGCTGAAATGTCTATCACAGAAATGTTCATGTCACTATCGGAAGATGAGGATGCTGACAACGTATGAACTGCACTGACTACGGCGATGCTGGGCGTCTGCGGTGTGGCGGTTCTGAAGCTCGCGGTGGTGATCGTGGAACTGCAGGTGGTGGATGCGATGCTGGAAAGTGCGGTGGCGGTGACTGTCCGTGAAGCCTGCTGTAGTCACGATGGTAGATGATGTGGTTGTCGTGTTGCCGGTGCTTGAATCGTTGTCATGATGGTGCTGCTGGCTGACGCGTTAGTGGATGCCTTTTTCCTATGATTGGCTGGAAGTAGTAATTTGCTCACGGTCACATGAGGTGTCGGTAGAATGTCCAGCATCTGATGCGCGATCCGCTTCTTCCTTGCATATGGTTTGCTAGGTGGCATGGTCTTCCATACTGCGGGGGCTGCTTGGGATGTTGATGCGGTGGCTGCGGTGGTGCTGATGGTGATGTGAGCGTGTAGTGCGGTGGCTGGTGTGGTGGTGGGTGGTACTTCCTCCGACTCAGGATCCATGTTGATCACTGATTCGAGCGGTGACTGCGATGCCGCACTTTCATCTGAAACTGATATGGTTTGGATTTAGGCAGTGGTGTTGATGACTAGGCCTAAATAAATTATCGATTATGATGTCTGGAAAATAATCGATTTAATCGGATAATCGATTATTTAATCTTGGAACTTTGGAAGTAGCGATAACGTAGTGAGTGAGGAAGGGAGTGATGTGTGGGTGGGTGGGTGAGAGAGGGAGGCAGGGAGGGAGGGCGAGAGAGAGAGAAAAACAGTAATTAATAGTTCTTCCAATTTCGCAAAATGGCAACCAACACTCCAACCCACAGCCTTCAGGAGTGGGGGGTGGGGTGTGTGGATATTTAACAGTAGCAATCAAATGCTTCCGATCGCTGGAGTATCAAACAATTACTTATATAAACTTCACGTTCATGGATTATAACTCGGGACGGGCGGGCTTGAACGTCAGGAATACAACTACCTTGCTCTAGCAATCAAATCGCCGATGCATTAGCTATATTACAAGACTAAACACTAAATTATGTCTGATTAAAATAAATAATCGGTCTTCACTCGATTAAATCGATTTTATCGATTTTTCGATTATTTCATTTTACACTCGATTATATAATCGTCAGGCAAAATAATCGACTATCGATGAAATAGATGAAATAGCAATTAACCGAGTAGGCCTACTGATGACTGCATTATTCGTGGATGCTTACGGGTGGTTTGTTTAATCCGCACCATTCCTGACTGTTTGTTCACTGAAATAACTAATACTGGTGATCTCTCCGCTACTCTAGGGCTAAGAATTGCCCAGTTCTCGTGTTCTTCACCGAGGTTTAATGTTATAATAACTACACAGTGTTTCGACGTGGTGTCATATGTAGTTCCGTAGCGTTGTGCTGAATATAAATACTTGCAGTCTCTGCAGTTAGCCTGTTGAAGAAGGCGGTCCCTATCGAAATGTAACCGAAAATCAGAATTTCTAGAAAATCCCTTTCCGCACGGAGAGTGCCACTGTCGGATGTCCAAGTACACAGAAAACGTTTAGCTGTATCTTGCGGTTTAGTTTAAGTGTCTTCTTCAGAACTGTCCGAGAGAGCGAGATCTTCTTCTAATGACATCGATTCATACCGCAGTTGCGGTACCGCAGTAGCCCTAACTTCTGACTTTAATAACTCATAATAATAAAAAGCGAATAATAATAATAATAATAATAATAATAATAAAGCGGAATTTGGTTTGTACCACGAAAATGGTCTAGTGCCTATGATCTTCCCTATTGTTGACTTAGTACTGAAGATGAAGTTTCCGTGCGCGATTCCTTCTTTTTATAGTCTTTGGTGATGTCAGAGGAGGGCGGATGATCACACCTGAAAACTCTAGGGTGATCCCTCACTCTTTCGATTTTTAATTCTTTCCGTGGAAAGAAAGAGAAACTATAGATAAAGAAAAAGGAATGCTAACTTCATCCCTTTTAATGCGGGGTCGCGGGTTTCCAATCAACATAAAAGCCGGGAACTAATTGTTCCTGTGTAGGCTCACCTTTTAATTAGCATGGGTCTGTGTTCGAGTTAGATGCTTATAGACTTCCTATTTCAATTTTTGGCTGGAACTCCTGAGGGTGTGTGTGAGAGCGATATTACGTCAGCAGTCTAATGACCCCGACTCATCGCCTCTCGCCTCCATTCTAAACATAGAGCCGTAGCTTCGTGCTATGCCGAGAATACACCTCTATGATAATGACCGACCATTTTGTTGTGTCATCGCGATGCCAGAACTATTTTTTCCAAAATGGCCGCGCTGATACACGGCAAAACGCATACGCCTAGACATTATACTATGTATTTAGGCGGTTCTTGTCCCTACTTGTTGGACATAGCGCATACACTAGAATGGAGAATAACTTGTTAAATAGGAAACCGAAGAGAGAGTATTAATTTATAATACACGGGTGCTCTGAAATAGTGTTTTATGCCACACGAATACTGGTGGCGACTGGTACTCCTTATGTATGGGAATGAGAACCCTTATGCTGCTCCTTCCATATTTCGTGCTACAGGTATAAAGCAATGCTATAGCCATATGTGCGAATATATTAGTGTAAATCCATTGCTGGGTGGGGTTGGTCCTAGATTTAATGAATTCTGGTAGCTGGAGTTGCGAGCAACACTGAAATAAAGAATGGGGGTGGGGGGCTACATGGCCCCTGGCTAAGTGTCTGGGCTAAATTGAGCGCGGGCGGCATGCATTATTTTCTATGTTAAGCGACCTTGGATAACTGAAAACTATTCTCAAAACGTCTATCACACCCACCACCATACGCCACCCCTACATACACAGGATGGTAATGAACATGCGGTGGGGTCGTGGTGCTGTAATAAACACAACTCTAACAATACATTGTATGCTTGATTAACGATTCTTAAATGTAGCAGAATGAATTATTTACACTTGATACAATGCATTTATAATCAATACATTCCACAATATTAGTGCAGGAGTCCAACTTAACACTATTCACACCTGGAATCCACCTAACTATTTCCATTTTTGTTTAATAAAAAATAAAAGCATGTTAAAGCTGCAACATTCGGCCAATCAAACTCATTTCAAAATTAAAACATTTCGAAACATTATAGTATTTGATCTGCATTTTGAAAGGGTTAATTAAAATCATATTCTACATTAGGGTTAACCCTTTCATCCTATTAGACCAGACAATACAAATTATTTTTGCTTTAAGGAATATTTTGTTGAATTTATTGAAACTAATTTGACTGGCAGTTACAACAGCTCACAGTAAAATTATTTTCAAAATATTCAACAGCTTAGATCTATAGTTGTCTTCTAATTGAGACATTGGAAACGCAGGACGACCAAAGTGGTTAGCATAATCTTTATAATCATTTTCAGATGTGAGTTTGCACCTCAGAACGCTACCAAACAAACAACCTTTGAATCGTGTACCTACAATGTATGATCATGAGGTTTTGCCTGTTTAAGAGGACGACGAAATTCTGTTAAATGGCATTTTAATTGTGCCTTGCAAGTCAGTTTGTTAGTCTGTCTGTCAATTTTTTTACAATTAGGACAGCTGCCTATGTTGCAATTATAGTGTGGCGCACTTGTTTATAATGTCAACTGAAATCCTGGTCTGTGCTAAAGCTGCACACTGTTAATGGCTAAGACAAAGCCAACTCTCAGAGGCAGCAAGACTGTATGAACAAGAGGCCCAAGAATGGCATGTGACGCTCACCTGAAACATTAGGTTTTGAACCATTTGCATGACATGGTGCATAATTTTACTACAGTAGGATCCTTCCAGTCAAACTTGGATAAGATCCATCAATTGGTTACTTAAGGACGAGATGTATTATGGCAATATCCGGTAAATTTTTCATGAAAGCTAGAATTTTCACTCAAACAATTTACCAAACACAATTCTCAATAGAAGTCCTGGAGCCCATCATGCTAGAATCATATAGCGTCCATGGTAATGGTAATTCTAATTAAATTTGGTTGAAATCCGTCAAGCGGATAAGGAGATATGTGTTGACAATTTCTGGTATAGCTTTCATAAAATCTAAGATTTTCACCCCAAAAATGATGAAGCAAAATTCTTAATAGAATTCCTGAAACCTATCACATTATGGTGATTCTAACCAAACTTAGTTGAAATCTGTCAAGCGGCTAGGGAGGAGATGCATTTTGACAATTTCCCATAAATCTTTCATAAAATCTAAGATTTTCATCCAAACAATTGACCAATCAACACTCTGAATAAAGGTTCTAGAGCATACTACAATAGAATGCTTTCAGTCAACTTTGGATAAATCTGCTAAGTGGTTTAGGAGGTTTTAAAACAAAAGTTAATGGACGAACGGCGGATAACAGATGGACAGTCGCCATGGCATAACCTCACTTGGCCATTCTGGTGAGCTAAAAATTGCACACATTGTCCATGGCATGGCAATAATATTTGAGTTCCCCCAAATGCCAAACAAACAATAATTTAAGGGTTGTCTCAATGAGATGTCAAGATTGCATGCCTCAGTGAGATGTCTGATTGCACCAGCCTTCCACATGCTATGCTAAAGCTTACTGAGTATGGACAGACCCTGAGAAATGATACAGGAATGACAAGAACTTTGCTCTTTTTCTGAAAGGCATGTCTAATTAGGAATAAAACATTCACTATTGCTCTGTTCAGAAATCTGCTTAAATTAGAAAAATGGTTTGTCTGGAAGTTGTTAGAAAGACTTTAATCGTAAAATTAACAAGAGCTCTGCAAATGGCGCATAATACCCCGCCATGATGACAAACCAATGAATGAGAGCTATCAAAAAATATTTATTTCTTCCTCAGACCCATCAGACCAGTCATCCTTATGAAGTGTCAAAACGATCCGTTAAATGGTCAAGGAGGTATCGTCCGGAAACCAATTTTCAAGATGGCTGCCGCTGACTGGCGACCATATTGGATTTCAGATTATCGTAAATTTCGATCAGTTTCTTCACCAGATATATTCCAACGACCCTAGGAAGTGATCCGATAAATGGTAATGGAGATATAATCCAGAAACCAACTTTCAAAATGGCAGCCCATGGCTGGCGGCCATCTTGGAGTTCGGATCATCGTCAATTTCGAAATGACATTGTTAATTTCGATAGGTTTCTTCCCCAGATCTATTCCAACCACCCTATAAAGTTTCAAAGCGATCCGATAAACGGTAACAGAGTTATCATCTGGAAACCAATTTTCAAGATGGCCACTCATGGCTGGCGGCCATCTTGGATTTCTGATCATCATCAATTTTGACAGGTTTCTTCTCCAGACCTAGTCCAACCACTCCATAAAGTTTCAAAGCGATCCGATAAACAGTAACAGAGTTATCATACGAAACCAATTTTCAAGATGGCCGTCAGTGGTTGACGGCCATCTTGGATTTCGCATCATCGTCTATTTCGATTGCCTTCTTCCCCAGACCTAGTCCATCCACCCTATGAAGTTTCAATGCGATCCGACAAATAGGACGGGAGTTATCATCCGGAAACCACTCCGCCGCCCGCACACCCGCCCGGCGCCATTTCATAATACCTCGCCAAATCTTTTGGCGGGGTATAAAAATTAATCAGATTCACTAGTTAGATCCAAGGCTAATCATGCCTCCTTAAAGATTACGGATCACTGCCCACATAGCTAAATAATGCTTTGACCTGTGCAAATTAGTATCTTGGATAGTGAAAGTTCTTGAATGAAATCCACAAACTGGTCAGAGACCCGTGTACAAGCATTAGAGCATAATCTATAACGGGGATGGTACACTTTTCTGTGCTTGAAATTCCACGACTTTTCCATTACTTTTCAAGACCAAAATTAACAAATTCCATGACCTCTGAGAATTAATATCTAGATTTGTATAAAATTTATGATATAGCCCCAAAAATAAGACCAGAGTTATTTTGCAAAATGTCTGAATATTGCAACAACCAAGCCATAGCCTTGTTTTGATTATAAGCTTTTGCCGTAATTTTTATTGCCTAGAGATTATTTATCCTATTTATTCCAACAGATTTCTTTTTATTTTCCAGGATTGCCATTTTCCATGATCAACACTGATTTTCCATGACTTTCTGGGGCTGGAATTTAAATTTTCAAATTCCACGACTTTCCAGGATTTCCATGATCAGTACGAACCTTGCTATAATTACCAATTCACAGCATGATAATGGATGGACACCCATATACGGCTACAATATTAAATCATGACCGAGTTGTTCAAAGCACATTCAACATTAACTCTATTTTTCATCTTACATAATTCCAGCCATAGCATAATACATAATTAAAGCTTTTGACTCAACCCATTTGTCATAGAAAATGTCAATTTGCAGACCAAGAGATAATTTTGACAAGTTTACCACTGGAATGACTGGCTCAGTTATCGAACCAGTCATTCCAGTAGTAAATTATCAAAAACAGCTTTGCAAGTCCTTGGTTTGCAAAACAAACATTTCTCAAGATTCCTGCTAAAGCTGTTTTGGCAGGCTTGAGTGTTAAATGGATTAATGGTCAGGATTTGTCAACTCAACCCTTTAATGGCCAAGATTGGTCAAGAAATTCTAATATTTTAGCTCACTGAATGTTCCTTTTTTCAGGCCAACAGGACTATTTTTAGAAATCACCACAAGAGTAATTGACTGGTTTGCTTATCAATTTAGCCAGCTATTCCAGTGGTAAATGTTAAAAAATAGTCTTCTCTTGGCCAACAAATGGACATTCTTCAATACCAGAGGCTGTGTTACAATACTACATAGTTAACAGGATTCATAGACCTCGAGAATGAAATTCAATACAGAGTCCATAACTAATTTATCAAATTCCAGACCAATTTTATGAAGCCTCCAATCAATTTCCATTCCAAAACAAAATTTTGCAGAAAACTCACAATTAGTAGCCGAGCTCGCAAAATAATATCAATATTATCTATATTATTTTGCAAATGGAAAACACACATGATAAAATTTAAATTTTCCATTCTTTCAATAAATCGTTTAGTAGAAAATGTTGAATTTCCAATACTTCTCTAAACCTTTTTTGACATAGACCAACATATACTAGTCAATAGTGATAGTCGCAACAAAAAATGTCAAATTCACTACACATTAGATATTCAGTTTACGAGGCTTTTAAATGTATTTATTTCTATTGAATACATAGCTGTAGTTTGTCATGGGATAACATGTCAGATTCACTACACATTAGATATTCAGTTTACGAGGCTTTTAAATGTATTTATTTCTATTGAATAAATAGCTGTAGTTTGTCATGAGATAACATGTCAAATTCACTACACATTAGATATTCAGTTTACGAGGCTTTTAAATGTATTTATTTCTATTGAATACATAGCTGTAGTTTGTCATGGGATAACATGTCAGATTCACTGCACATTAGATATTCAGTTTACGAGGCTTTTAAATGTATTTATTTCTATTGAATACATAGCTGTAGTTTGTCATGGGATAACATGTCAAATTCACTACACATTAGATATTCAGTTTACGAGGCTTTTAAATGTATTTATTTCTGTTGAATACATAGCTGTAGTTTGTCATGGGATAACATGTCAGATTCACTGCACATTAGATATTCAGTTTACGAGGCTTTTAAATGTATTTATTTCTATTGAATACATAGCTGTAGTTTGTCATGGGATAACATGTCAAATTCACTACACATTAGATATTCAGTTTACGAGGCTTTTAAATGTATTTATTTCTATTGAATACATAGCTGTAGTTTGTCATGAGATAACATGTCAAATTCACTACACATTAGATATTCAGTTTACGAGGCTTTTAAATGTATTTATTTCTATTGAATACATAGCTGTAGTTTGTCATGAGATAACATGTTCAGATTCATAGTACTTAACCATTTAACCCTCGAATTTGTTCAAAAAAATTTAAATTTTCTCATAGAAGATGTCCATTTGCAGACTAAGAGGACTATTTTTGAAAATTTACCACGTTTATCGAACCAGTCATTCCAGTGGTAAATTTTCAAATATGGTCTTCGATTTGTCTGTAAGTGGACATTTCTCAAGACCGTTTTTGGCTGATATGAGTGTTAAATAGTTAAAACTTGACAGGATACCTTAATGAATGATAGAGATACTGAAATACATCTATAGCAGGGTGTGTTAACAGTGTTGGTATGGTAGATTGAGACAAATACAATTCATTCATATGTTAAGTTTCAGCGTTACGTCAATATAAGTAAGTAACATATTTTCAATGCCCAATTCGTGAAATGTGCTTGGCGTTTAAGTTCAAAATCATCCAGGCGAATGAACATTTACACTGGCGCCGTCTGTCAGAAGACATCTGCTGATGATGTTACATATTTTGACTGTCATTATAGTCTCGTCATCAGTTCTGAAAATATTTTACAACTGTTTAAAAAAAGATTTGTTGCAAATCCAGTATGTCCATCTGCAACCTTGGCAATTCCCGATGATTAATAGTGCGACTGTTTTTTTCATATCAGTTTGAAACTTCATAAGTAAATCGGAGTAGGTTTGTGAAAGAACTCTGTCGAAATGGACCATGGGTCAGAAATCCAGTATGTGTGCCAACTACAAGTAGTGATATGAGCTGTGGCATTGAGTTATAAATGCTATGAACCAAATTTAAGTCGTTCTAAAGATTATTGATTACACTCTCCTTAACATATTACCATACTATGCACCGTTTACAAAGGTCTGGCTCGCAACCGGAATGCACAATGTACAGCATGCTCTATGCTGAAATATACAATTATTTGGTATGGTCAACAGGATTGTATTTGCATATGCAAATGCTTCGCTGGAAACAGCATCCGATCAAATGGCTGATGATGAAACCATCTATGGTTGACATGTTGCCTGAAATATAAACAAAATATCACATGTATGTTCTAAATAATAAGAATCACAACATCAGCAATCACAAGAAAATTCAAGTTGTTGCTTTATGAACGTTAATTTCTAGGCAGACCAAGATACTATTTTTAGAAAATTTACCACTGAAATGACTCGCTCTGTCATTGAGCCAGTCATTCCAGTGGTACAATCTCTAAAATAGTTTTCTTGGCCAACAAATAGACATTTCTCAAGTTTTAAAGCAACTCTAAATGCTGGTTGTTCATCAGTATGTCCATTAACTCTTTAACAAATAGGAAATCTACTGGATATAATAAAAATACATATGACTGGAAGCCATTGCTGCCATAGGAAACAACTGCTTCCAGTCATATTAATTTCATAATAATGAAAAAATATGTTAACCATCGCAGAATATACTAGGCAATGTCATTGAAAGGGTATGGTGAAGCCAGCCAAAACCGGTCTCTGTAGTGCTCTTGAGAGATGTTTATATGCAGGCCAGTAAAAGACTATTTCGGAAATTTGTATCAGAGGAATGACTGACTGGCTTGTCATTTCAGTGGTAAATTTTCAAAAAAGTCTTCTTTTGGCCTGCAAATTATGGATATTGAATAAGCAAACATTTTATGGAGCAAACTTAGCTATTAAAGGGTTAGCTAAAAATATACTGAACTTCACTGGACCGATTGGAGCAAACGACCGACGTTAACAATGACGAGAAAATTCCAATTGTTGCTTTATGAATGTCCATTTTTAATCGGACCAAGAGAACACTATTTTTTTAAAGCTTACAATTCAAATGACGTGCGCCGTCATCCAGCCAGTCATTCCAGTGATAAAATTTCAAAAATAGTCTTCTTGGCCAACAAAAGCACATTTTCCAAACTCACCGTAAATGCTGGTTTTTGGTCAGTTTGACCATTAACCATTTCACCGATAAATTCAATGTATCTCAATCTCAGGGCAAACAAACAGGAAATCTTTTGAAAATTAAAAAAGTAATTGACTGAAAGTCACTGCTGCCTTAGGCAGCAATTGCTTTCAGTCATATTAATTTCAAAATATTGAACAAAATATGTTATACACATCGGAAAGAATGTACTTGGACTTGTCGTTGAAAGGGTATGGTGAAGCGGCCGCTGGCCAAAACCGGCCTCAGTAGTGCTCTTGAAGAATGTCCATATGCAGGCTAAGAGAAGACTAGTTTTGAAAATTGTACCAGTAGAATGACTGGCCTGTCATTCCAGTGGTAAATTTTCGAAAAGGGCTTTCTTCAATTTGCAGGCCAAGAGGACTATTTTTGAAAATCACAAATAGGATCTGTCACGCATGCAGTCCATCAGTCAGTCACTCATGCAGTCCTCTGATCTCTTATTCATGCAGTCCGTCAGTCTGTCACCCATGCAGGCATCAGATCCTTCAATTTATGCAGTCAAGACTGTCAATCTTTATTCCTCACGCGTCATCCAATATGTCACGCATGTAGCCCGTCAGTCTGTCAATCATGCAGTCATCTGATCCCTCAATCATGCAGTCATCCGATCTGTCACTCATGGCATCATCCAATCTAACATCCAATATGTCGCTCTTGCAATCATCCGACCTGTCACAAATGCAGTCATCCGATCTGTCACGCATGCAGTCCGTCGGTCTGTCACTCATGCAGTCATCCTATTTGTGATTCAGGCAGACATCTGATATGTCACACATACGGTCTGTCAGTCTCTAACTCATGCAGTCATCCGATCTGTCACTCATGCAGTCCGTCAGTCTGTCACTCATGCAGTCATCGGATCCCTCACTCATGCAGTCATCCGATCTCTCACTCATGCAGTCATGCGATATGTCACTCATGCAGTCCGTCAGTCTATCACCCATACAGTCATCCTATCTGCCACTCATGCAATCATCCGATATGTCACTCATACATTCCGTCAGTCTGTCACTCATGCAGTCATCAGATATGTCACACATGCAGTCATCTGATCTGTCATTCATGCAGTCATCCGATCTGTCACTCATGTAGTCTGTCACTCATGCAGTTGCTCGGGGGGCCAGTCGGTCGGTTGGTCACTCAGTTGGTCAGTAAGTGAATTTGTCTGTCGGTTGGTGTGTGGTTTGGTCCGTTAGCCTGTCCATCAGTCCGCTACTCATGCAGTCCACCACTGATGCAGTCATCCAATTTGTCAGTCATGCAGTTGCTCACTCATATAGTTGGCAGGTCAGTTGCTCATGTGGTCAATCAGTCCATCATGCATGCAGTCAGCCGATCCGTCACTCATGCATTCAGTAGGTCGGTCCGATCTGTCACTCATGCGGTCGGTCAATCCACCTGTCCATCAGTCTGTCACTTATGCAGTCATACGATCTATCACCAATGCAGTCAGTCAGTCTGTCAGTCATGCAGTTGCTTATCCGATCTGTCACTCATGCAGTCGATTGGTCATTCGAACTGTCACTCATCTCATGCAGTCAGTCTGTCAGTTGATCGGTCAGTCGGCCATTCATCATGCCCGTTATTCAACCGATATGTCACTCGTTCAATCCATTACGCATGCAGTCGGTCATCCGATCTATCACTCATGCAGTCAGTCGGTCATCTGCACTGTCACTCATGCAGTCGGTCGGTCAGTCGGTTGGTCGGTCATTCGGTCGGTTGATTGGCCTGTCCATCAATCCGTAACTCATGCAATCAATAGAGCGGTCACTCATGCAGTCTGTCAGTCCGTCACTCATGCAGTCGCTCATTTGATCTATCTCTCATGCAGTCGGTCGGTCAGTTGGCCTGTTCGTCAGTCCATCACACATATAGCTTACGGAGATGTCACTCATGCAGTTGGTTATCCGAGCGGTCACTCATGCAGTCGGTCGTTCGGTCGATCAGCCTGTCTGTCAGTCTGTCACTCATGCAGTCATCCGCTCTGCCATTCATGCATCCCATCAGTCAATCACTAATGCAGTCAGTCATCCGATCGGTCACCCATGCAGTCCGTCATTCAACTGATTTGTCACTCATGCATCTGAAGATCACAGCAAAGTTGTTTTTGTCAGGCTGACCATTAAAGCGTTGAGTTGACACATTAGGGGTTAATATACTAAATAACACCACCACGAACACTAGTGGATGCGTCGATATACAAACTCTCAGTGTATTTAAAGTCTAGATCTCTTCCGAATAAACCTGGCTGGCGCGTATAAATCCAAGCGAAGTTACATTTATTCATCCTAAAATTTCAAATTTAACCCTTGTAGAAACACCTGTATAGTGACAGAAGACGATGCTTGTCCCGATAACAGCTATGTCATTTAACAGAACTATCCCGTTAGGTGAACATTTTAAGCAATGGTATGCATCTGATGAAACTTAGGATGCGAGTTTAATCTCTATTTCAAACATATTAAATTCATACCGACCACATTCTTCACCCATATTTTGTTCCAGTTTTGAATATGACAGGTAGTCAGGTGTTGTGTGCCTGTATTTCAATCTATATAGAATACCTTAGGTACGTCCGATTTCTCACCTAGTGTGCTTAGATCACGTGCGGTCTGATAGCGCAAGTTGAACGCTGGCTAATATAATGGAAGCCTGTATTAGACTTCTTCGAAAATGGGTGTTTCAGTCATGTCCAAAATGTCCATACGAACTAAGATGCATATGAATTGGCATGCCAATGGCCATTTTGTTTCTGACGTACATCCTATAGTAGCAATTTACTTCAGTGGTGATGCTTTCAAATTAGTTAAAAGGATGCTAATCTCATCTCAATTTCTGCATTGTACCGATAGATTACGGTTTATACATTCCATATCATTCATATCCTTTCACATTCCCTTATCTGTATCAACATTATCTGTTTTGTAATATCGCGTAAATGGTGAAAGGTGAACGCCACCATTTTGTTTTCTCAAGCTATAGAGCGTGATGTCATGTAAGTGTCAATGCTGTTCATTCTATATTATGTAATACCCATCCCGTTGAAAATTCGGAAACTAATTTTACTTGATGTTGTTGCTGCGTATGGCAGCAACAACTTGCAGTCAAATTAATTTCAAAATATTCAACAGCTTACCTGATTGTTTTTATACGGCATTGCCAAACTATAGCTGGCACCTCTGACTGAGCGCATATACCTCAGAGGAAAAGCTAGATTTTTTCTGATTGGTTGAAAAGAAAATGGTGACAGGCATCAGAAGCTATAGAACTGTATCGACATTTAGCTACTAAAGTCTGAATATCTTTCGTTGTCCGCATAATAAAAACCATCGGGCATACAAAGTGGGCGGAGCTTAGCTAGGAAGGGCGGGATGTGGCTAGAAGTGAATCCCTCCACTATATGGCATGCTCCACGCATTTCCTGCTAGGGCATAGCTCCACAAGTGGCATCATGATTCACACGTTTCCTGCTAGGATATAGCTCTACTACACGCCATGATCCACACGTTTCCTGCTAGGATATAGCTCTACTGCACGGCATGATCCACACGTTTCCTGCTAGGACATAGTTCTACTACACGCCATGCTCTACACGTTTCCTGCTAGGATAGAGCTCTACTACACGCCATGATCCACACGTTTCCTTCTAGGATAGAGCTCTACTACACGCCATGATCCATACATTTCCTGTCAGAATATAGCTCCATTACACGCCATGATCCACACGTTTCCTGCCAGGATATAACTCCACTACACGCCATGATCCACACGTTTCCTGCTAGGGTATATCTCTACTACACGCTATGATCCAAACGTTTCCTGCCACGACATAGCCGCACTACACGCCGTGATCCACACGTTTCCTGCCAGGAAATAGCTCCACTACACGCCATGAGCCACACGTTTTCTGCCAGGGTAGAGCTCCGCTATACGCCATGATACACACGCTTCCTGCCAGGACATAGCTCTACTACACGCTATGATCCACAGGTTTCCTGCCAGGATACAGCTCCACTACACGTCATGACCCTCATGTTTCCATCTAGGACATAGCTCTACTACACGCTATGATCCACACGTTTCCTGCTACGACATAGCTCTACTACACGCCATAATCCACACGTTTCCTGCTAGGCCATAGCTCAACTACACGCCATAATCCACACGTTTCCTGCTAGGATAGAGCTGCACTACACGCCATAATCCACACGTTTCCATCACGGACATAGCTCAACACGCCATGATCCACACGTTTCCTGCCAGGATAGAGCTGCTCTACACGCCATGATCCACACGTTTCCATCTCGGGCATAGCTCCACTACACGGCATGATCCACACGTTTCCATCGAGGACATAGCGCCACTACACGCCATGATCCACACGTTTCCTGCTAGGATAGAGCTCAACTACACGGCATGATCCACACGTTTCCTTGCAGGATAGAGCTCCACTACTCGCCATGCTCCGCACGTTTCCAGCTAGGATAGAGCTCGACTACACGCCATGATCCACACGTTTCCTGCCAGGATAGAGCTCCACTACACGCCATGATCGACACGTTTCTTGCCAGGATAGAGCTCCACTACACGCCATGATCCACACGTATCCTGCCAGTATAGAGCGCTACTACACGCCATAGGACATAGCTCTACTGCACGCCATGATCCACACGTTTCCTGCTGGGATATAGCTCTACTACACGCCATGATCCACACGTTTCCTGCTAGGATAGCGCTCTACTACCCGCCATGATCCACACGTTTCCTGCTAGGATAGAGCTCCACTACACGCCATGATCCACACGTTTCCTGCTAGGATAGAGCTCCATTACACGCCGTGATCCACACGTTTCCTACCAGGATAGAGATCCACTACACGCCATGATCCACACGTTTCTTTCCAGGATAGAGCTCTACTACACGCTATGATCCACACGTTTCCTGCAAGGATAGAGCTCTACACACGGCATAGGACATAGCTCTACTACACGCCATGATCCACAGGTTTCCTGATAGGTTATAGCTCTACTACACGCCATGATCCACACGTTTCCTGCTAGGATAGAGCTCCCCTACACGCCATGATCCACACGTTTCCTGCTTGGATAGAGCTCCACTACACGCCGTGATCCACATGTTTCCTACCAGGATAGAGATCCACTACATGCCATGATCCACACGTTTCTTGCCAGGATAGAGCTCTACTACACGCTATGATCCACATGTTTCCTGCAAGGATAGAGCTCTACTACACGGACCAGGACATAGCTCTACTGCAGGCCATGATCCACACGTTTCCTGCTAGGAAATCGCTCCACTACACGCCATGATCCACACGTTTCCTGCTAGGATATAGCTCTACTACACGCCATGATCCACTCGTTTCTTGCCAGGATAGAGCTCCACTAAACGACATGATCGACACGTTTCCTGCTAGGACATAGCTTTACTGCACTCCATGATCCACATGTTTCCTGCTAGGACCTAGCTCCACTACACGCCATGATCCACACGTTTACTGCCAGGACATAGCTCTACTGCAGGCCATGATCCACACGTTTCCTACCAGGATAGAGCTCCACTACAAGCCTTGATCCACACGTTTCCTGCTAGGATAGAGCTCCACTACACGCCGTGATCCACACGTTTCCTGCCAGGATAGAGCCCAACTACACGCCATGATCCACTCGTATCTTGCCAGGATATAGCTCTAATGCACGCCATGATCCACACGTTTCCTGCTAGGATAGAGCTCTACTACACACCATCATCCACAAGTTTCCTGCCAGGATAGAGCTCTACTACACTCCATGATCCACACGTTTCCTGCCAGGATAGAGCTCCACTACACGGCGTGATTCACACACGTACCCTGCCAGGATAGAACTCCACTACACGCCATGATCCACACGTTTCCTGCTAGGACATAGCTCTACTGCGCGCCATGATCCACACGTTTCCTGCTAGGATAGAGCTCCACTACAAGCCTTCATCCACACGTTTCCTGCTAGGATAGAGTTCTACTACACGCCGTGATCCACACGTTTCCTGCCAGGATAGAGCCCAACTACACGCCATGATCCACTCGATTCTTGCCAGAATAGAGCTCTAATGCACGCCATGATCCACACGTTTCCTGCTAGGATAGAGCTCTACTACACACCATGCTCCACAAGTTTCCTGCTAGGATAGAGTTCTACTACACGCCGTGATCCACACGTTTCCTGCCAGGATAGAGCCCAACTACACGCCATGATCCACTCGATTCTTGCCAGAATAGAGCTCTACTGCACGCCACGATCCACACATTTCCTGCTAGGACATAGCTCTACTGCACGCCAAGATCCACACGTTCCCCGCCAGGATAGAGCTCAAATACACGCCATGATCCACACGTTTCCCGCGGGGATATAGCTCTACTGCACGCCATGATCCACACGTTTCCTACTAGGACATAGCTCTACTGCACGCCATGATCCACACGTTTCCTGCCAGGATAGAGCTCCACTACACGCCATGGTCCACACTTTTCCTGCTAGGATAGAGATCCACTACACGCCATGATCCACATGTTTCTTGCCAGGATAGAGCTCTACTACACGCCATGATCCACACGTTTCCTGCTATGATATAGCTCTACTACACGCCATGATCCACTCGTTTCCTGCCAGGATAGAGCTCCACTAAACGCCATTATCCACACGTTTCCTTCTAGGACATTGGTTTACTGCACGCAATGATTCACACGTTTCCTGCTAGGACATAGCTCCACTACACGTCATGATCCACCCGTTTCCTGCTAGGACATATCTCTACTGCACGCCATGATCCACACGTTTCCTGCTAGGACATAGCTCTACTGCACGCCATGATCCACACGTTGCCTGATAGGACATTGCTCCACTGCACGCCATGATCCACACATTTCCTGCCAGGATAGAGCTCCACTACACGCCATGATCCACACGCTTCCTGCTAGGACATAGGTTTACTGCTCGCCATGATCCACACGTTTCCTGCTAGGACATCGCTCCACTACACGCCATGATCCACACGTTTCCTGCTAGGATATATCTCTACTGCACGCCATAATCCACACGTTTCCTGCCAGGATAGAGCTCTACTGCACGCCATGATCCACACGTTTCCTGCTATGATAGAGCCCCACTACACACCATGATCCACACTATTCCTGCTAGGATATAGCTCTACTGCACGCGATGATACACACGTTTCCTGCTAGGATATAGCTCTACTGCAGGCCATGATCCACACGTGTCCTGCTATGATAGAGCTCCACTACAAGCCTTGATCCACACGTTTCCTGCCAGGATAAAGCACAACTACACGCCATGATCCACTCGTTTCTTGCCAGGATAGAGCTCTAATGCACGCCATGATCCACACGTTTCCTGCCAGGATAGAGCTCTACTACACTCCATTATCCACACGTTTCCTGCCAGAATAGAGCTCCACTACACGGCGTGATTCACACACGTACTCTGGCAGGATAGAACTCTACTACACGCCATGATCCACACATTTCCTGCTAGGACATAGCTCTACTGTACGCCATGATCCACACGTTTCCTGCCAGGATAGAGCTCAACTACACGCCATGATCCACACGTTTCCTGCCAGGATACAGCTCTACTGCACGCCATGATCCACACGTTTCCTGCTAGGACATAGCTCTACTTCACGCCATGATCCACACGTTTCCTACCAGGATAGAGATTCACTACACGCCATGATCCACACGTTTCTTGCCAGGATAGAGCTCTACTGCATGCCATAATCCACACGTTTCCTGCTAGGATAGAGTTCTACTGCACGCTATGATCCACACGTTTCATGCTAGGATATGGCTCTACTGCACGCTATGATCCATACCTTTCTTGCTAGGATAGAGCCCCACTACACCCCATGATTCACACGTTTTCTGCCAGGACATAGCTCCACAAGTGACATCATAATCCGCACGTTTTCTGCTAGGCCATAGCTCAAAAGTGACATCATAATCCACACGTTGCCTCTTAGGATATAGCTCCACATGTGACATCATGACCCACACGTTTCCTGCTAGGACATACATCAACAAGTATCATCATGATCCACACGTTTCCTGTTAAGCCATAGCGCCACTCCATGCCATGATCCACACGTTTCCCGCTAGGACATAACTAAACAAGTGACATCACCCTATTGACCTGCTAGGATAGAGCTCCACTACACGCCATGATCCACACGTTTCCTGCTTGGATAGAGCCCATCTACACGCCATGATCCACTCGTTTCTTACCAGGATAGAGCTCTAATGCACGCCATGATCCACACGTTTCCTGCCAGGATAGAGTTCCACTACACGCAGTGATTCACACGTACCATGACAGGATAGAGCTCTACTACACGCCATGAACTACACGTTCCCTGCTAGGACATAGCTCTACTGCACGCCATGATCCACACGTTTCCTGCTAGGACATAGCTCTACTGCACGCCATGATCCAGACGTTCCCTGCCAGGATAGAGCTCCACTACCCGCCATGATCCACACATTTCCTGCTAGGATATAGCTCTATTGCACGCCATGATCCACACGTTTCTTGCTAGGATAGAGCCCCACTACACGCCATGATTCACACGTTTTCTGCTCCACAAGTGACATCATAATCTACACGTTTCCTGCTAGGCCATAGCTTCAAAAGTGACATCATAATCTACACGTTTCCTCTTAGGACATAGCTCCACATGTGACATCATGACCCACACGTTTCCTGCTAGGACATACATCCACAAGTGACATCATGATCCACACGTTTCCTGCTAGGACATACATCCACAAGTGACATCATGATCAACACGTTTCCTGTTAAGACATAGCTCCACTGCATGCCATGATCCACACGTTTGCCGATATAACTAAACAAGTGGCATCCCATTATTGATCTAACAGATTCATACATTAATTAATAATGAAGAAATGTAGTCGTTCCTGTTTACATTTAGACCGATATCTCTCATTTCATTGACGAACCACGCACCTGTCCAATCAACTCTCGTCATTCTATTGAACATGCGGACAGTTATAAAATTGATTGTTTTATGGTATTAGGGCCTATTCAAAGCCTTGCAAAGCGATTGGTATTTTGTATGCCTCTCAAGGCATATGAAATGCAATGTAACCACCAGTCAGTAATGTTACAAACTGGTGTCTCTGAGCCTGAGGTGCATAATAATAATCAATTGATTCAAAAGATTGGAAATCAATCTGTATATCAAGGTGTGGCCGTCTTTTGAAATATGTCTGAAAAGCCAAATCGAGGATGGTCACCAGACCACCAACTAGGCAATCGCCTTCCATGCGATAACGCTGTATAACCGTACCAGATTCATTGAGATCCGTGGAAGAACACATCATAATTTTTATTGATTCCATCAATTCAGTCGAAGAACTCTTTCTAATTTTAATTTGTCTTACATCTTATCTGTGAAGAGATTCTGCATAATTGCAAATCAATTGGATTACAAACATGGCAGAAGATTAGCGAAGTATTCTCTGATGTGAATGCCTATACGCCATTTCGGTTCAAATCATTTATATCATTGGATATGCCATTGGAGCATTTCATATCTAAATTGTTACAGATGGAAACATTGCCTGGCCGCCATTTTGAAAATCTTAAGTGAGTGGAGTGGATACTGTAGCTATATATACTGAACCAAAAAAGTTTAGCAACACTGAGAATATTACTGTCTAAATGTTATTTAACAAAAACAATAAATTGATTCAAATATATTATTTAATTGATAGGTCATTTTCCAATTTGAACAACAGTCTCTTGTTACTGTAATGCTAGCATCGCGCCTTTAACACGGCATCATTCAACGGAAGGTTCCCATTTAAATAATGACACTGAGCTGTCAATACCGGTTGTGACCTCCGCGCGCATTAACCACCGCCGTACATCGCTTTCTCATGCTTCGAATTAAACACCTGATGTCACGAAGGGGAACGCATCCCATTCCTGGAGCAGTGCAGCTTCCAGCTCCAGCAAGTTGTGAAGATGTGGATGGTTCTCACGCACCATACGGCCAAGAATGTCCCGCACGTGTTCGATAGCAGACAGGTCCGGTGATCGCGCTGGCCAGTCCAACACCGGAACGTTGTTAGCCTCAAGGAAATCACTGGTGACACTAGCTGAATGAAGACGGGCGTTGTCTTGCTGGAACATAAAGTCTGCATGATGCTGCATAAAAGGGATTACAACAGGGGCGACAACTTCTTCAGAGTAACGTTGAGCCGTTAAATTTCCGCGAATCACAATAAGATCTGTTTTGCCATTTTCATGGATTCCACCATGACACTGCCGTCACCGAATCTGTCGTGCTGAATGATGTTGGCTGCATCATACTGTTCTCCTAAACGTCGCCAAACCCGTCGCCTACCATCCGCCACATCCACACAAAACCTCGACTCATCACTGAACAAAACGTGGCTCCATTGTTGAGCACGCCATCGCTGATGAGTTCTTGATAAATGCAAACCGATTCTCGATGTGACGCTCTGTAAGCGGAACAGCAGAAAGTGGACGACGGGCATGCAGTCCAGCATCAGGGAGTCTGCTTCGCACAGTTTAGCGGTGTGCAAATTATGGGACAGCCGCTGCGCAGTCTCAAACCTGTGACGTCGTGATGACGTCACTAAGTAGCGGTCTTCTCGTGGTGTTGTTGCTCTCGGTCTGCCAGATCGTGGTCGGTCATTAACATGTCCAGTTACCTGCTCGCGTTAGCGGAGACGGGAAATGGTTTATACGTGAACATTAAAATGTCGAGCAACACAGCGCGAACGCTCTGGCCAGCAGCGAGTCTTCCCATTGCTTCATGGCGCTGATTTTCGCGTAGCCCTGGGCGGCGGCCCATGTTCGGTAGGGTAAACCTTTAAGCGTTTTCTGTTAACGTTCGTTATCTGTTTTTGCAATATGGTGAATTTTTGCCTTCGCTACCCGCCAATGTGGGCCAGTGCATGAAAAATGCATTTTCGCATGCAGTAAGCGTGCAGCCGAGAAATGCAAGAAATGATTTGCATTTCTTCATGATCAGCGAGACATTCCATTGACGAAACATGCCTGCAAATTTGCTTATAAATGGACGCATAGTTTTAATACAACAAACCGAACTTCACTGTTGCTAAACTTTTCTGGCTCAATATACTATTTTGGTAATTTAATGGTTATCTTAGGCTTAGCACAATGCATTTTCTAACATTTGGCTATTGTCCTAAGATACTGTACCTAAACCCCCAGTAACTGACCTGAGAAACCTTAGATGGCAAATCATTAGAGGTGGCTTCTGTTTAACGATTATATTGCTTTTTTCCTCTATCGTTGCAGGCCACGTGTCCAAATAATAACACTATACCATAACAAGAAATAAATAAATTGGCTGATGCAACCACATTTTAAATATATACAATTGTGTATCTGTTTAGTTGAAGTCAGAGTTAGTAAACATAGGACACCTATAGGCAGGGATTAACCTTTAAATGTGACTAAGATTAAAATCCGACTTAAATTTAACTTTAATAACTGTACCTTAATGGCTAACTCTGAATCTAATTGGGGCATGTGGATTCATGTCGGCCTAGCTATAAAAGCAGTTTTGAACAGCCGGCCTATGTTGACCAAATTTCTTGAAATCGACAATGATCCGAAGTTGATTAATGTATTGCCAATGACACAAGTCACCATCGGCCACTTTTAAAATCGATCTCTTGCAATAAGTTTGATGCTGTTATGATCTGTCGGATTGTCATTTGGAAGAAACCCCACTTCATGGCAAACCTATTGCGGAAATGTTGTGTCTTTATAGCCTTGAACAAATGCATATCGCTGGCGGCATTGTCGAAATTTATTGATCAGCATTCGAAATGATGTTCTTAAATAGAAATTCATCTCCCAAAGAGATCAATACTTTTACATTCTACATTAACAGTGGTTGAATTCGGTTTCGTTATTTGGGTAATTCAATCAGTGACACAGTGTATATTTCCAACAAGACTAAAGGGTGCAAGTGTTACACCTCTATACAAAGCTAAAGATGCATCTGACTTTACTAACTATAGGCCAGTCTCGGTACTTCAACTTTTATCTAAACTCCTCGAAATGCTGTATTTCAGTAAAATTACCAATTACCTAAATAAAAACTCCATCTTATATCCATCTCAGTATGGTTTCAGAGAAAAGCACTCTACTATGCTTGCCAATGTGGATATGATTAAAAATGTATCTGTCTCCCTAGAAAATAATGAACGTACTCTAGGTGTATTCCTGGACCTTTCCAAAGCCTTCGATACAATTGACCATTCAATTCTATTACAAAATCTCGCATACTATGGAATACGAGGCCGTGCATTGAATTGGATACAACGCTACCTGCCAAACAGGAAACAATGTGTACAATTGAATGGGGTCGTTTCAGAGCATAACGATGTGGTCTGTGTTGTACCTCAAGGTTCAGTTCTTGCCCCCCCCCCTGCTGTTTCTCATGTATATGAATGACATACCCAAAGTCTGTAACCATCTCTGTTTAATCCTCTTTGCAGATGAGACAAATGCTTTCTACAATCACACGGACATAGAAATTCTTTACAAAAAATGTTAATAATGCAATGGCAAAATTAATAGGTTTGTTTAAAGTTAAAAACTGTCCTTAAATGTGAGTAAAACCAATTATATATCATTTATAAATCGACAACCAGATAATACATGAAGCCAAAATGTGCCAAGTTTTTAGTCTATTTGGATAAGGTTTTGACATGGGAGAAGCATATTGAAGTCGTGACATCCAAGGTAGCAAAAAGCATTGGCATCATATGCAGAATAAAACCCTATCTAACAACGAATATTTTTTTTAATCTAGACTGCACAATGATACTCCCTGACATCACTTACTGTAATACTACCAGGACTAATACATCTGAAGCTAAACTAAAAACCTAAATCACTACAAAAGCAATCTATTAAATTATTTGCATATTGGAAGGCTCCAATTATACACAATTTTAAGAGACTTCCACAATGGCAACTTAACCTCTTCTTTAACCAGTATTTTTACGGTCAATACACAAACACACTCTCGCAACCCAAGAACACGAAATAACCTACACACACCACACCATCAAACAAAAGCAGCACAACAAAGACCCTCATATAAAGCAATACAATTATAGAATAACACAGATACAAAGACACGCACAGACAACTATTACTCTACAGTCATTTAAACAGAAGATCAAAAATATGATTGTAAAAAACTACTAGGCCCTAAAAAAACCCACCCAAAAACATTCACCACCGTGTCACTATCATAATTGCACTCAGTCACCAGAACACATAATAATAATAATAATAATAATAATAATAATAATAATTAATGAGGGTTATAATGGTGTTAATGCTAATAATGACAATGCTAATGATAATGAGAATAATAATGATTATAATAATAATAATAATAATAATAATAATAATAGTCGTAATAGTAATCACCAGATTACTAATCCCTTTACTACCATTTTCACCACATAACACCACCAACAATAGTGTCATTGATTGCAACCATCATCAGCACTACGTGACAAAAATAAGAAACAGTAAATTAAAACTCAGATGAACTTATAATGTTAAGATGAATTTTAATTAACAAGATAAGCACACCTCTCTATGTACCTGTAATTATGTTGTCTATTTGTCCCATGTCCCATGCCCCATGTCTCTTGTCTATCTATGTCTTATATGACTAACTTGAACGTAAATATCTCTTATATTTTATGGTATCTGTTTCAGTCTACATGTATAATTTATTTTTGTTCTATGTAGGGGTCCACAGTCTATATAGGCTCTGCCTCTGGTGGACCAGCTGTTGTGAAATTAGAAATTGTACATTTTATATTGAAATTAATGAATTTGAACTTGAACTTGAACTTGAATCAGACGTATCACGTGGTTGCTTTACCTATCTACGCATGCGCACACTTGGCGCAGTAGAATTTGTACCACATGATACCGTTATCCGATTGTACTCTCGGTTGTTCGGATATGTGATCGGGGTAAGCGGGATACCTCGACTTACGTATCCGAACTTTAGGAGTTATATTCTAGTGTGTATAGATGTATGTAAGGGAGGTAACTCTTGACATATCATCAGGCACTACATCTATGTAGCTCCACGTGTATCGCCTCCCTTATAAATTAACCCATCCACGACGAAGATAGTTAAAACGGGCCTCTGCTGTGGTCTGAGAAATGCCCATTTGTACGCCAAGAATAAATAAGACTATTTCTGAATATTTGCTTCTGGAATGACTGGCTCGGTTACCGAGCCAGTCATTCCAGTGGTAAATTCTCAAAATAGCCTTAAATTGGGATGAAATGGGCATTAAATATATAAATCATTTTATTTTATGGAACAAATTTAGTCAGTAAGAATTAAGTAAATATTCGCGATGGCAGAACAAGGCATCATAACATTTCCCTCCATGTATTCATATAGACGATCGAACAAGACTCGATAATACATTGCTTATGACACTGTTACCGTATTAATAACAACCACGCTGGTACTATAGTTAATCACCCAAACCCTTTCAGAAACCAAATGCGACACATTATTTGCGATTTAGCCGTTAATCTATTGATTATTTTAAAACCCGGACAACAACAGCTTTCATTCAGATTTATTTATAATAGCTAACAGCCTAGTTTTGTCAGACATTGAGATGCAGGGATTTTAGGAACGAAAAGTGTAAGGGCAGATGGTGGGCGTGGTGGTCGTGCTGGTGGTGGTGGCGGCGGTGGTGGTGGTGGTGGTGGTGGTGATGATGATGATGATTATGTTGATGATGATGATTTTACAACTTATACAACATCAATGAGAAACATGTTGCATCATATAAGCTTAGGTTGTTATCTATAGGAATACTTGATGCTGAAATCCACACTATCCAAAAGACTATAAGACAATGTGTCATGTGACGAAACGTGCAGCAATCTCCAATAAGTCCCACATTAGCGAGCCAAAAGAACTTGCACTTCCTCCATTCTTTCCGTCCTCGTTTAACCCGGTTATGACGAAGGCGACCAAAACAGCCTTTGTAGTGGTCCTGAGGAATGTCCATTTGCAGGTCAACATTATTTTTGAAAATTTACCACTGGAATAACTGGCTCGGTAACAGAACCAGTTATTCCAGTGGTAAATCTTCAAAAAACTGTCTTCACTTGGCCTGCAAATAGACATTCAATAATAAAATATTTTGATTTTCGTTTACAAAATTTAGTCAACGAAGGATTAAAGGCATCGAAGCAGGCCCCAGTCAAAAAGCCGATCGTTTCCTTGGATGCTGCAGAGATTTATACTGGGCAGAATCGTCCAGAAGTGCCTCCAGAAGTGTCGATGAATGCAATAGACGTTGTCAATGTGGATTCATGGGGTTGAGCACGTCAGTAATGGCATATTGACCAACAGTATCCTTTGGGATGCGTTTTATGAACGTAGACTAATTTTTTGCGTGCGCGATTGTTTTTGGTGATGTTGTCACTTGCGTGCTCGCGCAGTTCAGAGGTGATGCTCTCGTGTTCAGATGCGGTTTCAAGCTCAGTTGTTTCAATTTGGTGTTTGCGGTGGACTGATAGATCATAATAACATGATTCAAAGACTAACTGCATTTATTTTGATGTGCTTTACGTGGACTTCATTATCCAATGGTGGGCTTACAGATTATCATCAAAAAGCAATAAATTTCTGTTCACAGGTGGCATTGTTGTTATATACAAAATATGAAAATATTCCTGACATCCACAAACGCCCACACGATTACCACTAGCTAACATATAGATGAAGTCTGTATCCAACACCCCTGATTTGCCTTGCTTGTTTATGAATAATCGTGCAGTCGCTCATGAAATCACAATTTGTGCATACGTATTCCTTTAAATACGTTTCATAGTTAGCCACACCGGCACAACTGCCATTCCCTTCCGCCACACTCAATAGGAAGGAAACTTTATATAACACCGTGCTATGGTACTCTGGTAAGTAGAAAATACGATTATGCTCTTGTAATGAGGACGGCAAGAGCGGCTGAATGGTGACGATACTCCTAGAATAACCAAAATTCACCTTTCAGAGTATCCATTGATGATTTGCCCTCATATGACGTGATGCTCAGCGAAACAGCGTGTCGGATGACGTCATAATAATTATGCCATAAATGATTCTATTAGGCCCGTCTTTAACTCTTAATAGTCCGACACGTTGTATGAAGTGTATGTCTCTACTATTTAAAGGTACATATTCACACCAAAATGCTTGAAAATAAAATTGTTAAAATTGTATACTTTTATATGCTTAAATTATGTGCCTTGATGGAATGAAACGAAATAAATCTTAAAATATGATGATTTCAATCCGTCTAAATAAATTTCGTATTTTTAGTAATGAAATTGAAATAGAGGCACAGTCCCCTAAATTCAAATTAACAACTTAAAAATTTATATTAATTTATACGTAATGAAATCATCATATGTTAAGATTTATTTCGTTTCTTTACATCTAGGCACACAATTTAAGCCTCTAAAAGTATACTATTTTAACAATTTATTTTCCAGGCATTTTGGTGTGAATATGCACCTTTAATAAACATGCTGTTGAATATTTTGAAACTATAGGCAGCAACAACACCCAGTGAAATTAGTTTCAAAATATTCAACAGCTCACCTGTATAATTTTCTGGAAATTAATAGTCAGTGAGTTCAGAGATCGATCGATCCCAACACGAGCGAGGTGTGGGCGGAGCCTAGCTGGAGATGAGCGGGGCATAGCTAAAATGGAAAGGTCCATTGTGTATTATTGCTATACAGCCAGTTCAATCACATTATCGTAAACTGAGGTAAATCTTACCAGCAATCGCTGCATTGGGGCGTTTAGTTATATGTTTATTGTGGACTCGATCATGATTAAAACTGTGTCCTTTCCCACCCAGGCGAGCACCAACTGTTACGATATTGTGATATCATAGCTGTCACATCACCATGTAATCAACCTTTCCAGTTTATCCATCCGTCATATGACGTCATAATCAACTACGCGACCTGTAGAATTACGTTATAGTCTATGACGGCATTATGGCGCCATGAATACCGTAGATAAGTACGTAACCAACGAATAATTGAAGACGGACTATGTCTTGTTGTAAGATGTATGTCTTTGCTATTTCATAAATATTATGTTGGATATTTTGAAACTAATTTGAATTAGTTTTAAAATATTCAACGGCTTACCCGTATAGCTATGACGTCATGAATGATGTAGATAACTACGTCACGAACGCATAGGCCCTAATTGATGACGGATTATGCGTTATTGTACGAATTGCATGTCTTTACCATTTAATAAATATTTTGTTGAATATTTACCGTATAGTTTTCAGGAAATTGATAGTCAGAGCGTTCGCCCGATCCCAACACGCCAGGGAAGTGTGGGCAGGGATTAACTAGAGGTGGACGGGCCATGGCTAAAACTGGATTTCTCCATTGTATATTAATCTGGTCTTAC
This sequence comes from Chaetoderma sp. LZ-2023a, assembly GCA_034401795.1. Lineage (NCBI taxonomy): Eukaryota > Metazoa > Mollusca > Caudofoveata > Chaetodermatida > Chaetodermatidae > Chaetoderma > Chaetoderma sp. LZ-2023a. Next base: position 99,664,186 of record CM067366.1, read on the forward strand.
AGAACGGAACGGTCCATTATTTAGGCACTGATAACTGGGGAATAATATCCGCGGAGAGAGACAATTTTAATGTCATGGCTATAATAACAAGGGTGCGTTGGTGGTGTGGGGGGGGGGGGGGGGCGGGGGGGGGCTGTTTTTAACACGGACCGGGACTAGGACCATTATGAGTTATTGAATCGACTCAAACGTGGTTGTACGAAGACAAGACGATATTGTAACAAATTAGTTACGCAAATGTGTTGCTATAGCAATGAGTGAAATACGGTGATAATTTGCTCAACAAAGAAATGATATCCAGCCATATCAGATGCCTCAAGATCGACTGGAATGCCACTCGGATCTTCTTCTAATTCAGGAAGGATATCCTTTTATTAGGGGTCACGGTGGTAACCCACCTCAAGTTTATGGTGCATCCTCAATCCGCATTGCAAGAGAGGTTAATATTCATTGCATAATTTATAAGTTATGAGTTGGTAAGTAAACTTGAGTCCCGATAATCCAGTAAATGGCAACTGCCTTGATCTCTTTATCAGAATGGTACCACACATTTGCTTAATAACATGGCATTATTGAGCGTGGGAATGACCATTGTTTGACAGGCTGATGATATGCATAGTCTAAATAAGATAACATTTATAAGCATGGTGTGGGGTTTGAGAGTTGTGTGTTGGTGATGATGGCGCTTGTGTCAGTGGTAGTGGTTGTGGAACTTGTGTGCGTAATAGATGTGATGGTGGGTGGTGGTGGTAGTAGTAGTAGTAGTAGTAGTAGTAGTAGTAGTAGTAGTAGTAGTAGTAGAAGTAGCAGCAGCAGCAGCAGCAGCAGCAGCAGCAGCAGCAGCAGCAGTATTAGTAGTAGTAGTAGTAGTAGTAGTAGTAGTAGTAGTAGTAGTAGTAGTAGTAGTAGTAGTAGTAGTAGTAGCAGCAGCAGCAGCAGCAGCAGCAGCAGCAGCAGCAGCAGCAGTATTAGTAGTAGTAGTAGTAGTAGGAGTAGTAGTAGTAGTAGTAGTAGTAGTAGTAGTAGTAGTAGTAGTAGTAGTAGTAGTAGCAACAGCAGCAGCAGCAACAGCAGCAGCAGCAGCAGTAGCAGCAGCCGCAGTGGCAGTACTAATAGATGTAGTAGTGCTGGTAGCCGTAGAAGTGGAGGCAGTGGTAGTGGAAGTGGCAGGGGAAGTGGCAGAAGTTGTACTGGTGGTGGTGACAGTGGCGGTTATAGATAGTGTTGGCGTAGGTAATGGCGGTGATGTTGATGGTGATTGTGGTGGTGGTAATACGGGTTAGTGTTGGTTCACGGGGGCTTGCTCAATAGAATTATGGTCAAATCTTGATTAGGTCAACTTGACTTAGTCACATTATTACCAGTCTACTGTTATCTGCCCATTGATAACAATAGAAGGTGGTTCTTTAAAGCTGCACATTCAAATCAAAATGCTTCAAAATATAATTAGTAAGATTTTATACATTTAGAGTCCTAAATTGTAGCTCAAAGTCATGAAACGAAATTAATATTAGCATTAATTATGCTTTCATTCCGTAAAAATTAATATGTTTTTTTAGTTGTGAAGTTGAATTATAGTCCCTCTAATTCACAACTTCACAACTTAAAAAAGTGTATTAATTTCTATGTAATCGTGATACGTTAAGATTTATATCGTTTCATTGCATATAGGTACATAATTTAAGCCTCTGAAAGTATACAATCTGAACGATTATATTCTCAAGCTTTTTAGTCTGAATATATAGACCTTTAACTCAAGATAGCACATGCCCTCAAACAACATCATATGAAGGAAGCAAATGGTTCATAATATAGCACCTTGCATTATAATACCTGTAGCTATCATGCCTTGATGCGCATAGACTCTGTGCATAAGGCCAGAATGATATACAATGGAGGAATCCAGTTTTAACTAGGCCCCGACCATCTTTAGCAAAGCTCCACCTACACCCCCCCCCCCACCCACCCACACACACACACGTGTTGGGATCGATCGATCTCTGAACTCTGTAACTATCAATTTCCAGAAAACTATGCATGTAAGCTGATGGATATTTTAAAACTGTGGCAGCAAACAGCGCCCAGTCAAATTACTTTCAATATATTCAACATAATGTTTATTAAATAGTAAGGATATATAAGTCGTACAACAACGCTTAGTCCATCATCAATTAAACGACCATGTCTTCGTGACGAACTTAGCTACATCATTCATGACCTAATTGATTTATGACGCCATCCTACACGTCCCGTAGTTGATTATGACTTCATATGATTGGCTGAAAAGTGGACTCCTCCATTCCCAAGTAGATAAAGATAAATAAAACCTGGATTCACGTAAACTCTTTATTCAGTTTGATATTATGCTGGTAAATACAATAATTGTGTCAAGATGTATAATAAAAAGGACAAGAATTATTTTTAAATCTGTACACATCTGATTACATATTATTTTCTCAGTCTGTCGTATGAATTAATTAAATAATAATAATAATAATAATAATAATAATAATAATAATAATAATAATAATAATAATAATAATAATAATAATAATCATAATGCATTACAGACTAAAGCTTATAATGGACGGATCTTAAACTCAATGGATTTGAGTGAATAGCGGTATCCCCTAAATAGATTCCAGTTGACACCATCAGCGTACGTTGAGTGAACACCTGCGTGGTAATGACCGTTTGGATTGGTACAGTGGCAATTCGTATACCACCATGCACCGTGAAATTTGGAGGCACAGTTGTGGGGATACGTGTCCTGATCACGATCCCAAGTAGAAAAGGGCATACCATTTCTTCCGCTGATACAGTTACCTTAATAATAATAATAATTATTATTATTATAATAATAATAATAATAATAATAATAATAATAATAGACGATATATATATATCATCATCATCATCATCACCTATATTTTTATTATTCCTTTTAGGTCTGATGTTGACAGTTGTCAAAGCTTAGTTGGTGAAGCAATGTTGAATTATCAAGTTGGAATTTGAACTCAATCTCACTCTAGTTTCGCCAACTACACATGTATCAGAATGAATCAATTCTTGAGACGAGACAGATTGAATTTTAATCCTAATGCTGTGAAAAGGTAAAAAACGGAATCTTTGGAATTGAAGGTTCACCAATTTCCTTCGCTGATGGAGAGAGGACTTCACGCAAACCAAATGCCTTGATAAACTGTGTCTCCATCTGCGGATGAATATATTGCGAACAGTATTATGTGTGATGCGGCTATCAAGCGCCTAGAAACAATGTACATTCGCCCCAAGAATAAAATTCTCGCACGGCACCTACTGGCGCCACTCGTAGGCAGCAGCCTGGAGAGACCTTGGACCGGTATCTACCGGAACTAATGCAGTTTGCCGAGGACTGTATCTTCAAACATGTCACTACCAACGTATACAGAGAGGAATGTGTCAGGGATGCTTTCAACAGCGGATTATCGTCTCAAGTCATTCGACAAGGCTTATTGGTGAATAAAACTCCTGATTTGTAAACAATGTTTGATCAAGCACGGCCTTTGAAATCGGCACGGAAGAGTGCTCGTGTGTATATCCGTTAATGCCGCTGTGATTATTTATAATATCAATGCGGGAGATGATTCAGACAGTTGCGAGAGGAATTCTTCGGTTGAAGATGAGATGTCAATGACCACAGTCACTCAAAGAATGAGCTACAGCAAACGGAGGTGCTTTTTTCTGTGGGAACAATTCGCATCCCCGACGGACTTGCCCAGCTTGAGATGCTACATGTCATTACTGCAAGAAGAAAGGGCACTTTTCCTATGTCTGCGCACATCTACAGCTGGTTTTGATGGGACAATTGTCTCATGTACGCTTCTGTTAGTTACTGTGACTGATGCCTCTCCGCAGTCTTCATCTAAAGCAGTGATTAACTTTTCTATAAGCGGATAACAGTACAAAGCCTTAGTAGATACTGGAAGTTCAGAAAGTTATCTCGATCGACAAATGGCAGAGCCCCTCTTAGTTCATGTTCTGTCATCGAATGGGCATGTGCCCATGGCCTCGAGTGTAATTAGTAGTCCTATTATTCGTATCTGTAGTGTCACCTTGAACTTGCAAAATCCTATTTATAAAGATGCTCGTCTATCTGTTCTTGATACACTCTGTTGTGATATCATTCTTGGACATGATTTCATGGACAGACATGACTTCGTTTGTATTAACATCGGCGGCTCTGAAGCTCTCATGAACGTTTAAAACACAACCACAGTCTGTAGCCTCGCATCGCCCTCAGTCGATCCTCCTCTCTTATTCTCAAATCTCATGGATGACTACCACCATATCCCGACTAAATCAAGACACTACAACATGGCAAACAACGTGTTCATTGACAATGAAACTAGGAGATTGCTCGCGGAAGTATAATAGAGCAAAGTTCGTTACCGTAGAGAACACAGGTCTTAGTCACATCAAATGAGAGACATACGAAAAGACTATTAATAGACTATTCCCAGACAACATTTCCGGGTATTGATACGCATCTATTACCGAGAATAGATGACATCCCCGCAGTTGCTAAATACCGTGTATTCAGTACTGTGGATCTTCAAAAGTGCGTACCATCAAATTCCTCTATAAGATCATGAGAAGATAATATAATACATCGCTTTCGAGGCTAATGGACGTCTGTATCAATTGTGACGTGTTCCTTTCAGTGTCACTAATGTCGTAGATGTTTCCAATGGGTGATGCATAGATTTGTTGAAGAAAATAACTTGAAGAGAGTTTTTATGCACGTTGACAATATAACTTTTGAGTGATGAATCAGACGCAACATGATGTGAATCGAACTAAGTTTCTGAAAGTACCGCACAAACACTAGTTGATTTTCAATGAAGACACATATGTGTATTTTGTTGAGAGACAGAAATTACTCAGTTACACTATCAGTCATGGTTGTCTCAAGTCTGACCCGGATCACATGAAATCTCTTAGAGATCTTTCTGCACCATAAAGTTTAAGGGTCTGCATAGAAATCCATAGGTATGTTCGCCTACTAACGTCAGTGGATCCCGGTTTTTTGACAAACTCATCCCTCTGGTGAATGCAAATTCGTTTGTGCCGAGTGCTGAGGACATATCTGCGTTTGACCAACTTAAAGCTGATGTGGAGAATACGAGTGTGCTGGCCATAGACGAGTCTCAAGCTTTTGTCATGATGCCTCGGATGTAGCTCTGGCTGGACGCCTAAATCAGGGAGGACGCCCTGTGGCCTTCTTCTCTAGAACAGTACATCCTCGCGAAATGGGACATGCTCCAGTAGAGAAAGAGGCTGGCGCCATAGTAGAGTCGATCAGCACATTTCACCCTAGTTAAAGATCAGGAAGCTGTATCCTCTGTGCTTGTTTAAAAGAACCACGAGAAAATAAAGAATGCTAAGACAGGGCGGTGGCGGATGGAATTGAGGGGCTACAGTTATGACATCGTGTACCGACCTGGTAGGGAGAATGCCTCTGCCGATTGTGTTTCGAAAACATTCTGTTCGGCCATTAGCTCTGATGCTCTACAAGAGTTGCATACTTCATTTTGCCAACCTGGTGTCACTCGCTGGTGGCATTTTGTCAGATCAAAGAATCTTCTTTGCCCAGTGGGAAATGTTAAACATGTGGTCAGACAGTGTTCTGAATGGGCTAAAGTCAAACCCAGTTTTTGTAATCCGTACACTACATCTCTTGTCAAGTCTACTGAAGTATTGATTTCTATGGCCCTCTGCCATCTGCTAAGAGAAATAAATGCCTACTAACTATAGTTGACAAGTATTGTAGAGTTCAGTTTGCATTTGCGTGTCGAGATATGACATCGTCCACAGTCATAAAGTGTTTAACTCAATTATTTGAATTGTTTGGAATGCCTGCATATATACATTCAGACAGGGTCAGTCGTTCATGAGCTCTGAAGTTAAATCATCCTTACAAACTGAAGGCATTGCAACTAGACGAACAACCCCTATACTCCTCAGTGCAATGGGCATTTGATACGTTACATAATTTGGAAAGCAATCACTCTAGCCATGCATTCAAAGGGTTTCCTGGACACTCAATGGGACATGGTATTACTTTGTGCTTTGCTCTTGATTAGGAGTTTGTTATGCACTGTCACGAACTGTACACCTCATGGACGCTTTCTGACCTTTCATCGAAGCCCACGTTTCGTATGCAACCAGGGCCTGTTCTTTTGAAAAGACATGTTAGGTTAAGTAAATATGATCATATGGTTGAAGAGGTGGCGTTAAGTGAGGATAATCTGTCCTATGGAAGGGAGACAACAGTATCAGAGACCTGGCCCGTTTATGGTACATACGTGTGAAAGTGGTGACAGTAGCCAATGCTTGGAACCGACCAAAGTGCCACATTCTGATATCATAGCTGGCGAATTAAGAAATTCCGATTCCAACATTCCGGAAATCGATGATAATGTAGCTAAGAGTGATTCAGAGACAAACGCTCGCGCTGGTAGTTCTCATTGGCTAAGACGTTCTACACGAGCTAGCAAAAAGCTAGATCGTCTTGGAATTGTGGATTAATAGTGTTGAACATTGATGAATTGGCAGATATTAACTCGAAAAACTTGTTTGTGCCTAAATTGTTTATTATTATTTCTGGACCACCACCTGGCTGACATACTTTTCTTTCTTTTAAGAGGAGCAAAATGTTGTGAAATTGCCATGGAAACGTTGTTTATTCACCTATTTTGTTTCTTCGGGTAGCAGTTCAATAAACCGACATGTCCCCGTAGTTAGTTAGTTAGTTAGTTAGTTAGTTAGTTAGTTAGTTAGTTAGTTAGTTAGTTAGTTAGGTAGTTAGTTAGTTAGTTAGTCAGTTAGTCTGCACTAGTTTGGCTGTTTCAAAGTAGATTCACAATTTTCAACAGTTTCTCTTTATAGTGACCTTGAAATTGAGATTATGTGAATTCAGGCTTCAAAAGGTTAAAAAGTCATTTGTCTATGTTAGTATAATGGATATTCCGAATAGCAGGTTTCATTGCATTCTTACCTGCAACACCGCTATATCCAGAGATTGTGAGCTGATAGCCTGTCAGGTCATCAGCGATAGAAAACTGACTGTACCTAGCATACGTGTCATTGCCCTCAAAGTCACTCATGTCCACGCGAAGTTCTTGAGGAGACATCGCTGTCAGTGCGTGCATATAGGATAGTCCTGCAGGATTGCAAACGATATGAAGGTCAAATGGCAAATAGTCAATTCACAAACAGTAATCAGTCTGAAGTGGAATCAAAACACTTTCTAAACACTAGATGGACTGCGTCCCACGTGTCGACCCTGTTAATATTTCCCGCATATCGCGCACCATTTGTGGCAGTGTGGTGAAATAAGGATGTCTTAAAATAGTATACCTACCACCACCACACATACACACGCATGCACGCAGGCACGCATGCATGCGCGCGCACACACACACGCACGCACGCACGCACGCACGCACGCACGCACGCACGCACGCACATCACTACCACCGCGTCCCGATGAATCAAATGTCTACTGAAAAACTCAAACATTCTTCTAATTCTTTAAAAGGAGACGAATCACATGGAAATAAACTCAGAAAGTCCAAACTACATAAAATATGTAAACAATTTGGAAATAATTTTCATTAAGATGGAGTCTGGATGCAGTGATAGCTTATAATAATTCTGCAAAGTTTTAGTGACATCGGATTTAAGCTCTTGATGAAGTAAATGACCACTGAAAAAATTTAACATTTACTTAATTCTTGGTGCACGTCGAACGGCTGACGTCATTAGGATCGCTTTGTCGAGATCCGCGCTTGGCAATAGGCTCGACAATTACTTTCCGTATGATGCAGATTGGATACGATAATAGTATAGAACAATTATGTAAGGTTTTATTGACATCGGATAAGATCTTGATGAATTAAATACACATTTTAAACAGTAACGTTCTCCTGATTATGAAATACAGACTAAGTCCAAACCTTGTAAATGTATTGTGGAAAAAATTAAAATTAATTAAATTATAGTGTCGACTGATGGCATAGAACAAATCTGTACAGTTTTTATTGAGATCAAATACGCCCTTAATGAATTGGATGTACATTCACAAACTTTAACTTTCTTCTAATTCTTAGTGAGATAGACTAAGTCTAAACCATGAAAAAGTATGCGAAAATGAATAATTCATTTTATTATAATATAGATCGGATACAATGACGGTATTGAAGAAACATATGCAGTTTTAGTGAGATCGGATGAGACTGGATGAATTAAATGTACATTCAAAAACGTTAACATTTATCTGCGCGCCGAATGCCACACCCCACATGCCACACGCATCCAAGTATTTTCACAAACAGTAGTCCATCTGAAGTTGATTCAATAAACATTGTATGCAACGGTTATCATCATAGGGCAGGTCCTGCGTACTTTGAAAACGGTCGCAGTAGTTATAAAGAGTTCGACAGTCATATTCTTGTAGCCGCCTAAACAATAGAAGCTGGGAATGCAAGCGCAGACACGTTTGCCTATAGTTCACACAATAATCCATCTGAGTATGACAGATTTGATACAGGTCCTAAAATGTATATTTACAGCACTAAATTAGTGGATAATCTTTCGGTAACAAGGGTTGAGTTGACTTTTTGCACTGCTCTCTGATTGAAGAATAATAAGAAACAGAATCGGCAGTGAACCATATCTTTCATACTGGGATTTATATAGGTAAAAATAGTGATGCGTACAGGTTTTACAATGCCTGCTTCATAATTTTCAATTTTATTTTATCATATATGGATTTATAGTATCTATATATGATCCAAGAAAAGAGATAAACGTAATCTGATAAATGGGTATCTTAATCGTATTACACAATTTATGAAAACTATAGGAACCTACCTAGCCAGTATTCTCCCGAAACATTGCCAAAACCTCTTTCATACATCCACCAGCTTCTATAGAAATCCACAGAGCCATCTAATCTTCTTTGGAACACCTGAAAGTTAAATCATAATAATAATAATAATAATAATAATAATAATAATAATAATAATAATAATAACAATAATTTCACTTTTCCAGGAAAAGGCTGCGACCAATACCCCCACCGAGCCCTTACCACTTCAACACACCATCTCCGAGGTAACAACCTTCAGACTATCTCTATGCCGTCCCTAGATAACGCTATATCCACCCTGAAAATAACCGGCAGAAAACCAAGCTATCATAAAGATTCACAATGTTCTGGGAACCAACTTGATTTCAACTTCTATTTTGCGACCATCCAAACACTTTCTGATACAAACCGACGTCTGGGACGTGCAGACCAACCAGGTATCCCAAATAATGTGCTTACCGTCCATCCACCACCATCTGTGGTCATGTCACAATACACAGACACCTGCAAGCATGACATCTGAAGAGGCTGTATGACATATACCCCGTTCGCAGAGAACCCTCTGTCATTCCATTCCTGGCAGTTCCGTGGCTGACAGCAATCTGTTTAGAACACAATGAATACAGTGTCTATCATTATTATCCTATCCGAGAGTTTCATAGGAGTTGTAGTAAACCGTGCTTTAAACAGATAAATAATAATAATTATATCTGCGTTTATGTGGACCCTTAGAAGTTAGATTGCTGCCAAACGGTTGCTCGAAGGGCAGATTATACAATATACGTCCATTCCGCCATGCAACATATTTTATGATATAGCGGCAATTCAATATAGATGGAAGGAAAGTGACAATAAAATATTAATATAAAACACTTTCATCTATAGCTTAATAGTTTGAGAGTAAGATAAAGTCCGACATGTACATACCAGCATTTGATATGGAAGAGAGGCCAAGCAGCAACAACACAAATACGGCACATTTCCGCACCAATGAATGCTGCGAATCGTAGAACTGCATCTGAAACAAAGTTCAAACAAGAGTTGCCATTTCACGCTGCAACAAACCATAACAGAGTGTATGTGGTTGGATAACTTTTTAACACTTCCACATACGAAGTGACATATTCTGTATGTAGTAAGGAATAGGGTGCTGAATATATTGAAACTGATTTAACTGGGAGATGTCCCTGCCTGTGACAGCAGAGCAACAGCTCCCAGTCAAATTGGTTTCAAAATATTCAAATTACTTATCCGAAAGCTTTATCATGCAATATCAGAGTGAACTTTATATTTCTAGTATTGAGCGACGGGGCGCATTTTCTGGATATCGTTCCTTTTAGTAAATTTTAGCTCTGTCAGCGATAACTTCTTTAAATGTTCCAAATTACCAATTTCACTAACCCAGTCCAAGTAACTTTTGAAGGTGTCTGCTGAAGCCTAAGATCGTGTTTGTGCGCGTAATAAAACTGCTCTGTCCCTGATGACACACATTACCAGGCCGTACTTTGCCAATACTAGGCCGCATCGGCCCGGATTTGCTCCATTGCCAGCCTATTAACCTGCGTTGTCACAGGTATCTTTATAATTTGCAATACCGTTACTAAATTTGATAAATAAGTATAATTCCCTTATCGTTATAAGCCCAATAATCCACCTGCAACCACCCCCACCCCTCCAGCTAATCTATGGCCCATTGTGCTCCTCAACTGTATATGGAAAATCTTATCCAATTGTACTCAGAGACAAGATCGTTGACTTCACTGGATCCTGTGAAAGTGGATTTAAACGTGGGCGCAGCTGCACAGACATTGCATGGGCTCAAAGTATGCTTGTCTCAGTAGTCATGTCCATGCACTGGGATTTCCACAACATGGGCATTGCCATGTTACGAGCCTCCGACACAATTAAACGCTCAAATAGCCAAGATGTACTGCACCAGGCCAGTTACAATCAGGATGAGCTGCGACTAGTGAGACTACTGCTTGCGGACACCAAGCTGAGAGTATGAGTCATGACAGTAACGTCTGCAGATTTTTGGACATCAATTGACTCCCCACAGGGAGATGGTCTCATCTGCTTTTTCCTGTTACCTTACTGCTGCATTGAAATCCGTGCGGGAAAATTCCACAAGACCACCCCACCCACCCCACCACACCCATCCCAGTGTACATACTGGGTATGGCACTGGAGATGGAATTACCAACGATGCAATGTACACGATGTGTAATACCTCGCCGCTGTCTATAAATGTCGCCCAGCAAAGATGGCCCATGTTTGGCCATGGGCTAAACAAGCCAGAAGAAACACGAGAACACAGAGCATTGGAATTCTCTCTACTGGGAGCCAGCAAATGCAAAGCTAGGGGAGGACGTCATTGCATAAATCTGCTAAGCGTGCTACGAAGTGACCTCCAGAAAGCAGGACTCTGTACACTCAGATCAAGAATGGACGTGAGGAAGGTAAAGATTTTTGTTGAAGACAAAACAGAGTGGTCAAATGCGAAGAAGGACTGATTGCAGCTGTATGATGTTTCTACTGGTACAGCCGTAGAATACAGTAATACTAAGATAATGCTATCTTACCTTAAAATTCCGAGGTGGCAGAATCTGCTATGCTCGTTATTGCCTTCAAAGTACTTATACTTGCCTGTCACCCATAACAGTGTCTTATATAGGGAGTAAAATGATTACGTTGGCCAATATATTAATTGTGGTTAATCCCACATCCTGACGACCTGAATTCATTTCTCCGTCATGCGGTGGGGGGGGGGGGTGTGTGTTTATAAGCTATTATAATCAAAACACATCCTGTTTATCATTTCTATTTCAAAAAGAAATATAAACATAGTACTCATTATGACTCTGTTCACGGAATATAGAACGTATCCCCAATATTATGGCGGCAATCTCTGATAAATTATGCTAATATAGAAAGCTTATACTCAATAAACTCGGTGATATTGCACTCCAGACTGGTACACGGTAGTTATCCATTACTGGTTATGCCATCTGACCACTGCCGAGGCTGTATTGGCTGGCTTGACCATTATAGAATGACGTTGAAAGAAGAGGGTTTAATTTCACTACCAGAAGCGTCGTGCTATATAAGATGAAGATGAATAAACTCTAGCTATTTGTTATCAGATATAAAGATAATCCAACCAGAATGACGTCAGTCTTATTCTGCATTCAACCCGGATCTGTGTGTATGCATATGTGTTTATTAATATACACATATTCGTGTTATTGATATGTGGCTACATGTGTGCGCCCTATGAATGCCCTCATAGAGAACACAAGGGATCATTTTGAAAACTGCCGTCATGCGGCCTACACACTGGTTTATCAACGTTGGCATGGACTCTCGTGCACGCAAACTATTACCGGAACGTTTGTGTGTGAGTAGCATATATTCAAACATGAGATTTGTGTGATCAAGTGTAGCCTACCAACAACTGCTATCTGGTGGGCGGGGGGGGGGTGGTGCGGGCAGGGGTAGCTTTCCCACAACTGCGATCTATGGTATCAGGGACAGCCTACTGACACCTGTGATTCAGCGAGGGGTCTACCAACACCTGTGATTTCTAGAATATGGGTTAGTCTAACCACACCTGCGATTTCAGGCATAAGTGGTAGCCTACCCACAACTGCAATCTTTGGGATCAAGGATAGACCACCAACAGCTGTAATTTCCTATGTCGGGGGTTAACCTACCTACTCCTGTGGGTCAGGGGTAGCCTACTTACACATATGGCTCAGAGGTAGCCTACCTACACCTGTGGGTCAGGGTTAACCTACCTACACCTGTGGGTCAGCGTTAACCTACCTACACATGTGGGTCAGGGGTAGCCTACCTACACCTGTGGGTCAAGGTTAACCTACCTACACCTGTGGGTCAGGGTTAACCTACCTACACCTGTGGGTCAGGGGTAGCCTACCTACACCTGTGGGTCAGAGGTAACCTACCTACACCTGTGGGTCAGGGGTAGCCTACCCACAGCTGCGGTTTCTCGGATCAGGTGTAGCCTACCTATACATGCGATTTCTAGAATAACGTGTAGTCTAACTACTCCTGCGTAAGTGGAAGCCTACCTACAACCGCAATTCCTGGGATCAGGTGTAGCCTACATACACATGTGATTCAGGGGCAGCATACACACGGCTACACGACTGCAATTTATGGAACCAGGAGTAGCCCACCAATGCCTGCAATTTCTGGAATAAGTGGTAGTCTAACCACACTTGCATTTTCTGGAATAAGTGCGAGCATATACCCACAACATCAAGTTCTGGCATGAGGGATAGCCTACCAACAGCTGTAATTTCTTAGGTCTGGGTTAGCCTACCTACACATGTGGTTTCAGGGTTAGCCTACACACGGCAGCGGTTTCTCCGATCAGGTGTAGCCTACGCACACAGGCGGTTTCTTAGGTATGGGGTAACTAACCCATATCCACGATCTCTGAGATCAGTCAGCGTCATAGCCTATCCAGTAGCCTCACAGAAAATTTTGAAACCGAAATGCTCTGAAATGCAATTTCTAGTAATCCGAAGGGTCATAAAAACATAATAGAGGATCCATTTTTAGCAATGTCACGTCCATTTCCAACTAACCTCCGCCGCCTTTGTACGCCTCATGGAATCGATTTATATACCTTTAACTATGAATGCCCAGAATTTCAATTTCAAGGTAATTATGCAGGTAAGCTATAGGCGGAATATTTTGAAACTGATTTTACTGCTATGGACACATAAACGTGTAACACAAATCATAATAAATTACTCGGTACATCAATACCCGTGCGCTACCGAAGCAGATCATCAGAAACCCCGGTTACGGTCTACTGGTTTGTAATAACAACTGCCTACGCTTATTGGCCTAAATCTCATCCCTCGGCGAGGACACTCAGGACAAAGACGTGGCTGTTATTTCGACAAGAGGTATTTATTAACCCTTTCATCTACGCCAAAATCTGCCAAAAAATAGTCTCTGGTGGTCTTGAGGAATGTCCATTTGCAGGCCAATATATTAATATTTTTGAAAATTTACCAGTGGAATGACTGGCTCGATAACCGTTAGTCCTTCCTTTGGTAAATTAAAAAAAAAACCCAGTCTTTTCTTAGCCTGCAAATACACAATCAAAACGCAAAAAAAAAGATTTTCTTGACCAAATTAAGGCATTAAGGGTCAGGTATTTTCTTAATGTTCGCCTCGGGAATCTGTTCATTCGTATAGTGATAGCTGGGTTTCGTACTATAAAACGTTTAAGATAACAACAAACTGCGTTCAGTGGGGAATAAATAAGCCAGCCAAACCGACCTCAACCACCGTCGCCGTCGCCGCCGCCGCCGCCGCCGCCGCCACCACCACCATCACCACCACCCCACCCACCAAACCCTACTCAACCAACACGTACACGCCGTTGATTAGCCTTCCCTTAGGCACCGTTTCAGTGTGAAAATTGAATTTGGTCTAGCCTCATCCCGTCTCTTAACCCTTTCACAACGAAGGTGGCCAAAACCAAAAACGGTAACCGAGCCAGTCATTCCAGTGGTAGATTGTCAAGAGTGGGTTTCTCTTGGCCTGCAAATGGACATTCAATAAGTAAACATTACAATCTTTTGAAGAAATATAGTTATTAAAAGGTTAATGGCTAATGTATATCAGTACTTTTACCTTCATGCAAGTTCGAAATGTCCAAACACACACATTAGTAAGTTGTCAACCGGATGTCAAAGTGATTAAGCTTATTATTGCCACATTGTCATTATACGTCCTGATGTCTATTCATAAATGCATTAAGTACACCTTTATGTAAAAAAACCTGTAAACTTCGCGCAATTTATATATTTACATTGATGTTTATATTATATATTATTTACAATGATTATATATTTGCGTATACATGTATAAATGTAAGTGTGTGTATATGCAAGCATTTATGTGAGTGAATGTGTGTGTGTTGTGTATGTGCGTGTGCGTGTGTGCGTGTATGACGGTGGGTGGGTATGCGCGTGTGCGTGCGTGCGCGTGCGTGCGTGCGTGCGTGTGCGTGCGTGCGTGTGCGTGCGTGTGCGTGTGCGTGTGCGTGTGCGTGTGCGTGTGCGTGCGCGTGTGTGGGTGCGTGCGTGCGTGCGTGCGTGCGTGCGTGCGTGCGTGCGTGCGTGCGTGCGTGCGTGCGTGCGTGCGTGCGTGCGTGCGTGCGTGCGTGCGTGCGTGCGTGCGTGCGTGCGTGCGTGCGTGCGTGCGTGCGTGCGTGCGTGCGTGCGTGCGTGCGTGCGTGCGTGCGTGCGTGCGTGCGTGCGTGCGTGCGTGCGTGCGTGCGTGCGTGCGTGTGTGCGTGCGTGGACGTGTGTGTGTGTGTGTGTGTGTGTGTGTGTGTGTGTGTGTGTGTGTGTGTGTGTGTGCTTGCGTGCCCGTGTGTGCGTGCGTGCCCGTGTGTGTGCGTGTGTGTGTGTGCGTGTGCGTGTGCGTGTGCGTGTGCATGCACGTACATATGTTTTCCTAGTTATGCGCCAATAATAATTGTACCACTGTACACTCAAGGACCGATGGTCTATTGTGGAAATAAACTACTACTATCATATCTAATAGGGGTGTGATGTATGGCATCTTAGAATGAAATCAGGCATGTGTAGTGATCGTGGCTGGATGAGTGGAATTGTGAGTTTGGAAAAACTTCCATAAAATTAAACGTCCCTTTTAGTGATGTAAGGCGCAAGTCGAAAGTATGGAATGGTTGTTAATCCTCTATTCGTGTGATTCTGGATATTACGAGTAGCTATGATTGGAAGGGCTGAGAAAGAGAAGCCGCGAAAACATTTGTAAACTAGTAGTAAGTGACTTACACGACTACAGATGGGAAATAGTCAACTATCCCATGCTGTGCACCTAACATTCCTTTGTCCAAGTGCATTATGTATTTTCACAAATATAATTACTAAATTTACAGTTGAATGTCGCCCAAGTTAAATAATGACGTCACAATCCCTTACATTATAACTACAATCTTCGCTTATCTGAAGATGGAAAGGTGTTCAGGCGTCAATATTCCACCACACACTGTTAAATACGCTAAACAGCTCAATACTTTAAAATAATAATTTGACAAATTTTGACAGAACGAGCAATGGAAAGATACGATCTGCGAATCCAGCATCTAACGTCATAATCAAATAGGTCACTTACTCGTTAATGTCATAAGCAATATGACGTATGTATGCAACAGGAAAAGCCCGTAACGGAAAGTGTCCAAATTGTGTGTATTTGATGAATTTACAATTTTACGAACATTCCACCGAATATTTTGAAACTAATCTGAGTTGGGGTTGTTGCTGCCATAGGCAGCAACAACTCACACTCAAATAAATTCCAAAAATATTCAAGAGGGAACCTATATAATTACCTTAAACTTTGGATTCTGGGAATTCAGGTTTTAAAACTACAAATCTATTTCAATACGCGTGGAAAAGTGTGCTGGGCTTAATTAGTAATGGGCGGGACATATCTAGAATGGACCCCTGCAGTGTACAGATGGAAGGCTTACTCTCACTTTGACATGGATATTTCTGCTGATAAACTTGATTTGTCGGTAAATACGTCTACTTTACTTTACTTCTCAGTCTTCTGATCTGCCAGCATATCAATGTAGCAATGGATGAATCCAGTTTTAGCTATACCCCGCCCATCTCTAACTAAGCCCGACCCACGTTTCGCCCGTCTTTAAACCGATCGATCCCTACTCCCTGAATCACAATTTCCAGAAACCTATACCGGTAATCTGTTGTATATTTTGAAACTAATTTGACTGGCTATGGCAGAATGTTTATTTAATGGTAAAGACATATAATTCGTACAGGTTGACAAACTATTAGCGTTTACGACGAACTATTCCACGCCCATCATTAGCTAAGCTCCACCCACACCTCGCCGTGGTGGGATTGATCGATCCACGAATGCCCTAACTATCAATTTCCTGAAAACTATACAGGGAAGCCGTTGAATATTTTGTAACTAATTTGACTGGGTGCTGTTGCTGCCTATTGCATCACAACAGCGCCCAGTCAAATTAGTTTCAAAATATTCAACAGAATATTTATTAAATAGTAAAAGCAAACAATTTCTACAACAACGCATATACCGTCTTCAAATATGCGTTCGTGGCGTACTTATCGACGTCATTCATGACGTCATTCATTACGATGTCATTCTATACATCACGTAGTTGATTATGACGTCATATGATAGATATTCTGGAAAGGTGAATTACGTTATTCATGACGTGATTGACTATGACGTTAGCCTACGGGTGATGTAGTTGAGTATGTTGCTGCCTATTGCAGCCTATGTCGCAACAACAACCAATCCAGATCAGATTAGTCTCGAAATATTCAACAGAATGTAATAAAGAAAAATTAGTTAACTCTCAGAGATGTAGAAATTGTTTGAGTGTAGCTATCGTGACCATCTCGGTCACTTCATTAGCACTAACTGACGGTCGGTCGCTGGCTACGTCACTCTGGTCAGGTCTTGTGGAGTCACGTGACAGCATTGATTGATAACCCGCTGGTATACGGTAGGTCTCGCCTCGGTTCTTTATTGGTTGGTGTTCGTAAATAAATCCGAGACCAACAGTTTTGGAAATGGTCAACAGAATGTTTACTAAATTGTAAATTCATCCAAACCATGTGATTCAGACACTTTCCTAACCGACCATTGTCCTTTTCATTCCCGGCCTATGTCATTTGGATTGTGACGTCAGATTCTTGAGTAACAGATTGGAACTCTCTATTGTAACGATGGGAGCATGGAATAATGAATAAATCGCTCATTTGTTTTCGTTGTGCGTCTATTTCTATATATGCCCCGCCCATTTCTAGCTAAGATCCTCCTACTTTTTGCGGGTTATGGGATCGATTTCTCTACCTTGAACCCTGGATCATCAGAATCCGATTTCCAAGGTAACTATACAGTAACCTGTTGAAAATTTTAAAGATAATTTAACTGGGTGTTGTTGCCTATCGCAGAAACAGCGTCCAGTCAAGTTAGCTTCAAAATAGTCAACAAAACCTTTACTAGATAGTAAATCCATCAAAGACTTACATTTGACAGGCTTATCAATGTTCATGACATAGCTAGATACGTCATTCATTATGTATTTTTATTGTGATGTCAGCCTACATGTGACGTCGTTGATTATGACGTCATATATTTAAGTGACAGATCCGATCCATCCATTAAAACACGGATACTTGTTGTGAGTACCACTTCCACGACAACTGCCACCACGCACCACGACAACGAGAGACGTCATGTGCTGAAGGAGTTTCCAATTCACTAACGAATCCCCATAATTTACATTTCCAGAGTATCCATCTATCATCTGACGTCATATGACATCATAATCTTCTAAACGGAATGTAGGATGACCTCATAAAACTTTCTATTTGGCCAGTCTTTAACTCTTAATAGTCCAACACGTTGTACGAATTGTATGTCTTTACTTTTTAATAAACATTCTGTTGAATATTTTAAAACTAATTTCACTGGGCGCTGTTGCTGCTATAGGCAACAATAGCGCCCAGTCAAAGTAATTTCAAAATATTCAACAGCTAACCTGTATAGTTTTCTGGAAATTGATAGTCAGGGATCGATCCCAACACGGACGTGGTGTGGGTGTAGCTTAGATTGAGATGGGCGGGGTATAGCTAAAAGTGGAAAGGTCCATTAGATTCGCTTAATATGTCCATGAACTGAATTATATATTACTTATGACAATAATAATCACATAGAGGACACTAGGTCATACATGTTGAGTAGTGAAGCATTGCTATACAACAATGGACCTTTCCAGTTTATGCTCCAACATATAACGTCATAATCAACTACGTGCCATGTAGGATGACATCATGACCGCATAAATGAAAACGGAGTAAACATTGTTGTACGAATTGTATGTTTTTGATATTTAATAAATATTCTTTTGAATATTTTGAAACTAATTTGACTTGGCTGGCGCTGTTGCTGCCATAGGCAACAGCAGCACTCAGTCAAATTAGTTTCAAAATATCCAAAACTTACTTGTATAGTTTTCTGGAAATTGATAGTTAATGCGTTCGAGGATTGATCGAAAACAACACGGGCTGAGCATGGATCGAGCTTAGTCAAGTTTATCATATGGTTCACTAGGATAGTTTATCACATGGTGCAATAGGAAAGTTTATCTCAATAGTGAGTTTATCACATGGTTCATTAGGAAATTTCTCACATGGTTCAATAGGAACGTTTTTCATATGGTTTACTGGGAAAGTTTATCACATGGTTCACTAGGACAGTTTATCACATGGGTAAATAGGGAAGTGTATCACATTGTTCACTAGGAAAGTTTATCACATGGTTCATTAGGAAAGTTTATCGCATGGTTCAATAGAAATGTTGATCACATGGTTCAATCGTAAGTTTATCACATTGTTCAATAGGAAAGTTTATCACATGGTTCACTAGGAAAGTTTATTACACGGTTCACAGGGACAATTTATCACATCGTTCACTGGGACAGTTTATCACATGGGTCACTGGGACAGTTTTTCACATGGTTCAATAGGAAAGTTTATCACATGGTCCACTAGGACAGTTTATCATATTGTTCACTGGGACAGCTTATCACATGGTCCACTAGGACAGTTTATCATATGGTTCACTGGGACAGTTTATCATATGTTCGACTAGGACTGTTTATCATATTGTTCACTCGAGGCACATCACTTTTCGTCTAAAATAACCTTCTTTCTTTCAGCTTAGACGTATAATAACTTATATTAAGTTAAATAGTTAAGTCTCGTGTATGGGAGCCTCCCTTGTCGGGATACCTCTGTGGACCTACGAGTCTGTGTGGTACTTCCGGGAGCCCCATGTTTAAAAGTTCATCTACCTGTCTCTATGTCTCGTATTTTCGTATGCTCTTACTGCAGTATTATCTAGCATATTTATAATTGTTTAGGTAAACTCATTGTATAGACTTATATTTTTAGGTCACCAAATCAAATCTTGTAAGTCCATAGATCACGAAATTGCGATGGACAGGCATACTGGTGACACAAATTCTTGGGATGAGACAGTTGTGTTTAATGTTCGCGACGGTGCTCGCATGGCTGCACCAGAGCGATTGAGTTCCACCGGCCTTTGGAGCCAGTTTTTGTTTCCCGCAGGGCAGTCTCGTACAAGGTCCATCATCCCGAGACCGGATGCTAACCAGCGTCATCATTCATCGTGCACTTGCGGCACGGCGAGTCCACATACTACAACGGAACGGCCCGACATAACCCGGCGAGCTACAGTCCCACACTCCGATGGTCATGGTGTCACGGTAGTGAGCTGCTTGCCTGATCAAGTGCCAGGTGCCCTCTTCGGTTGGTTCATACACGCGAATCCCGATCTTGGCGAAGAACTCTACCTTGTCCAGCTGATCCAGCGAGGTCTTGCGGACATCAGCTACTGTCACTGTCTTGCCGTAGAACTGTGTGGCAAGCTCTCGTGCAAGAGCTGTACTTCTATCATCTCTCGCTCCTCGGTGGACTGCTAGACATCTCCAGAGACACATGTTGTCCCTGTAGGTGTCGAGGGCAGTCATACACTTCTTCTGTCGTAGCCAGTCTGGGAGGGGGCCTGTCCCGAGCAGAGGTTGGCGGTCGATGACAGCATTGACCTCAACGTTGATTGATCGAATGAAAGCGCACTTGGTGTTGGGTCAATCGATATTGTCTATGTCGAGGCGGGTTTTGCTCTCAAGCTGCCACCCAGTCCTGAGCTGCTCCTATCGCGTGCAGCCACGTGGACATTCTTGTGGAAGAGCATCACCCTACCATCTTCGATGTGATGGATGCGATAGGTATGGGTGTAGCGGAGGTAGAAGGCATTCTGGACAGTCTGGTGGATCTTTTGCATGATCTGGCCTGTGAGGTCTCCTTCTAGTCCTCTGAAGAATGTCCAGCGTACTGACCGGCGTTCTCTATCCTCTGTCGCCCGTTCGCCGAGACGCTGGTCGAGAATGTGTTCGCCTACTCGCCTGATGCTCCGGGCTAAGGGTTCAGATCTCGGCCCCCTCATCACTCGCTTAGTGATCCTGCATAGGAGAGGTAAGTGCTCCACCATCTGCCTCGCTACAGTCTTGCCTCGCAGCTATCAGTCACCTCCTCGTCCAACTTACGAAGCTCACGGATCCGCTGCGCTTTCTTGTGGGGGATTCCAAGGATTATCTTTGGTAAGCGCTGGAAACCTTCCGGTCTTCATTGCTCGAGAGAGTCGCTTCTGCCACTCCTCACCACGGGCCTGTCTGATCATCTGGAGCAGGTCAACTTTCTTGGCCTTAGAGGCTAATCTAAGGCCGAATTGCTTTGCAACATCGCGAAGCTGTGCAACAGTAATCATGGTGTATATCACTGCGGATGCCTGTCTCTAAATGGGCGTTCAGATCCTATTATGTGTGGTTTATTACAAGGCGATCAGTACCTGTCGGTGGTCCATCGAGTCGATGTGATAGTGGATGCTTGTCTCTAAATGGGCGTTCAGACCCTATTATGTGTGGTTGATCAAAAGGCGCTCAGTACCTGAAAAACCTGTGGGTGGTCCGTCGTGTGTTTGTGTGAGATGTGGTCAAGCTGCTTTGATACGTGGGAGTAGTCCGCGCATTGTGAGGTGGTGGGGTGAGGGATCACTGCATTTCTTGTTCCCACTCTTGTCCCAACTCGATAGCAGCATCCACATCACGTTAATCCATATACTTGAAGAGTTTGTCCATCGCTATCACAGTCATCGGATAACGTCCGCGACACGTAAGGCATGTTGGTAGAAATGATGAGCGGAATGTTGGGATCCCTGAGCTTCTTCATTTCTCAAGATTTCGATCTGCATAGTTGCCCATATCACGCAATAGCCCGGGTACTTTTTCTCGTCGCGCCGCACAGCCTACATCATGCACGCCTCTTCAGGCCAGCCCATTGTGTATAATATTGGTTGTAGATGAGCGTTTACACGTAGTTGAGTGTTTGAGTGTTTACACGTAATGTATGGTTGTGCGTTCACACGTGGTATACCATTATCGATTCTGTGTCTAATTGGGTGTTAACGCACAGCAGGTGAGCTAAATAAACTACTATTCTTGACTTTGGCCCAGTCGAGGGTCTGTAGTCTGCAATCATGGTTTTATGTGACTGTGCGAGTTGGTCTTGACGTGAAGTCATGCTTCTCGGGTAACGGATAAAGAGTAATTGTAGACATGTTTACCATTTGCTAATAACACATGTGTTCACACATTGCTGTGTTGCTGCGCTATCAGGCTCGACTCACTCTAGATCTTGACGTCACTTCGAGATAATGCAGTAACAGCGCTATCAGGATCGGCTCTACTCAAGCCTGTTCTAATGTCAAAGGATCCTGCTCCATTTGGATTAATTGAACTCACATCATGTAGATGTCAAAAGTCTGCCTGCAAAAGAACAGATCTCTGTCAATGCAAGGTTACCAATCTACTCTGCACTGAAGCATGCCTTTGTATGGGAGGTGAAATGTGTGACAATATTCAGCATACAATTGTCGAAGATGACTCTGACACGGATGAGTAACATTCTCTCATTTGCTCACGTGATAAATATGTCCTGCCAGCTTGTGTAGACATGCACTGCACGTCAGTTAAAAGTTTAATTAGGAAAAATGTAGAAAACATGGGCATTGTTGTAGCTAAGGTATTGCTAGTCACAAGAAGACCTAAGTGCTCCAATATGTACACAGCAACATACCGGTGTCTTAAACGAGGTTGATTATGTATAAATCTGCGATATACGATCACTCCTTTCCATTTTGGTTAAGATTGTATTGATATAACATGCGCTTAAGTTTGTGAAAAATTTACCATTGTGAAAATTGTTTGAGAGCTACATTCAACACCTATTCTAAATGGGCTTCTCACGGGTTATTGATACCACAATTTTCTTGTACAACACGGCTCAGAATAAACCCAAGACATCGGTCTAGCATAATATAGAGACAAACCTTCTGAATACTGGGTGTGCTACGAAACCATTCTTCCAGACCCCTTTTGAAAATTGGCTCCCGGACTAAGAATCCATATCATTCATCTCATGTCACATTCTTAATTTCATCTTCTGCGTAAATGTTGAACGGTGATTGCCACCATTTTGTCTCCTTAAGCGATAATGTGTGATGTCATGTACGTGGCAATTATTTACATTATTTATTATATAATAATCATCTTGAAAAATATTTTGAAACTAATTTAACTGGAAGTTGTTTCTGCCTTCCAGTCAAATTAATTTCAAAATATTTGACAATTTACCCGCATGGCCACACTATAGATGGCCTCTCTATGACTGAGAGGTGAGAACATATATCGAGATCGACACGCTAAGTTTTTTCTGATTGGTTGAATGTAAATCATGAGAGCCACGATATGTTGTGGAGAGAACATTGAGTTACTAAAGCCTGAATAGCTTTCGTTGTCGGCATGTAAAAATAAAAAATGCCAGGGACGGATTTTGTGTGACAAATTCTATCACCTGAACGTTTACTATAAGATAAGGTGTTGTTTTCTTTACACATGAAGCCAATGCTGTCTTTGGCAGACTGTAATCAATATAGTAAGCGGTGTGCCTATAATGCTGATTTGTGAATTGGACATTGGGTATTTAAGAGTTGACTTATTTAAAGGTCATGTTGGTTATTAATTAGATTCTGGTTTCATTCTCATTATTGTTCACTCATCCTAGCGTGAATAGAATTTCTTGCAAACCTGGATTATTCTGATACTATTTGCTTCCGATAACATTTAATCTCAGCCTTATATAGCACTTGAAATCCGGCAGTTTGTTATCCAGACGTAGCTTGTTTCCGGTTACGCAAATAGACTATTAGTGTTTATGCGCATAAACAAAATATGACATGGCATATTAAGCCAATACGTCTAGAGTTTAAGGGTTTACTATTTGTGACTTAAGACCTCACCTCATAGACCCGTCAGGTAATACATCTTTGCAGCCGTTGCAACAAATATTGGGAACACATACTCAGTATGTCTCCTCTCCGTGGTCCAGACCAGATGTTTGCATCATCCAGATGGGCAATGTATCGCGGTAATTTAATAGACCGATGTCCATAGTTAAAACATCCATGTGATAAACTGTCCTAGTGAACCATATGATAAACTATCCTAGTGGATCCTTGTGATAACCTGTTCTAGTGAACCATGTGATAAACTGTTCTAGTGAACCATATGATAATCTGTCCTAGTGAACCATATGATAAACTGTCCTTAGTGAACCATGTGATAAACTTATGTGATAAACTGTCCTAGCGAACCATGTGATAAACTGTCCTAGTGAACCATGTGATAAACTGTCCCAGTGAACCATGTGATAAACTGTCCTAGGGAAACATATGACAAACTGTGCTAGTGAACCATATGATAAACTGTCCTAGTGAACGATGTAATAAACCGTCCCGGTGAACCTCGTGATAAACCGTCCTAGTGAAACATATGACAAACTGTCCTAGTGAACCATATTATACTTAAGACCTCACCTCATATACCCGTCAGGTAATACATCTTTGCAGCCGTTGCAACAAATATTGGGAACACATACTCAGTATGTCTCCTCTCCGTGGTCCAGACCAGATGTTTGCATCATCCAGATGGGCAATGTATCGCGGTAATTTAATAGACCGATGCCCATAGTTAATACAGCCATGTGATAAACTGTCCTAGTGAACCATATGATAAACTATCCTAGTGGACCATGTGATAAACTGTCCCAGTGAACCATATGATAAACTATCCTAGTGGACCATGTGATAAACTGTCCTAGTGATCCATGTGATAAACTTATGTGATAAACTGTCCTAGCGAACCATGAGATAAACTGTCCCAGTGAACCATGTGATAAACTGTCCTAGTGAAACATATGACAAACTGTCCTAGTGAACCATATGATAAACTGTCCTAGTCAACCATGTATTAAACCGTCCCGGTGAACCTCGTGATAAACCGTCCTAGTGAAACATATGACAAAGTGTCCTAGTGAACCATATTATAAATTGTCCTAGTGAACCATGTAATAAACCGTCCCAGTGAACCATATGATAAACTGTCCCAGTGAACAATGT
Source organism: Chaetoderma sp. LZ-2023a (assembly GCA_034401795.1). Lineage (NCBI taxonomy): Eukaryota > Metazoa > Mollusca > Caudofoveata > Chaetodermatida > Chaetodermatidae > Chaetoderma > Chaetoderma sp. LZ-2023a. Next base: position 99,689,273 of record CM067366.1, read on the forward strand.
GATAAACTGTCACAGTGAACCATGTAATAAACTATCCGTCTCCTAGTGAACCACGTGATAAACTTTCCGAGTGAACCTGTTCTAGTGAATCATATGTTAAACTGTCCTAGTGAACCATGTAATAAACTGTCCAGTGAACCATATGATAAACTGTCCTAGTGAATCATACGATAAACTGTCCCAGTGACCAGTGAACCATGTAATAAACTGTCCTAGTGAACCATGTAATAAACTGTCCCAGTGAACCATGTAATAAACTGTCCCAGTGAACCATGTGATAAGCTGTCTCAGTGAACCATGTGATAAACTTTCATGGAGAACATGTGATAAACTGTCCGAGTGAACCAGATGATAAACTGTCCCAGTGAGCCATGTAATAAAGTGTCCTAGTGAACCATGGGATAAACTTTCATAGTGAACCATGTGATAAACTGTCCCAGTGAACCATCTGATAAACTGTCCCAGTGTACCATGTGATAATCTGACCCAGGGAACCATATGATAAACTGTCCCAGTGGCCCATGTAATAAACTGTCCTCGTGAACCAGATGATAAACTGTCTCAGTGAACCATGTAATAAACTGTCCTAGTGAACTATTTAATAAACTGCTCCAGTGAACCATGTAATTAACCTTCCCAGTGAACCATGTGATAAACTTTCCTAGTGTACCATGTGATAAACTGTCCCAGTGAACCATGTGATAAACTGTCCTAGTGCAACATATGACAAACTGTCCTAGTGAACCATATGATAAACTGTCCTAGTGAACCATGTAATACACCGTCCTGGTGAACCTCGTGATAAACCGTCCTAGTGAAACATATGAAAAACTGTCCTAGTGAACCACGTGATAAACTTTCCGAGTGAACCATGTGATAAACTGTCCTAGTGAACCATATGATAAACTGTCCTAGTGAACCATGTAATAAACCGTCCCAGTGAACCTCGTGATAAACCGTCCAAGTGAAACATATGACAAACTGTCCTAGTGAACCATGTGATAAACTTTCCGAGTGAACCATGTGATAAACTGTTCTAGTGAATCATATGTTAAACTGTCCTAGTGAACCATGTAATAAACTGTCCCAGTGAACCATGTAATAAACTGTCCCAGTGAACCATATGATAAAATGTCCCAGTGAACCATGTAATAAACTGTCCCAGTGATCCATGTAATAAAATGTCCCAGTGGACCATATGATAAACTGCCCCAGTGAACCATATGATAAACTGTCCTAGTGAACCATATGATAACGTGTCCCAGTCACCATGTGATATACTGTCCCAGTGAACTACGTGATAAATTTATGTGATAAAATGTCCTAGCGAACCATGTGATAAAATGTTTTAGTGAACCATGTGATAAACTGTCCCAGTGAACCATGTGATAAACTGTCCTAGGGAACCATGTGATAAACTGTCCTAGTGAACCATGTGATAAACTTTCCTAGTGAATCATGTGATAAGCTGTCCCAGTGAACCATGTGATAAACTGTTACAGTGAACCATGTGATAAACTGTCTCAGTGAACCATGTGATAAACTTTCATGGAGAACATGTGATAAACTGTCCCAGTGAACCAGATGATAATCTGTCCCGGTGGCCCATGTAATAAACTGGCCTCGTGAACCAGATGATACACTGTCTCAGTGAACCATGTAATAAACTGTCCTAGTGAACTATGTGATAAACTGCTCCAGTGAACCATGTAATTAACCTTCCCAGTGAACCATGTGATAAACTTTCCTAGTGAACCATGTAATAAACTGTCCTAGTGAACCATGTGATAAACTGTCACAGGGAACCATGTGATAAACTGCCCTAGTGAACCACGTGGTAAACTTTCCTAGTGAACCATATGATAAACTGCCCTAGTGAACCACGTGCTAACTTTCCTAGTGAACCATGTGATAAACTCTCGTAGTGAACCATGTGATAAACTGCTCCACTGAACCATAGGAAAAACCTTCCTAGTAAACCATGTGATAAACTTTCGCAGTGAACCATATGATAAACTGTCCTAGTGAACCATATGATAAACTGTGCCAGTGACCCAGGTGATAAACTGTCCCAGTGAACCAGGTGATAAACTGGCCTGCTGAACCATGTGATAAACTGTCCCAGTGAATCATCTGATAAACTGTCCCAGTGAACCATATGATAAACTGTCCCGGTGGCCCATGTAATAAACTCTCCTCGTGAACCAGATGATAAACTGTCTCAGTGAACCATGTAGTAAACTGTCCTAGTGAACTATGTAATACACTGCCTCAGTGAACCATGTAATAAACTTTCCCAGTGAACAATGTGATAAACTTTCCTAGTGAACCATGTGATAAACTGTCCTAGTGAACCATGTGATAAACTGTCCTAGTGAACCATGTGATAAACTGCCCTAGTGAACCACGTGATAAACTTTCCTTGTGAACCATATGATAACTGCCCTAGTGAACCACGTGCTAAACTTTCCTAGTGAACCACGTGATAAACTCTCGTAGTGAACCATGTGATAAACTGCTCTACTGAACCATAGGATAAACATTCCTAGTGAACCATGTGATAAACTTTCGCAGTGAACCATATGATAAACTGTGCCAGTGACCAAGGTGATAAACTGTCCCAGTGAACCAGGTGATAAACTGGCCTGCTGAACCATGTGATAAACTGTCCCAGTGAACCATATGATAAACTGTTCCAGTGAACCATGCAATAAACTGTTCCAGTGAACCATGTAATAAACTTTCCTAGTGAATATTGTAAAAAACTTTCCTAGTGAGCCATGTGATAAACTTTCCTATCGAACCATGTGATAAACTTCCTATTGTACCATTTGATCAACATTTCTATTGAACCATGCGATAAACTTTCTGAGTGAACCATGGGATAAACCTTCCTATTGAACCATATGATATACTTCCTATTGAACCATGTGATCAACATTCCTATTGAACTATGCGATAAACTTCCCTAATGAACCATGTGATACACTTCCCTATTGGACCATATGATAAACTGTCCTAGTGAACCATGTGATAAGCTTTCCTAGTGAACCAGGTGATAAGCTCTCGTGGCGAACCATGTGATAAACTGTCTTAGTGAACCATGTGATACACTCTCGTAGTGAACCATGTGATAAACTGTCCCAGTGAACCATGTGACAAACTGTCCTAGTGAACCATGTGATAAGCTTTCCTAGTGAACCATGTGATAAACTCTCGTGGCGAATCATGTGATAAACTTTCCTAGTGAACCACGTGATACACCTTCCTAGTGAACCATGTGATAAACTGTCCCAGTGAACAATGTGACAAACTGTCCGAGTGACCCATATGATAAACTGTCCCAGTGAACAATATGATAGACTGTCCCAGTGAACCATATGATAAACCTTCCTAGTGAACCACGTGATATACCTTCCTAGTGATCCATGTGATAAACTGTCCCAGTGAACCATGTGACAAACTGTCCGAGTGACCCATGTAATAAACTGTCCTAGTGAACCATGTAATAATCTGTCTCATTGAACCATGTGATATACTGTCCCAGTGACCCATGTAATAAACTTTCCTAGTGAACCATGTGATAACCTGTCCCAGTCAACCATGTGATATACTGTCCCAGTGAACCACGTACCACGTGATAACCCTTTCAAGTGAACCACGTGATAAACTTTCCTAGTGAACCATGTGATAAACTCTCCTAGTGAACCATGTGATAAACGGTCCTAGTGAATCAGGTGATAAACTCGCATAGTGAACCATATGATAAACTTCCCTATTGGACCATGTGATAAACTGTCCTAGTGAACCATGTGATAAACTTTCCTAGTGAACCAGATGAAAAACGTTCCTATTGAACCATGTAGAAATTTCCTATTGAACCATGTGATAATCTTTCCTATTGCACCATGTGATAAATTATCCTAGTGAACCATATGATAAACCTGACTAAGCTCCATCCATGCTCAGCCCGGGTTGTGATCGATCAATCCTCGAACGCACTAACTGTCAATTTCCAGACAACTATACAGGTAAGTTTTTGAATATTTTGAAACTAATTTGACTCAGTGTTGCCGGTATTTTAATATATATGACTTCAAAGCACATAAATTACTATATATGAAAAGTTATACATACACCGTTCAAAATTCAATCAGGATGCAAACAATTGAACACCGTACACCTGACAGACTTTCAAGCGACTGTCCCAAGCACTAGGAAATGATCATGCCCGTCACCTTGCAGTTCATTCTCAACCCAAGCCCATTCCTTTCAACAAAGACACACACACCGCTACTCCAAGCGCAAACAATTCTTACACACACGTAGCTGTGTACATAAAATATTGTAGCGAAAATGGAGAAAAAACTGCTGCAATGATTTATCGCGAATTTTGAATTCAGATCGTGACACCTATGTACCTATTCTACCTATCCTACCCCACCTATCTCCTACCCTACCCTGTTGCTATTCCAGCCGGTTGGTGTGTGTGCGTGTCTCTGTGGTGCTTTGACCCTGTACTGGGGGATGTCGCGGTGGGTCGTTATCTAACCTGGTCATATTACCCCGGCCCTAGTGTCTTACCTAGTTTCGAAATTTCAGGTAAGTTCTAGCGAGGTCTTTTGAGCGGATTTGAACCCCATTCTGCAGCCTGGGAACAATATGCAATTCAAACTCTATCAACTCTATTGATAGACCCACCGCAGCACCATTAAAATCTTGACTCTTAGTACATTTTATCTCTGAGCATTGTGAAATCGCTGTTACTGAGTTATCTCGAAGTGACGTCAAGTTCTAGAGTGAGCCGATCCTGATAGTGCTGTTACTGCATTATCTCGAGGTGACGTCAAGATCTAGAGTGAGTCGAGCCTGATAGCGCAGCAACATAGCAATGTGTGAACACATGTGTTATTAGCAAATGGTAAACATGTCTACAATTACTCTTTATCCGTTACCCGAGAAGCATGACATCACGTCAAGACCAACTCGCACAGTCACATAAAACCCATGATTGCAGACCACAGACCCTCGACTGGGCCAAAGTCAAGAATAGTAGTTTATTTAGCTCACCTGCTGTGCGTTAACACCCAATTAGACACAGACTCGATAATGGTATACCACGTGTGAACGCACAACCATACATTACGTGTAAACACTCTTCTACAACCAATAGTATACACAATGGGCTGGCCTGAAGAGGCATGCATGATGTAGGCTGTGCGGCGCGACGAGAAAAAGTACCCGGGCTATTGCGTGATATGGGCAACTATGCAGATCGAAATCTTGAGAAATGAAGAAGCTCAGGGATCCCACTATTCTGCTCATCATTTCTACTAACATGCCTTACGTGTTGCGGACGTTATCCGATGACTGTGATAGCGATGGACAAACTCTTCAAGTATATGGATTAACGTGATGTGGATGCTGCTATCGAGTTGGGACAAGAGTGGGAACAAGAAATGCAGTGATCCCTCATCCCACCACCTCACAATGCGCGCCCTACTCCCACGTATCACATCAGCTTGACCACATCTCACACAAACACACGACGGACCACCCACAGGTTTTTCAGGTACTGAGCGCCTTTTGATCAACCACACATAATAGGGTCTGAACGCCCATTTAGAGACAAGCATCCACTATCACATCAACTCGATGGACCACCGACAGGTACTGATCGCCTTGTAATAAACCACACATAATAGGATCTGAACGCCCATTTAGAGACAGGCATCCACAGTGATATACATCATGATTACAGTTGCACAGCTTCGCGATGTTGCAAAGCAATTCGGCCTTAGATTAGCCTCTAAGGCCAAGAAAGTTGACCTGCTCCAGATGATCAGACAGGCCCGTGGTAAGGAGTGGCAGAAGCGACTCTCTCGAGCAATGAAGACCGGAAGGTTTTCAGCGCTTACCAAAGATAATCCTTGGAATCCCCACAAGAAAGCGCAGCGGATCCGTGAGCTTCGTCAGTTGGACGAGGAGGTGACTGATAGCTTGCGAGGCAAGACTGTAGCGAGGCAGATGGTGGACCATCCACTGGAGCACTTACCTCTCCTATGCAGGATCACTAAGCGAGTGATGAGGGGGCCGAGGTCTGAACCCTTAGCCCGGAGCATCAGGCGAGAAGGCGAACACGTTCTCGACCAGCGTCTCGGCGAAAGGGAGACAGAGGATAGAGAACGCCGGTCAGTACGCTGGACATTCTTCAGAGGACTAGAAGGAGACCTCACAAGCCAGATCATGCAAAAGATCCAACAGACTGTCCAGAATGCCTTCTACCTCCGCTACACCCATACTTATCGCATCCATCACATCGAAGATGGTAGGGTGAGGCTCTTCCACAAGAATGCCCAAGTGCCTGCACGCGATAGGAGCAGCTCAGGACTGGGTGGCAGCATGAGAGCAAAACCCGCCTCGACATAGACAATATCGATTGACCCAACACCAAGAGGGCTTTCATTCGATCAATCAACGTTGAGGTCAATGCTGTAATTGACCGCCAACCTCTGCTCGGGACAGGCCCCCTCCCAGACTGGCTACGACAGAAGAAGAGTATCACTGCCCTCGACACCTACAGGGACAACATGTGTCTCTGGAGATGTCTAGCAGTCCACCGAGGAGCGAGAGATGATAGAAGTACAGCTCTTGCACGAGAGCTTGCAACACAGTTCTACGGCAAGACAGTGACAGTAGCTGATGTCCGCAAGACCTCGCTGGATCAGCTGGACAAGGTAGAGTTCTTCGCCAAGATCGGGATTCGCGCGTATGAACCAACTGAAGAGGGCACCTGGCACTTGATCAGGCAAGCAGCTCACTACCGTCACACCATGACCATCTGAGTGTGGGACTGTAGCTCGCCGGGTAGTGTCGGGCCGTTCCGTTGTAGTATGTGGACTCGCCGTGCCGCAAGTGCACGATGAATGATGACGCTGGTTAGCATCCGGTCTCGGGGTGATGGACCTTGTACGAGACTGCGCTGCGGGAAACAAAAACTGGCTCCAAAGGCCGGTGGAACTCAATCGCTCTGGAGCAGCCATGCGACCATCGTCGCGAACATTAAACACAACTGTCTCATCCCAAGAATTTGTGTCACCAGTATGCCTGTCCATCGCAATTTCGTGATCTATGGACTTACAAGATTTGATTTGGTGACCTAAAAATATAAGTCTATACAATGAGTTTACCTAAATAATTATAAATATGCTAGATAATACGGCAGTAAGAGCATACGAAAATACGAGACATAGAGACAGGTAGATGAACCTTTAAACATGGGGCTCCGGGAAGTACCACACAGACTCGTAGGTCCACAGAGGTATCCCGACAAGGGAGGCTCCCATACACGAGACTTAACTATTTAACTTAATATAAGTTATTATACGTCTAAGCTGAAAGAAAGAAGGTTATTTTAGACGAAAAGTGATGTGCCTCGAGTGAACAATATGATAAACAGTCCTAGTCGAACATATGATAAACTGTCCCAGTGAACCGTGTAATAAACTGTCCCAGTGAACCTCGTGATAAACTTTCCTAGTGAAACAAATGATAAACTGTCCTAGTGAACCATGTGATAAACTGTCCCAGTGAACCATGTAATAAACTGTCCCCGTGAACCATATGATAAACTGTCCCAGTGAACCATGTGATAAACTGTCCCAGTGACCCATGTAATAAGGTGTCCTGGTGAACTATGTAATACACTGTCCCAGTGAACCATGTGATAAACTGTCCCAGTAAACCATATGATAAACTGTCCCAGTGAACCATATGATAAACTGTCCCAGTGACCCATGTGATAAACTGTCCCAGTGACCCATGTGATAAACTGTCCCAGTGAACCATGTGATAAATTGTCCCTGTGAACCGTTTAATAAACTTTCCTAGTGAACAATGTGATAAACTTTCCTATTGAACAATGTGATAAACTTACGATTGAACCATGTGATCAACATTTCTATTGAACCATGCGATAAACTTTCCTAATGAACCATGTGATAAACTTTCCTAGTGAACAATGTGATACACTTCCCTATTTACCCATGTGATAAACTGTCCTAGTGAACCATGTGATAAACTTTCCCAGTGAACCATATGAAAAACGTTCCTATTGAACCATGTGAGAAATTTCCTATTGAACCATGTGATAAACTATCCTAGTGAACCATATGATAAACTTGACTAAGCTCCATCCATGCTCAGCCCGTGTTGTTTTCGATCAATCCTCGAACGCATTAACTATCAATTTCCAGAAAACTATACATGTAAGTTTTGGATATTTTGAAACTAATTTGACTGAGTGCTGCTGTTGCCTATGGCAGCAACAGCGCCAGCCAAGTCAAATTAGTTTCAAAATATTCAAAAGAATATTTATTAAATATCAAAGACATACAATTCGTACAACAATGTTTACTCCATTTTCATTTATGCGGTCATGATGTCATCCTACATGGCACGTAGTTGATTATGACGTCATATGTTGGAGCATAAACTGGAAAGGTCCATTGTTGTATAGCAATGCTTCACTACTCAACATGTATGACCTAGTGTCCTCTATGTGATTATTATTATTGTCATAAGTAATATATAATTCAGTTCATGGAAATATTAAGCGAATCTAATGGACCTTTCCACTTTTAGCTATGCCCCGCCCATCTCAATCTAAGCTACACCCACACCACGTCCGTGTTGGGATCGATCCCTGACTATCAATTTCCAGAAAACTATACAGGTTAGCTTTTGAATATTTTGAAATTACTTTGACTGGGCGCTATTGTTGCCTACAGCAGCAACAGCGCCCAGTGAAATTAGTTTCAAAATATTCAACAGAATGTTTATTAAAAAGTAAAGACATACAATTCGTACAACGTGTTGGACTATTAAGAGTTAAGGACTGGCCAAATAGAAAGTTTTATGAGGTCATCCTACATTCCGTTTAGATGATTATGATGTCATATGACGTCAGATGATAGATGGATACTCTGGAAATGTAAATTATTGGGATTCGTTAGTGAATTGGAAACTCCTTCAGTACATGACGTCTCTCGTTGTAGTGGTGCGTGGTGGCAGTTGTCGTGGAAGTGGTACTCACAACAAGTATCCGTGTTTTAATGGATGGATCGGATCTGTCACTCAAATATATGACGTCATAATCAACGACGTCACATGTAGGCTGACATCACAATAAAAATAGATAATGAATGAGGTATCTAGCTATGTCATGAACATTGATAAGCCTGTCAAATGTAAGTCTTTGATGGATTTACTATTTAGTAACGGTTTTGTTGACTATTTTGAAGGTAACTTGACTGGACGCTGTTTCTGCGATAGGCAACAACACCCAGTTAAATTATCTTTAAAATATTCAACAGGTTACTGTATAGTTACCTTGAAAATGGGATTCTGATGATCCAGGGTTCAAGGTAGAGAAATCGATCCCATAACCCGCAAAAAGTGGGAGGAGCTTTGCTAGAAATGGGCGGGGCATATATAGAAATAGATCCCTATATTGAAAAGAGTGACGAACAACGAAAACAAATGAGCGATTTATTCATTATTCCATGCTCCCATCGTTACAATAGAGAGGTCCAATCTGTTACACAAGAATCTGACGTCACTATCCAAATGCCATAGGCCGGGAATGAAAAGGACAATGGTCGGTTAGGAAAGTGTCTGAATTACATGGTGTTGATGAATTTACAATTTAATAAACATTCTGTTGACTATTTCCAAAACTGTTGGTCTCGGATTTATTTACGAACACCAACCAATAATGAACCGAGGCGAGAGCTACCGTATACCAGCGGGTTATCAATCAATGCTGTCACGTGACTCCACAAGACCTGACCAGAGTGACGGAGCCAGCGACCGACCGTCAGTTAGTGCTAATGAAGTGACCGAGATGGTCACGATAGCTACACTCAAACAATTTCTACATCTCTGAGAGTTAACTAATTTTTCTTTATTATATTCTGTTGAATATTTCGAGACTAATCTGATCTGGATTGGTTGTTGTTGCGACATAGGCTGCAATAGGCAGCAACATACTCAACTACATCACCCGTAGGCTAACGTCATAGTCAATCACGTCATGAATAACGTAATTCACCTTTCCAGAATATCTATCATATGACGTCATAATCAACTACGTGATGTATAGAATGACATCGTAATGAATGACGTCATGAATGACGTCGATAAGTACGCCACGAACGCATATTTGAAGACGGTCTATGCGTTGTTGTAGAAATTGTTTGCTTTTACTATTTAATAAATATTCTGTTGAATATTTTGAAACTAATTTGACTGGGCGCTGTTGTGATGCAATAGGCAGCAACAGCACCCAGTCAAATTAGTTACAAAATATTCAACGGCTTCCCTGTATAGTTTTCAGCAAATTGATAGTTAGGGCATTCGTGGATCGATCAATTCCACCACGGCGAGGTGTGGGTGGAGCTTAGCTAATGATGGGCGGGGAATAGTTCGTCGTGAACGCTAATAGTTTGTCAACCTGTACGAATTGTATGTCTTTACCATTAAATAAACATTCTGCCATAGCCAGCAACATCACCCAGTCAAATTAGTTTCAAAATATACAACAGATTACCGGTATAGTTTTCTGGAAATTGTGATTCAAGGAGTAGGGATCGATCGGTTTAAAGACGGGCGAAACGTGGGTCGGGCTTAGTTAGAGATGGGCGGGGCATAGCTAAAACTGTATTCATCCATTGCTACATTGATATGCTGGCAGATCAGAAGACTGAGAAGTAAAGTAAAGTAGACGTATTTACCGACAAATCAAGTTTATCAGCAGAAATATCCATGTCAAAGTGAGAGTAAGCCTTCCATCTGTACACTGCAGGGGTCCATTCTAGTAATGTCCCTCCCATTACTAATTAAGCCCAGCACACTTTACACGCGTATTGAAATAGATCTGTAGTTTTAAAACCTGAATTCCCAGAATCCAAAGTTTAAGGTAATTATATAGGTACCCTGTTGAATATTTTTTGAATTTATTTGAGTGTGAGTTGTTGCTGCCTATGGCAGCAACAACCCCAACTCAGATTAGTTTCAAAATATTCGGTGGAATGTTCGTAAAATTGTAAATTAAGCAAATACACACAATTTGGACACTTTCCGTTACGGGCTTTTCCTGTTGCATACATACGTCATATTGCTTATGACATTAACGAGCAAGTGACCTATTTGATTATGACGTTAGAAGCTGGATTCGCAGATCGTATCTTTCCATTGCTCGTTCTGTCAAAATTTGGGAAATTATTATTTTAAATTATTGAGCTGTTTAGCGTATTTAACAGTGTGTGGTGGAATATTGACGCCTGAACACCTTTCCATCTTCAGATAAGCGAAGATTGTAGTTATAATGTAAGGGATTGTGACGTCATTATTTAACTTGAGCGACATTCAACTGTAAATTTAGTAATTATATTTGTGAAAATAGATAATGCGCTTGGACAAGGAATATATAGATGTTAGGTGCACATCATGGGATAGTTGACTATTTCCAATCTGTAGTCGTGTAAGTCACTTACTACTAGTTTACAAATGCTTCTCTTTCTCAGCCCTTCCAATCATAGCTACTCGTAATGACCAGAATCACACGAATAAAGGATTAACAACCATTCCATACTTTCTACTTGCGCCTTACATCACTAAAAGGGACGTTTAATTTTATGGAAGTTTTTCCAAACTCACAATTCCACTCATCCAGCCACGATCACTACACATGCCTTATTTCATTCTAAGATGCCATCCATCACATCCCTATTACATGATAGTAGTAGTTTATTTAAACAATAGACCATCGGTCCTTGAGTGTACAGTGGTACAATTATTATTGGCGCATAACTAGGAAAACATATGTATGTACAGACTCACACACACGTACGTGCATGCACACGCACACGCACACGCACACGCACACGCACACGCACACACACACACGCACACGCACACACACGGGCACGCACGCACACACGGGCACGCAAGCACACACACACGCACGCGCACGCACACGCACACGCGCACGCACACGCACACGCGCATACCCACCCACCGTCATACACGTACACACGCACACGCACATACACAACACACACACATTCACTTACATAAATGCTTGCATATACACACACATACATTTATACATGTATACGCAAATATATAATCATTGTAAATAATATATAATATAAACATCAATGTAAATATATAAATTGCGCAAAGTTTACAGGTTTATTTACATAAAGGTGTACTTAATGCATTTATGAATAGACATCAGGACGTATAATGACAATGTGGCAATAATAAGCATAATCACTTTAACATCTGGTTGACAACTTACTAATGTGTGTGTTTGGACATTTCGAACTTGCATGAAGGTAAAGGTACTGATATACATTAGTCATTAACCTTTTAATAACTATATTTCTTCAAAAGATTGTAATGTTTACTTATTGAATGCCCATTTGCAGGCCAAGAGAAAACCACTCTTGAAAATCTACCACTGGAATGACTGGCTCGGTTATCGTTTTTAGTTTTGGCCGCCTTCGTCGTGAAAGGGTTAAGAGACGGGATGAGGCTAGACCAAAGTCAATTTTCTCACTGAAACGGTGCCTAAGGGAAGGCTAATCAACGGCGTGTACGTGTTGGTTGAGTAGGGTTTGGTGGGTGGGGTGGTGGTGATGGTGGTGGTGGCGGCGGCGGCGGCGGCGGCGGCGCGGCGGCGGCGACGGTGGTTGAGGTCGGTTTGGCTGGCTTATTTATTCCCCACTGAACGCAGTTTGTTGTTATCTTAAACGTTTTATAGTACGAAACCCAGCTATCACTATACGAATGAACAGATTCCCGAGGCGAACATTAAAAAAATACCTGACCCTTAATGCCTTAATTTGGTCAAGAAAATCTTTTTTTTAGCTTTTGATTGTGTATTTGCAGGCTAAGAAAAGACTGGGTTTTTTTAAATTTAACAAAGGAAGGGCTAACGATTATCGAGCCAGTCATTCCACTGGTAAATTCTCAAAAATATTAATATATTGGCCTGCAAATGGACATTCCTCAAGACCACCGGAGACTATTTTTTTGACGATTTTGGCGTAGATGAAAGGGTTAATAAATACCTCTTGTCGAAATAACAAGCCACGTCTTTGTCCTGTGTGTCCTCGCTGAGGGATGAGATTTAGGCCAATAAGCGTAGGCAATCGTTATTACAAACCAGTATACCGTAACCGGGGTTTCTGATGATCTGCTTCGGTAGCGCACGGGTATTGATGTACCGAGTAATTTATTCTGATTTGTGTTACACGTTTATGTGTCCATAGCAGTAAAATCAGTTTCAAAATATTCCGCCTATAGCTTACCTGCATAATTACCTTGAAATTGAAATTCTGGGCATTCATAGTTAAAGGTATATAAATCGATTCCATGAGGCGTACAAAGGCGGCGGAGGTTAGTTGGAAATGGAAGTGACATTGCTAAAAATGGATCCTCTATTATGCATTTCAGAGCATTTCGGTTTCAAAATTTTCTGTGAGGCTACTGGATAGGCTATGACGCTGACTGATCTCAGAGATCGTGGATATGGGTTAGTTACCCCTAACCTAAGAAACTGCCTGTGTGCGTAGGCTACACCTGATCGGAGAAACCGCTGCCGTGTGTAGGCTAACCCTGAAACCACATGTGTAGGTAGGCTAACCCAGACCTAAGAAATTACAGCTGTTGGTAGGCTATCCCTCATCCCAGAACTTGATGTTGTGGGTATATTCCCGCACTTATTCCAGAAACTGCAGGTGTGGTTAGACTACCTCTTATTCCAGAAATTGCAGGCATTGGTGGGCTACCCCTGGTTCCATAAATTGCAGTCGTGTAGCCGTGTGTATGCTGCCCCTGAATCACATGTGTATGTAGGCTAACCTGATCCCAGGAATTGCGGTTGTAGGTAGGCTTCCACTTATGCAAGAAATCGCAGGAGTAGTTAGACTACACCTTATTCTAGAAATCGCATGTATAGGTAGGCTACACCTGATCCGAGAAACCGCAGCTGTGGGTAGGCTACCCCTGACCCAAAGGTGTAGGTAGGTTACCCCTGACCCACAGGTGTAGGTAGGCTACCCCTGACCCACAGGTGTAGGTAGGTTAACCCTGACCCACAGGTGTAGGTAGGCTACCCCTGACCCACAGGTGTAGGTAGGCTACCCCTGACCCACAGGTGTAGGTAGGTTAACCCTGACCCACAGGTGTAGGTAGGCTACCTCTGAGCCATATGTGTAAGTAGGCTACCCCTGACGACGCATATACTGCCCTACGCATATATACAGATTTCCCCTTAAAGCATGGCCTAACCTAAGAAAGCAACACTTACATCAACGGAGAACAGACAGCAGTCAGTGGTGATAACGTATGGCATGACGATGAATGAGTGTGTGTGTGAACTATAGGCAAGCGTGTCTGTGCTTGCGTTCTCAGCTTCTATTGTTTAGGCTGCTACAAGAATATGACTGTCGAACTTTTTATAACTACTGCGACCGTTTTCAAAGTATGCAGGACCTGCCCTATGACGATAACCTTTGTATACAACGTTTATTGAATCAACTTCAGATGGACTACTGTTTGTGAAAATACTTAGATGCTTGTGGCATGTGGGGTGAGGCATGCGACGCGCAGATAAATGTTAACGTTTTTGAATGTACATTTAATTCATCCAGTCTCATCCGATCTCACTAAAACTTCATATGTTTCTTCTATACCGTCATTGTATCCGGTCTATATTAAAATAAAATTAATTATACTTTTTCGCATACTTATTCATGGTTTAGACTTAGACTATCTCACTAAGAATTATAAGAATGTTAAAGTTTGTGAATGTAGATCCAATTCATTAAGGGCGTATTTGATCTCAATAAAAACTTTACAGATTTGTTCTATGCCATCATTGCGTTCAATCGACAATATGATTAAATTAATTTTAATTTTTTCACAATACCTTTACAACGTTTGGTCTTAGTCTGTATTTCACAATCAGGAGAACGTTATAGTTTAAAATGTGTATTTAATTCATCAAGATCTTATCAGATGTCAATAAGACCTTACAGAATTGTTCTATACTAATATCGTATCCAATCTGCATCACACGGAAAGTAATTGTCGAGCCTATAGCTAAGCGCGGATCTCGACATAGCGATCCAAATGACGTCTGCCGTTCGACGTGTACCAAGAATTAAGCAAATGTTACCTTTGTTCAATGGTCATTTAATTCATCAAGAGCTTAAATTCGATGTCAATAAAACTTTGCAGACTTAGTATAAGCTATCACTGTATGCAGACTCCATCTTAATGAAAATTATTTCCAAATTGTTTACATATTTTATGTAGTTTATTTCCATGTGATTCGTCTCCTTTTAAAGAATTAGAAGAATGTTTGAGTTTTTCAGTAGACATTTGATTCATCGGGAGGGGGTGGTAGTGGTGTGCGTGCGTGTATGCGTGCGTGCGTGCGTGCGTGCGTGCGTGCGTGCGTGCGTGCGTGCGTGTGTGTGTGCGCACGCACATGCATGTGTGCCTGCGTGCCTGCGCGCGTGCGTATGTGTGGTGGTGGTAGGGTATGCTATTTTAAGACATCCTTATTTCACCACGCTGCCACAAATGGTGCGCAATATGCGGGAAATATTAAAAGGCTCGACACATGGGACGCAGTCCATCTAGTGGTTAGAAAGTGTTTTGATTCCACTTCAGACTGATTACTGTTTGTGAATTGACTATTTGCCATTTGACCTTCATATCGTTTGCAATCCTGCAGGACTATCCTATATGCACGCACTGACAGCGATGTCTCCTCAAGAACTCCGCGTGGACATGAGTGACTTTGAGGGCAATGACACGTATGCTAGGTACAGTCAGTTTTCTATCGCTGATGACCTGACAGGCTATCAGCTCACAATCTCTGGATATAGCGGTGTTGCAGGTAAGAATGCAACGAAACCTGCCATTCCGAATATCCATTATACTAACATGAGACAAATGACTTTTTAACCTTTTGAGGCCTGAATTCACATAATCTCAATTTCAAGGTAACTATAAAGAGAAACTGTTTAAAATTGTGAATCTACTTTGAAACAGCCAAACTAGCTCAGCATAATAATTTAAAATTATTATTATCCGGTGCAGACTAACTGACTAACTGACTAACTAACTAACTAACTAACTAACTAACTAACTAACTAACTAACTAACTAACTAAGGGGACATGTCGGTTTATTGAACTGCTACCCGAAGAAACAAAATAGGTGAATAACCGGCCATTCCATGGCAATTTCACAACATTTTGCTCCTCTTAAAAGAAAGAAAAGTGTGTCACCCAGGTGGTGGTCCAGAAATAATAATAAACAATTTAGGCACAAACAAGATTTTCGAGTTAATATTAGCCAATTCATCAATGTTCAACACTATTAATCCACAATTCCAAGACGATCTAGCTTTTTGCTAGCTCGTGTAGAACGTCTTAGCCAATGAAAACTATCAGCGTGATCGTTTGTCTCTGAATCACTCATAGCTACATTATCATCGAATTCCGGAATGTTGGAATCGGAATTTCTTAATTCGTCAGCTATGATATCAGAATGTGGCACATTGGTCGGTTCCAAGCATCGGCTACTGTCACCACGTTCACACGTATGTACCATAAACGGGCCAGGTCTCTAATACTGTTGTCTCCCTTCCATAGGACAGATTAGCCTCACTTGACGCCACCTCTTCAACAATATGATCATATTTACTTAACCGAACTTGTCTTTTTCAAAAGAACAGGCTGAGACAAGGGGTAACACAAGGCGGAGTATTATCACCAACTCTGTTCATACTCTTCATTAATGACATTGTAGCAGAGCTGCCCAATGGGATCCAAGCATCCCTATATGCAGATGACCTCGTACTCTGGTGCACCGAGGAGTACACAACGACTGCTACGTACAGAATGCAGCTCGCCTTGGACAGAATTACAGCTTGGGCCAATCGGTGGTGTATTACCATCAACAACGAAAAATCATCAGCCATGCTATTCTCACTGTCCACCAAGACCAAGGTTGGAAATCTGACACTGGGTGGTACTCCACTCGAGTACGAGGACTAGCAGAAATACCTGGGAGTCACCTATGACAGAAGATTAACATGGAAGGAGCACATCCAGAACGCAGAGGCAATTGCCAGAAGAAAGCTTAACATCATGAGGAAGCTGGCAGGAACAAAGTGGGGTGCCAATGAGAGGATCCTCAGGACCATCTACCTAGGTGCCGTACGACTACACCTTGAGTTTGGAACCAGCTCATGGATGACAACAGCTAAATCTCATCAACAGAACCTCGACAGAGTACAAAACCAGGCACTGCGCATCATCACTGGTGGAATGAGATCAACACCAATAGAAAAAATGGAGCAGACAGCAGACATTCCCCCACTTAGTAAGGAAGGGAATGCAAAGCACTGATCCAAGCTGCAAAGTTCAAATCGTTCAACAACCACCCGATGAAGAGCAGGCAAGCACAGCTGTCATCAGGAAGACTTAAAAGATCAAGTTTTGTGAAAGAGACCAAAGCACTTCAAAGGAAACACCAAGAAATGTTGCCAGCACAAATAGAAGACCCAAACCACACCCTTGATCCTCCACCCTGGGAAAACAAACTAGAGAGCATAGCTATTCGCACCACAGTACCTCATCTCACAACCAAAGATGAACACAGTGATGTGAGCAAGAAGGCCCTGACCCTAGCCATGCTGGAAGAAATGTACCCTCAGGAGACATGGATAAGGATCTACACAGATGGATCAGCCAAAGATGCAATTAGGAGCGGAGGTGCCGGACTGCACATACAGTATCCAAACGGACAACATGAGTCAGCTGCAATACCGACAGGAACATACTGCACAAACTACAGAGCTGAAGTCGAAGCACTGGTTCATGCATCTAATACCATCAGCAGAACAGCAGAACCTTTCGCGCAGATTGTCTTTTTATCTGATGCCCGCTCCGTCCTTGAGGCTATCACCAAAGGTAAGCTGCCACAACTTGAAGATGCACTACAAACCATCAAATGCTTTCGGATAGCATTGCAGTGGATCCACTCACACTGTGGAGTCCAAGGAAATGAGGAAGCAGACAAGATGGCAAAGGTGGGTGCAGAAGAGAATCAGACAAAAAACATGGTTACCCATACAGAGATGAAGACTATCATCAAGTCATTCTATAGAACACCTCAATCAGAAGATGCCTACCATCATCTCTCGAGGCCAGAGCAAGTGACCATTTTTCGTCTCAGAACTGGACATAACAGACAAAACCAACACATGTACAGGCAATTCCCCCTTACGACATCGCCCGCTTGTCCTTGTGGAGAAGCAGAACAGACCACAGAGCACATACTTCAATGTTGCTGTACGTATCAGCTGCTGAGAGAAGAGATCTGGCCTTTGTCAACCTCTTTTCTTGAAAAGCTGTATGGGCCTGTGGAAGAACTGCAGAAAACCACAGATTTCATCTTGAGAACGGCTCTCCAAGTGTGATACCAGAGATCGAAAAGAAGAAGAAGAAAAGAACAGGCCCTGGTTGCATAAGACACGTAGGCTTCGATGAAAGGTCAGAAAGCATTCATGAGGTGTACAGTTCGTGACAGTACATAACAAACTCCTAATCAAGTGCAAAGCACCAAGCAATACCATGTCCCATGGAGTGTCCATGAGACCCTTTGAATGCATGGCTAGAGTGATTGCTTTCCAAATTATGTAACGTTTCAAATGCCCGTTGCACTGACGAGCATAGGGGTTGTTCGTCCAGTTGCAATAGTTTGTAAGGATAATTTAACTTCAGAGATCATGAACGACTGACCCTGCCTGAATGTATATATGCAGGCATTCTAAACAATGCAAATAATGTGTTAAACACTTTATGACTGTCGACGATGTCATATTCGGACACCCAAATGCAAACGGAACTTTAGAACACTTGTCGACTACAGTTAGTAGGCATTTATTTCTCTTAGCAGATGACAGAGGGCTCTACAAATCAATACTTGAATAGACTTGATAAGAGATGTAGTATACGGATTACAAAAACTAAGGTTGACTTTAGCCCATTCAGCACACTGTCTGACTACATGTCTAACATTTTCCATGAGCACCAGAGCTGATGGTCGAACAGAATGTTTTCGAAACACAATCGGCAGAGGCATTCTCCCTACCAGGTCGGTACATGATGTCGTAACTGTAGCACCTCAATTCCATCCACCACCGCCCTATCTTATCATTCTTTATTTTCTCGTGGTTCTTTGAATCAAGCACAAAGAATAAATCTTCCTGATCTGTAACTAGGGGGAAATGTGCTGACCGACTCTACTATGGCACACGCCTCTTTCTCTTCTGGAGCATGCACCATTTCGCGAGGATGTACTGTTCTTGAGAGGAAGGCCACAGGTCGTCCTACCTGATTGAGGCGTCCAGCCAGAGCTACATCCGAGGCATTATGACAAAAGATTGAGACGCGTCTATGGCCAGCATACTCGCATTCTCAACATCAGCTTTAAGTTGGTCAAATGCAGATAGGGCCTCAGCACTCAGCACAAACGAATGTGCATTCACCAGAGGGGGGATTTTGTTAGAGTACTGGGATCCACTGACTTTAGTAGGCGAACATACCTATGGATTTCTTTGCAGACCCTTAAATTCTATGGTACAGGAAGATGTCTAAGAGATTTCATGTGATCCGGGTCAGACTTGAGACAGCCATGACTGATAATGTAATTGAGTAAGTTCTGTCTCTTAACAGAATACACATATTTGTCTTCATTGAAAATCAACTAGTATTTGTGCGGTACTTTCAGATACTTAGTTCGATTCACATCACGGTGCTTCTGATTCATCACCCAAAAGTTATATTGTCAACGTACATAAAAACTCTCTTCAAGTTATTTTCTTCAACAAATCTATACATCATCCATTAAAAGCATCTACGACATGAGGACACTGAAAGGAACACGTCAAAATTGATACAGACGTCAATTAGCCTCGAAAACGATGTATTATATTATCTTCTCATGATCTTATACAGGAATTTGATGGGATGCACATTTGAAGATCCACAGTACTGAATTCATGGTATTTAGCAAGTGCGGAAATATGTTCATCTATTCTCGGTAATAGATGCGTATCAATACCCGGAAATAATGTCTGGGAATAGTCTATTACTAGTCTTTTCGTATGTCTCTCATTTGATGTTACTAAAAACTGTGTTCTCTACGGTAACGAACTTTGCTCTATTATACCCTCACCGAGCAATCTCCTAGTTTCATTGTCAATGAACACTTTGTTTGCCATGTAATAGTGTCTTGATTTAGTCGGGATATGGTGGCAGTCATCCATGAGATTTGAGAATAAGAGAGGAGGATCGACTGAGGACGACGCGAGGCTACAGACTGTGGTTGTGTTTTAAACGTTCATGACAGCTTCAGAGCGGCCCATGTTAATATACACGAATTCATGTCTGTCCATGAAATCATGTCCAAGAATGACATAACAACAGAGTGTATTGAGAACAGATTGACGAACATTTTTATAAATAGGATTTTGCAAGTTCAAGGTGACACTACAGATACGAATAATAGGATGAATAAGTACACTCGAGGCCATGGATACATGTCCATTCGATGACAGAACAGGAATTAAGAGGGTCTCTGCCATTTGTAGATTGATATAACTTTCTGAACTTCTAGTATCTACTAAGGCTTTGTACTGTTATCCGTTTATGGAAAAGTTAATCACTGCTTAGATGAAGACTGCTGAGATGCATCAGTCACAGTAGGTAACAGAAGCGTACATGAGACAATTGTGCCATCAAAACCAGCTGTAGATGTGCGGCAGACATAGGAAAAGTGCCCTTTCTTCTTGCAGTACTGACATGTAGCATCTCAAGCAGGGCAACACCGTCGGAGATGCGAATTGTTCCCACAGAAAAAAGCACCTCCGTTTGCTGTAGCTCATTCTTTGAGTGACCGCGGTCATTGACTTCTCATCTTCAACCGAATAATTCCTCAGTATTTAAAAACGCCGACCCAGGTATTTACATAGTTACCTATGCATACCTGCCAGTCTGCAAACTTCCGTCAAACCTCATATGTGTGAGTGAGTGAGTGAGTGAGTGAGTGAGTGAGTGAGTGAGTGAGTGAGTGAGTGAGTGAGTGAGTGAGTGAGTGAGTGAGTCAGTGAGTGAGTGAGTGAGTGAGTGGGTAAGTGAGTGAGTGAGTGAGTGAGTGAGTGAGTGAGTGGGTGAGTGGGTGGGTGGGTGTGTGAGTGAGTGAGTGAGTGAGTGTGTTATGCTTTTTTGTTTATTCCGAACGGGTGAATCGTCTTGAGTTCTTTGATCCAGTAGTGTTCTCTGTTTAATCTTAGTTTTTTGTTATCTGTAAAAATTCTTTCAATTGGTCTTATCGTGATGTCTTTCATAGCATGTCTTGGTTGGTTGAAATGCCATGAGATTCTCGTGTCTGTTTGGTGTCGGATTGCATGGATATGTTGTGTGAGTCGTTTGCTGAGTGTTTGACTTGTTTCTCCTATGTATTGAGAGCTGCATTGTTTGCATTCTATGAGGTAAATAATGTTGGTGGTATTGCAGCTCATTTGTGTGTTGATTTTGTAGTCTTTACCAGTGACGTAACTAGTGAATTTGTCAGCAGTGTTCATGTATTGTTTGCATGTGATGCAATTGCTGTTGTTGCATTGTTGGAGTGTCCCTACTATGTCGTGAGTGTCATCTGGTGTCGGTACGATCTTATTGTTAGCATCTGGATTTTTTATTTTAATTAGGCTAGAGTGGACTAGGTGGTCCCTAATGCTTTTATTTTTCTTGAATGCTACTACTGGGTAGTTGGGAAAAATTGGTGCTAAGATTGGTGAAGACAAGATGTACTTTTCCCAGTAGGTCCGAATGGATTTGCCTATGTCTTCTAATGATGAGTGGTATTGTAGTATGCAAGCTGGCCTAGGCTGTTCTTGTGTGGGTTGTTTGTAAAGAATGTCTTCTCTCTGTGTGCTCTCGGTTTTTTCTATGATGGCTTTAATTTCTGTCTCTTTGTATCCCCGGTGGATGAATGCATCTGTGAGTTCCTGTGTGCGTTGTTTTAATCTAGTGGGATCTGTGATGATGCGTTTGTATCTTAATGCTTGGCTGTAGATTATGGAATGTTTTGTGTTTTTAGGGATGCGAATTGTTCCCACAGAAAAAAGCACCACCGTTTGCTGTAGCTCATTCTTTGAGTGACTGCGGTCATTGACTTCTCATCTTCAACCAAAGAATTCCTCTCGCAACTGTCTGAATCATCTCCCGCATTGATATTAGAAATAATCACAGAGGCATTAATGGATGTATACACCACCACTCTTCTGTGCCGATTTCAAAGGCCGTGCTTGATCAAACATTGTTTACAAATCAGGAGTTTTATTCTCCAATAAGCGTTGTCGAATGACTTGAGACGATAATCCGCTGTTGAAAGCATCCCTGACACATTCCTCTCTGTATACGTCGGTAGTGACAGTCCTCAGCAACTGCATTAGTTCCTGTAGATACTGGTCCAAGGTTTCTCCAGGCTGCTGCCTACGAGTGGTGCCAGTAGGTGCAGTGCGAGAATTGTATTCTTCTGTCGAATGTACATTATTTCTAGGCACTCGATAGCCGCATCACACATACTGTTCACAATATATTCATACGCAGATGGAGACACACAGTTTACCAAGGCATTTTGTTTGTGTAAAGTCCTCTCTCCAATAGTGAAGGAAATTGGTGAACGTTCATTTCCAAAGATTCCATTCTTTACCTGTTCACAGAATTGGGATTATCATTCAATCTGTCTGGTCTCAAGAATTGATTCATTCTGATACATGTGTATTTGGTGAAACTAGATTGAGATTGAGTTCAAATTTCAACATTTCTTCACCAACTAAGCTTTGACAACTGTTAACAACAGGCCTGAAAGGAATAATAAAAATATAGGTGATGATGATGATGATGATGATGATGATATATATATATATATATATATATATATATATATATATATATATATATATATATATATATATATATATATATATATATATATATATATATATATATATATATATATATATATATATATATCCGCTAACGTCTATTATTATTATTATTATTATTATTATTATTATTATTATTATTAAGGTGACTGTATCAGCGGAAGAAATGGCATGCCCTTTTCTACTTGGGATCGTGATCAGGACACGGATTCCAGCAACTGTGCCTCCAGTTATCACGGTGCATGGTGGTATACGAAATGTCACTGTACCAATCCAAACGGTCATTACCACGCAGGTGTTCACTCAACGTACGCTGATGGTGTCAACTGGAATTTATTTAGGGGATACTACTATTCACTCAAATCCATTGAGTTTAAGATCCGTCCATTATAAGCTTTAGTCTATAATGTATTATTATTATTATTATTATTATTATTATTATTATTATTATTATTATTATTATTATTTAATTAATTCATACGACAGACTGAGAAAATAATAAGTAATCAGATGTACAGATTTAAAAATAATTCTTGTCCTTTTTATTATACATCGCGACACAAATATTGTATTTACCAAAATAATATCAAACTGAATAAAGAGTTTACGTGAATCCAGGTATTATTTATCTTTATCTACTTGGGAATGGAGGAGTCCACTTTTCAATCAATCATATGACGTCATAATCAACTACGGGACGTGTAGGATGGCGTCATAATCAATTAGGTCATGAATGATGTAGCTAGGTTCGTCACGAAGACATGGACGTTTAATTGATGATGGACTAAGCGTTGTTGTACGACTTATATGTCCTTACTATTTTATAAACATTATGTTGAATATATTGAAACTAATTTGACTGGGCGCTGTTTACTGCCATAGTATCAACATATCTATCAGCTTACATGCATAGTTTTCTGGAAATTGATAGTTACGGAGTTCAGATATCGATCGATGCCAACACTTGTGGGTGGGGGTTGGGGGTGTAGGTGGAGCTTTGCTAAAGATGGTCGGGGCATAGTTAAAACTGGATTCCTCCATTGTATATCAATCTGGCCTTACGCAGAGAGTCTATGCGCATCAAGGCATGATAGCTACAGGTGTTATAATGCAAGGCGATATATTATGAACCATTTGCTTCCTTCATATGATGTTGTTTGAGGGCATGTGCTATCTTGGGTTAAAGGTCTATATATATTCACACTAAAAGGCTTGAGAATATAATTGTTCATATTGTATACTTTCAGAGGCTTAAATTATGTACCTATATGCAATGAAACGATATAAATCTTAACGTATCATGATTACATAGAAATTAATATACTTTTTTAAGTTCTGAATTAGAGGGTCTATAATTCATCTTCACAACTAAAAAACATTAATTTTTAAGGAATGAAAGCATAATTAATGCTAATATTAATTTCGTTTCATGACATTGAGGTACACAATTTAAGACTCTGGGTGTAAACAATTTTACTAATTATATTTTGAAGCATTTTGGTTTGAATGTGCAGCTTTAAAGAACCACCTTCTATTGTTATCAATGGGTAGATTACAGTAGACTGGTAATAATGTGACTAAGACCTAATCACGATTTGACAATAATTCTATTGAGCTGGCTCCCGTGAAGCGACAAAAACCCGTATTACCACCACCACAATCACCATCAACATCACTGCCATCACCTACGCCAACAGCATCTATAACCGCCACTGTCACCACCACCAGTACAACTTCTGCTACTTCCCCTGCCACTTCCAGTACCACTGCCACTACTTCTAAGGCTACCAGCACTACTACATCTATTAGTACTGCCACTGCGGCTGCTGCTACTGCTGCTGCTGCTGCTGCTGCTGCTTCTGCTGCTGCTGCTACTACTACTACTACTACTATTACTACTACTACTACTACTACTACTACTACTACTACTACTACTACTACTACTACTACTACTACTATGACGACGACGACGACGACGACGACGACGACGACTACTACTACTACTACCCATCCCCATCACTATTACGCATACAAGTTCTACAACCACTACCACTGACATAAGCGCCATCATCACCAGCACACATCTCTCAACCCCAACAACATGACTATAAATGTTATCTTATTTAGACTATGCATATCATCCTAAGTCAGTCTGTCAAACAATGATCATTCCCACGCTCAACAATGTCATGTTATTAAGCAAATGTGTGGCACCATTCTGGTAAAGAGATCAAGGCAGTTGCCATTTAGTGGATTATCGGGACTCAAGTTTACTTACCAGCTCATAACTATTAAATTATGCAATGAATATTAACCTCTCTTGCATTGGGGATTGAGAATGCACCATAAACTTGAGGTGGGTTTACACACCGTGACCCCTAATAAAAGGATATCCTTCCTGAATTAGAAGAAGATCCGAGTGGCATTCCAGTCGATCTTGAGGCATCTGATATGGCTGGATATCATTTCTTTGTTGAGCAAATTATCACCGTATTTCATCCATTGCTATAGCAACACAATTGCGCAACTAATTTGTCACAATATCGTCTTGTTTTCGTACAACCAAGTTTGAGTCGATTCATTAACTCCTAATGGTCATAGTCGCGGTCCGTGTTAAAACAGCCACCCCACCCACCCCCACCCCACCCAACCCCCAAACACACCACCAGCACACCCTTGTTATTATAGCCATGACCTTATAGTTGTCTCTATCCGCGGATAATTCCCCAATTATCAGAGCCTAAATAATGGACCGTTCCGTTCTGTAAGACCAGATTGATATACAATGGAGGAATCAAGTTTTAGCCATGGCCCGTCCACCTCTAGTTAAGTTCTGCCCAGACTTCCCTGGCGTGTTGGGATTGGGCGAACGCCCTGACTATCAATTTCCTGAAAACTATAAGGGAAATATTCAACAAAATATTTATTAAATAGTAGACATACAATTTGTACAATAATGCATAATCCGTCATCAATTATGGCCTATGCGTTCGTGACGTACTTATCTACATCATTCATGACGTCATAACTATACGGATAAGCTGTTGAATATTTAAAAACTAATTCAAATTAGTTTCAAAATATTAGAATATTTATGAAATAGCAAAGACATACATCCTACAACAAGACACAGCCCGTCTTCAATTATTCGATGGTTGCGTACTTATCTACGTCATTCATGGCACCATACTGACGTCATTGATTATGACGTAATTCTACACGTCGCGTAGTTGATCACGACGTCATATGATGGATGGATAAACTGGAAAGGTGATTACATGGTGACGTGACAACTATGATATCACAATATCATAACAGTTGCCACTCGTCTGGGTGGGAAATGACACAGTTTTAATCACGATCGGGTCCACAATAAACATATAACTATACGCCCCAATGCAGCGATTGCTGGTAAGATTTACCTCAGTTTACGATAATGTGATTGAGCTGTCTGTATAGCAAAAGTACACAATGGACCTTTCCATTTTAACTATGCCCTGCCCATTTCTAGCTAAGCTCCGCCCACACCTCGCTCGTGTTGGGATCGATCGATCTCTGAACTCGCTGACTATTAATTTCCAGGAAACTATACAGGTGAGCTGTTGAATATTTTGAAACTAATTTCACTGGGTGTTGTTGCTGCCTATGGTTTCAAATTATTCAACAGCATGTTTATTAAAGGTGCATATTCACACCAAAATGCCTTAAAATAAATTGTTAAAATAGTGTACTTTTAGAGGCTTAAATTGCGTGCCTAGATGTAAAGAAACGAAATATATCTTAACATATGATGATTTCATTACGTATAAATTAATATAAATTTTTAAGTTGTTAATTTGAATTAGGGGGCCGTGCCTCTATTTCAATTTCATAACTAAAAATACGAAATTTATTTAGACGGATTGAAATTCATTCCATCAAGGCACATAATTTAAGCTTCTAAAAGTATACAATTTTAACAATTTAATTTTCAAGCATGTTGGTGTAAATATGTACCTTTCAATAGTAGAGACATACAATTCATACAACGTGTCGGACTATTAAGAGTTAAAGACGGGCCTAATAGAATCATTTATGGCATAATTATTATGACGTCATCCGACACGCTGTTTCGCTGAGCATCACGTCATATGAGGGCAAATCATCGATGGATACTCTGAAAAGGTGAATTTTGGTTATTCTAGGAGTATCGTCACCATTCCGCCGCTCTTGTCGTAGTCATTACAAGAGCATAATCGTATCTTCTACTTACCAGAGTACCATAGCACGGTGTTATATAAAGTTTCCTTCCTATGGAGTGTGGCGGAAGAGAAGGGCAGTTGTGCCGGTGTGGCTAACTATAAAACGTATTTAAAGGAATACGTATGCACAAATTGTGATTTCATGAGCGACTGCACGAATATTCATAAACAAGCATGGCAAATCAGGGGTGTTGGATACAGACTTCATCTATATGTTAGCTAGTGGTAATCGTGTGGGCGTCTGTGGATGTCAGGAATATATTCATATTTTGTATATAACAACAATGCCACCGGTGAGCAGAAACTTATTGCTTTTTGATGATAATCTGTAAGCCCACCATTGGATAATGAAGTACACGTAAAGCGCATCAAAATAAATGCAGTTAGTCTTTGAATCATGTTATTATGATCTATCAGTCCACCGCAAACTCCAAATCGAAACAACTGAGCTTGAAACCGCATCTGAACAGGAGAGCATCACCTCTGAACCGCGCGAGTACGCAAGTGACAACATCACCATAACAATCGCGCACGTAAGAAATTATTCTACGTTCTTACAACGCATCCCAAAGGATACTGTTGGTCAGTATGCCATTACTGACGTGCTCAACCCCGTGAATTCACATTGACAACGTCTATTGTGTTCATCGACACTTCTGGAGACACTTCTGGACGAACCTGCTCAGTATAACTCTGTGCAGCATCCAAGGAAACGATCCACTTTTTCACTGAGGCCTGCTTGAACACCTTTAATCCTTCGTTGACTAAATTTTGTAAACGAAAATCAAAATATTTTATTATTGAATGTCCATTTGCAGGCCAAGTGATGACTATTTTTGAAGATTTACCATTGGTAATTCCAGTGATAAATTTTCAAAAATAATCTTCACTTGGCCTGCAAATGGACATTCCTCAAGATCACTGCTGAGGCTGTTTTGACCGGCTTCGTCATAACAGGGTTAAACGAGGACGGAAAGAATGGAGGAAGTGCAAGTTCCACGGCTCGCTAATGTGGGACTTATGGGAGTTTGCTGCACGTTTTGTCACATGACACATTGTCTTATAGTCTTTCGGAGAGGGTGGACTTCGGCATCAAGTATTCCTATAGATAACAACCTAAGCTTATATGATGCAACATGTTTCTCACTGATGTTGTATAAGTTGTAAAATCATCATTATCAACATAATCGTCAACATAATCATCATCACCACCACCACCACCATCACCACCACCACCAACACGACCACCACCACCACCATCTGCCCTTACACTTTTCGTTCCTAAAATCCCTGCATCTCAATGTCTGACAAAACTAGGCTGTTAGCTATTATAAATAAATCTGAATGAAAGTTGTTGTTGTCCGGGTTTTAAAATAATCAATAGATTAACGGCTAAATCGCAAATAATGTGTCGCATTTGCTTTCTGAAAGGGTTTGGGTGATTACCTATAGTACCAGCGTGGTTGTTATTAATACTGTAACCGTGTCATAAGCAATGTATTATCGAGTCTTGTTCGATCGTCTATATGAATACATGGAGGGAAATGTTATGATGCCTTGTTCTGCCATCGCGAATATTTACTTAATCCTTACCGACTGAATTTGTTCAATAAAATAAAATGATTTATATATTTAATGCCCATTTCATCCCAATTTAAGGCTATTTTGAGAATTTACCACTGGAATGCCTGGCTCGCTAACCGAGCCAGTCATTCCAGAGGCACATTTTCAGAAATAGTCTTTTTTATTCTTGGCGTACAATTGGACATTTCTCAAGACCACCGCAGAGGCCCGTTTTAACTATCTTCGTCGTGGATGGGTTAATTCCTAAGGGAAGTGATACACGTTGAGCTACATAGATGTGGTGCCTGATGATATGTCAAGAGTTACCTCCCTTACATACATCTATACACACTAGAATATAACTCCTAAAGTTCGGATACGTAAGTCGAGATATCCCGCTTACCCCGATCACATATCCGAACAACCAAGAGTACAATCGGATAACGGTATCATGTGGTACAAATTCGTATCCAATGGTACAAATTCTACTGCGCCAAGCGAGAGTAAAAGTGTGCGCATGCGTAGATAGGTAAAGCAACCACGTTATACGGCTGATTCAAGTTCAAATTCAAGTTCAAATTCATTAATTTTAATATAAAATGTACACTTTCTAATTTCACGACAGGTGGACCACCAAAGGCAGAGCCTATATAGACGGTGGACCCCTACATAGAACAAAAATAAATTATACATGAAACAGATACCATAAAATATAAGAGATATTTACGTTTATGTTAGTCCTATAAGACATAGATAGACAAGAGACATGGGACATGGGACATAGGACAAATAGACAACATATTTACAGGTACATAGTGAGGTGTGCTTATCTCGTTAAGTAAAATTCATCTTAACATTATAAGTTCATCTGAGTTTTAATTTACTGTTTCTTATTTTTGTCACGTAGTGCTGATGATGGTTGCAATCAATGACAATATTGTTGGTGGTGTTATGTGGTGAAAATGGTAGTAAAGGGATTAGTAATCTGGTGATTACAATTACGACAATTATTATTATTATTATTATTATTATTATTATTATTATTATTATTTGTATTGGTGAATGGGTGCAAGCATGATAGTGACAATGCTAAGGGTGTTTTAGGGCCTAGTAGATATTTACAATCATATTTCTGATCTTCTGTTTAAATGACTGTAGAGTAATAGTTGTCAGTGCGTGTCTTTGTATCTGTGTTATTCCATAATTGCATTGCTTTATATGAGGGTTTTTATTGTGCTGCTTTTGTTTGGTGGTGTCTTGTGTGCAGGTTATTTCGTGCTCTTGTGTTGCGAGTGTGTGTTTGTGTATTGACCGTAGAAATACTGGTTAAAGAAGAGGCTAAGTCGCCATCGTGGAAGTCTCTTAAAATTGTGTATAATTGGAGCCTTCCAATGTGCAAATAATTTAATAGATTGCTTTTGTAGTGATTTAAGTTTTTTAGTTTAGCTTCCGATGTATTAGTTCTGGTAGCATTACAGTAAGTGCTGTCAGGAAGTATCATTGTGCAGTATAGATTTTTAATAATATTCGGTGTTAGATAGGGATTTATTCTGCATATGATGCCAATGCTTTTTGTACCTTGGATGTTACGACTTCAATATGCTTCTCCCATGTCAAAACCTTATCCAAATAGACTCCTAAAATTTGGCATATTGGGCGTCATGTATTATCTGGTTGTCGATGTAAAGTTTTGGGAGAACTGCTTCCTTTAATTTATTATATTTTATAAATAATATATAGTTGGTTTTACTCACATTTAAGGACAGTTTTTAACTTTGAACAAACCTATTAATATTGCCATTGCATTATTAACATTTTTTGTAAAGAATTTCTATGTCCGTATGATTGTAGAAAGCATTTGTCTCATCTGCAAAGAGGATTAAAGAGAGATGGTTAGAGACTTTGGGTATGACATTCATATACATGAGAAACAGCAGGGGGGGGCAAGAACTGAACCTTGAAGTACACCACAGACTATATCGTTATGCTCTGAAACGGCCCCATTCAATTGTACACATTGTTTCCTGTTTGACAAGTAGCGTTGTATCCAATTCAATGCTGTGCCTCGTATTCCATAGTATGCGAGCTTTTGTAATAGAATTGAATGGTCAATTGCATCGAAGGCTTTGGAAAGGTCGAGGAATACACATAGAGTACGTTCATTATTTTCTAGGGAGACAGATACATTTTTAATCATATCCACATTGGCAAACATAGTAGAGTGCTTTTCTTTGAAACCATACTGGGATGGATATAAGATGGAGTTTTTATTTAGGCAATTGGTCATTCTACTGAAATACAACTTTTCCAGGAGTTTAGAGAAAAGTTGAAGTACCGAGACTGGCCTATAGTTAGTAAGGTCAGATGCAGCCTTAGCTTTGTATAGAGGTGTAACACTTGCACCCTTTAGTCTTGTTGGAAATATACCCTGTGTCACTGATCGGATTAGCAAACAACGAAACCGAATTCAACCACTGTTAATGTAAAATGCAAAAGTATTGATCTCTTTGGGAGATGAATTTCTATTTAAGAACATCATTTCGAATGCTGATCATTAAATTTCGACAATGCCGCCAGCGATATTCATTTGTTCAAGTCTATAAAGACACAACATTTCCGCAATAGGTTTGCCATGAAATGGGGTTTCTTCCAAATGACAATCCGACAGATCGTTACAGCATTAAGCTTATTGCACAGAGATCGATTTTAAAAGTGGCCGATGGTGACTTGTGTCATTGGCAATACATTAATAAACTTCGGATCATTGTCGATTTCAAGAAATCTGGTCAACAGAGGCCGGATGTTCAAAACTGCTTTTATAGCTAGGCCGACATGAACCCACATGCCCCAATTTGATTCAGAGTTAGCCATTAAGGTACAGTTATTCAAGTTAAATTTAAGTCGGATTTTAATCTTAGTCATATTTAAAGGTTAATCCCTGCCTATAGGTGTCCTATGTTTACTAACTCTGACTTCGACTAAACAGATACACCATTGTATATATTTAAAATGTGGTTGTATCAGCCAATTTATTTATTTCTTGTTATGGTATAGTGTTATTATTTGGACACGTGGCCTGCAACGATACAGGAAAAAAGCAATATAATCGTTAAACAGAATCCACCTCTAATGATTTACCATCTAATGTTTCTCAGCTCAATTGCGGGGGATTTAGGTACAGTATCTTAGGACAATAGCCAAATGTTAGAAAATGCATTGTGCTAAGCCTAAGATAACCATTAAATTACCAAAATAGTATATTGAGCCAAAAAAGTTTAGCAACGGTGAAGTTTGGTTTGTTGTATTAAAATTATGCGTCCACTTATAAGCAAATTTGCAGGCATGTTTCGTCAATGGAATGTCTCGCTGATCATGAAGAAATGCAAACCATTTCTTGCATTTCTCGGCTGCACGCTTACTGCATGTGAAAATGCATTTTTCATGCACTGGCCCACATTGGCGGGTAGCGAAGGCAAAAATTCACCATATTGCAAAAACAGATAACGAACGTTAACAGAAAACGCTTAAAGGTTTACCCTACCGAACATGGGCCGCCGCCCAGGGCTACCCGAAAATCAGCGACATGAAGCAATGGGAAGACTCGCTGCTGGCCAGAGCGTTCGCGCTGTGTGCTCGGCATTTTAATGTTCACGCCTCAACCATTTCCCGTCTCCGCTAACGCGAGCAGGTAACTGGACATGTTAATGACCGACCACGATCTGGCAGACCGAGAGCAACAACACCACGAGAAGACCGCTACTTAGTGACGTCATCACGACGTCACAGGTTTGAGACTGCGCCGCGGCTGTCCAATAATTTGCACACCGCTAAACTGCGCGAAGCACACTCCCTGATGCTGGACTGCATGCCCGTCGTCCACTTGCTGCTGTTCCGCTTACAGAGCGTCACATCGAGAATCGGTTTGCATTTATCAAGAACTCATCAGCGATGGCGTGCTCAACAGTGGAGCCACGTTTTGTTCAGTGATGAGTCGAGGTTTTGTGTGGATGTGGCGGATGGTAGGCAACGGGTTTGGCGACGTTTGGGAGAACGGTATGATGCAGCCAACATCATTCAGCACGACAGATTCGGTGACGGCAGTATCATGGTGTGGGCTGGAATCCATGAAAATGGCAAAACAGATCTTATTGTGATTCGAGGAGATTTAACGGCTCAACGTTACTGTGAAGAAGTTGTCGCCCCTGTTGTAATCCCTTTTATGCAGCATCATGCAGACTTTATGTTCCAGCAAGACAACGCCCGTCTTCATTCAGCTAGTGTCACCAGTGATTTCCTTGAGGCTAACAACGTTCCGGTGTTGGAATGGCCAGCGCGATCACCGGACCTGTCTGCTATCGAACACGTGTGGCACATTCTTGGCCGTATGGTGCGTGCGAACCATCCACATCTTCACAACGTGCGGGAGATGGAAGCTGCACTGCTCCAGGAATGGGATGCGTTCCCCTTCGTGACATCAGGTGCTTAATTCGAAGCATGGGAAAGCGATGTACGGCGGTTGTTAATGCGCGCGGAGGTCACAACCGTTAATGACAGCTCAGTGTCATTATTTAAATTGGAACCTTCCGTTGAATGATGCCGTGTTAAAGGCGCGATCCTAGCATTACAGTAACAAGAGACTGTTGTTCAAATTGGAAAATGACCTATCAATTAAATAATATATTTGAATCAATTTATTGTTTTTGTTAAATAACATTTATACAGTAATATTCTCAGTATTGCTAAACTTTTTAGGTTCAGTATATATAGCCACAGTGTCAACTCCCCTCACTTAAGATTTTCAAAATGGCGGCCAGGCAATGTTTTCCATCTGTAACAATTTCGATATGAAATGCTCCAATGGCATATCCAATGATATAAATGATTTGAACCGAAATGGCCGTATAGGCATTCACATCAGAGAATACTTCGCTAATCTTCTGCCATGTTTGTAATCCAATTGATTTGCAATTATGCAGAATCTCTTCACAGATAAGATGTAAGACAAATTAAAATTATAAAGAGTTCTTCGACTGAATTGATGGAATCAATAAAAATTACGATGTGTTCTTCCACGGGTCTCAATGAATCTGGTACGGTTATGCAGCGTTATCGCATTGAAGGCGATTGCCTAGTTGGTGGTCTGGTGACCATCCTCGATTTGGCTTTTCAGACATATTTCAAAAGACGTCCACACCTTGATATACAGATTGCTTTCCAATCTTTTGAATCAATTGATTATTATTATGCACCTCATGCTCAGAGACACCAGTTTGTAACATTACTGACTGGTGGTTACATTGCATTTCATATGCCTTGAGAGGTATACAAAATACCAATCGCTTTACAAGGCTTTGAATAGGACCTAAAACCAGAAAACAATCAATTTTATAACTGTCCGCATGTTCAATGGAATGCCGACAGTTGATTGGACAGATGCGTGGTTCGTCAATGAAATGAGAGATATCGGTCTAAATGTAAACAGGAACGACTACATTTCTTCATTATTAATTAATGTATGAATCTGTTATATCAATAATGTGATGTCATTTGTTTAGTTATATCGGGAAACGTGTGGATCATGGCATGCAGTGGAGCTATGTCTTAACAGGAAACGTGTGGATCATGATGTCACTTGTGGATGTATGTCCTAGCAGGAAACGTGTGGATCATGATGTCACTTGTGGATGTATATCCTAGCGGGAAACGTGTGGGTCATGATGTCACATGTGGAGCTATGTCCTAAGAGGAAACGTGTGGATTATGATGTCACATTTGGAGCTATGGCCTAGCAGGAAACGTGTAGATTATGATGTCACTTGTGGAGCTATGTCCTGGCAGAAAACGTGTGAATCATGGCGTGTAGTGGGCTCTATCCTAGCAAGAAACGTGTGGATCATGGCGTGCAAGAGAGCTCTATCTTAGCAGGAAACGTGTGGATCATGGCGTGCAGTAGAGCTATGTCCTAGCAGGAAACGTGTGGATCATGGCGAGCGGTAGAGCTATATCCTAGCAGGAAATGTGTGGATCATGGCGTGTAGTCGAGCTCTATCCTGGTAGGGAACGTGTGGATCATGGCGTGCAGTAGAGCTATGTCCCAGCAGGAAACGTGTGGATCATGGCGTGCAGTAGAGCTATGTCCTAGCAGGGAACGTGGAGTTCATGGCGTGTAGTAGAGCTCTATCCTGACATGGTACGTGTGGATCACGGCGTGTAGTGGAACACTATCCTGGCAGGAAACGTGTGGATCATGGAGTGTAGTAGAGGTCTATCCTGGCAGGAAACGTGTGGATCATGGCGTGCATTAGAGCTCTATCCTGGCAGGGAACGTGTGGATCATGGCGTGCAGTAGAGCTATGTCCTAGCAGGAAACATGTGGTTCATGGCGTGTAGTAGAGCTCTATCCTGGCATGGTACGTGTGGATCTCGGCGTGTAGTGGAGCTCTATCATGGCAGGAAACGTGTGGATCATGGAGTGGTGTAGAGCTCTATCATGGCAAGAAACGAGTAGATCATGGCGTGTAGGTGGGCTCTATCCTGGCAGGAAACGTGTGGATCGCGGCGTGTAGTGGAGCTCTATCCTAGCAGGAAACGTGTGGATCATGGCGTGTAGTTGAGCTCTATCCTAGCAGGTCAATAAGGTGATGTCACTTGTTTGGTTATGTCCTAGCGGGAAACGTGTGGATCATGGCATGCAGTGGCGCTATGTCTTAACAGGAAACGTGTGGATCATGATGTCACTTGTGGATGTATGTCCTAGCAGGAAACGTGTGGGTCATGGTGTCACATGTGGAGCTATGTCCTAATAGGAAACGTGTGGATTATGATGTCACTTTTGGAGCTGTGGCCTAGCAGAAAACGTGTGAATCATGGCGTGTAGTGCGGCTCTATCCTAGCAAAGAAACGTGTGGATCATGGCTTGTAGTAGAGGTATATCCTAGCATGAAACGTGTGGATCATGGCGTGCGGTAGAGCTCTATCCTAGCAGGAAACTTATGGATCATGGCGTGTAGTGGAGCTCTATCCTGGCAGGGAACGTGTGGATCATGGCGTGCAGTAGTGCTCTATCCCGGCAGGAAACGGGTGGATTATGGCGTGCATTAGGGCTCTAGCCTGGCAAGAAACGAGTGGATCATTGCGTGTAGTTGGGCCCTATCCTGGCAGGAATCGTGTGGATCACGGCGTGTAGTGGAGCTCTATCCTAGCAGGAAACGTGTGGATCATGGCGGGTAGTGGAGCTCTATCCTAGCAGGTCAATAAGGTGATGTCACTTGTTTGGTTATGTCCTAGCGGGAAACGTGTGGATCACGGCATGCAGTGGCGCTATGTCTTAACAGGAAACGTGTGGATCATGATGTCACTTGTGGATGTATGTCCTAGCAGGAAACGTGTGGGTCATGGTGTCACATGTGGAGCTATGCCCTAATAGGAAACGTGTGGATTATGATGTCACTTTTGGAGCTGTGGCCTAGCAGGAAACGTGTGGATTATGATATCACCTGTGGAGCTATGTCCTGGCAGAAAATGTGTGAATCATGGCGTGTAGTGCGCTCTATCCTAGCAAGAAACGTGTGGATCATGGCTTGTAGTAGAGCTATATCCTAGCATGAAACGTGTGGCTCATGGCGTGCTGTAGAACTCTATCCAAGCAGGAAACGTATGGATCATGGCGTGTAGTGGAGCTCTATCCTGGCAGGGAACGTGTGGATCATGGCGTGCAGTAGTGCTCTATCCTGGCAAGAAACGAGTGGATCATTGAGTGTAGTTGGGCCCTATCCTGGCAGGACACGTGTGGATCACGGCGTGTAGTGGAGCTCTATCCTAGCAGGAAACGTGTGGATCATGGCGTGTAGTGGAGCTCTATCCTAGCAGGTCAATAAGGCGATGTCACTTGTTTAGTTATGTATTAGCGGGAAACGTATGGATCATGGCATGCAGTGGCGCTATGTCCTAGCATGACACGTGTGGTTCATGGCGTGTGCTAGAGCTATGTCCTAGCAGGAAACGTGTGGATCATGGCGTGCAGTAGAGCTATGTCCTAGCAGGAAACGTGTGGATCATGGCGTGCAGTAGAGCTATGTCCTAGCAGGAAACGTGTGGATCATGGCGTGCAGTAGAGCTTTGTCCTAGCAGGAAATGTGTGGATCATGGAGTGTAGTGGAGCTCTATCCTGGTAGGAAACGTGTAGATCATTGCCTGGATTATAGCTCTATCCTGGCAAGAAACGAATGGATCATGGCGTGCATTAGAGCTCTATCCTGGCAAGAAACGATTGGATCATGGCGTGTAGTTGGGCTCTATCATGGCAGGAAACGTGTGGATCACGGCGTGTGGTGGAGCTCTATCCTAGCAGGAAACGTGTGGATCATGGCGTGTAGTGGAGCTCCATCCTAGCAGTTCAATAATGTGATGTCACTTGTGGATGTATGTCCCAGCAGGAAACGTGTGGGTCATGATGTCACTTGTGGAGCTATATCCTGGCAGAAAACGTGTGAATCATGGCGTGTAGTGGGGCTCTCTCCTAGTAAGAAACGTGTGGATCATAGCGTGCAGTAGAGCCTTGTCCTAGCAGGAAACGTGTGGATCATGGCGTGCAGTAGAGCTATTTTTTAGCAGGAAACGTGTGGATCATGGCGTGCATTAGAGCTCTATCCTGGCAGGGTACGTGTGGATCACGGCGTGTGGTGGAGCTCTATCCTGGCAGGAAACGTGTGGATCATGGCGTGTAGTGGAGCTCTACCCTAGCAGGAAACGTGTGGATCATGGCATGCAGTAGCGCTATGTGTTAACAGGAAACGTCTGGATCATGATTTCACTTGTGGATGTATGTCCTAGCAGGAAACGTGTGGGTCATGATGTCACATGTGGAGCTATGTCCTAAGAGGAAACGTGTGGATTATGATGTCACATTTGGAGCTATGGCCTAGCAGGAAACGTGCGGATTATGATGTCACTTGTGGAGCTATGTCCTGGCAGAAAACGTGTGAATCATGGCGTGTAGTCGGCTCTATCCTAGCAAGAAAAGTGTGGATCATGGCGTGCAGTAGCGCTATGTCCTAGCAGGAAACGTATGGATCATGGCGTGTAGTTGAGCTCTATCCTGGCAGGGTACGTGTGGATCACGGCGTGCAGTAGAGCCTTGTCCTAGCAGGAAACGTGTGGATCATGGCGTGCAGTAGAGCTATTTTTTAGCAGGAAACGTGTGGATCATGGCGTGCATTAGAGCTATGTCCTAGCAGGAAACGTATGGATCATGGCGTGTAGTTGAGCTCTATCCTGGCAGGGTACGTGTGGATCACGGCGTGTGGTGGAGCTCTATCCTGGCAGGAAACGTGTGGATCATGGCGTGTAGTGGAGCTCTACCCTAGCAGGAAACGTGTGGATCATGGCATGCAGTAGCGCTATGTGTTAACAGGAAACGTCTGGATCATGATTTCACTTGTGGATGTATGTCCTAGCAGGAAACGTGTGGGTCATGATGTCACATGTGGAGCTATGTCCTAAGAGGAAACGTGTGGATTATGATGTCACATTTGGAGCTATGGCCTAGCAGGAAACGTGCGGATTATGATGTCACTTGTGGAGCTATGTCCTGGCAGAAAACGTGTGAATCATGGCGTGTAGTCGGCTCTATCCTAGCAAGAAAAGTGTAGATCATGGCGTGCAGTAGCGCTATGTCCTAGCAGGAAACGTGTGGATCATGGCGTGCAGTAGAGCTATATCCAAGCAGTAAATGTGTGGATCATGGCGTGTAGTGGAGCTATATCCTGGCAGGGAACGTGTGGTTCATGCCATGCAGTAGAGCTATGTCCTAGCAGGAAACGTGTGGATCCTGGCGTGCAGTAGAGCTATGTCCTAGCAGGAAACGTGTGGATCATGGCGTGTAGTAGCGCTCTATCCTGGCAGGGTACGTGTGGATCATGGCGTGCAGTAGAGCTATGTCCTAGCAGGAATCGTGTGGATCATGGCGTGCAGTAGAGCTATGCCCTAGCAGGAAACGTGTGGATCACGGCGGATGGTGGAGCTCCTTCCTGGCAATGTACGTGTGGATCATGGCGTGTGCTGGAGCTCTATCTGGCAGGTAACGTGTGGATCATGGAGTGTAGTAGAGCTCTATCCTGGCAGGAAACGTGTGGATCATGGCGTGCATTAGAGCTCTATCCTGGCAAGAAACGAGTAGATCATGGCGTGTAGTTGGGGCTCTATCCCAGTAGGAAACGCGTGGATCATGGCGTGTAGGGGAGCTTTATCCTAGCAGGTCAATAATGTGATGTCACTTGTTTAGTTATGTCCTAGGGGGAAACGTGTGGATCATGGCATGCATTGGCGCTATGTCTTAACAGGAAACGTGTGCGTCATGATGTCACATGTGGAGCTTTGTCCTAAGAGGAAACGTGTGGATTATGATGTCACATTTGGCGCTATGGCCTAGCAGGAAACGTGCGGATTATGATATCACTTGTGGAGATATGTCCTAGCAGAAAACGTGTGAATCATGGCGTGTAGTGGGGCATTCTCCTAGCAAGAAACGTGTGGATCATAGCGTGTAGTGGAGCTATGTCCTAGCATGAAACGTGTGGATCATGGCGTGCAGTAGAGCTCTATCCTAATAGGAAACGTGTGGATCATGGCGTGCAGTAGAGCTATGTCCTAGCAGGAAACGTGTGGACCATGGCGTGTAGTTGGGCTCTATCCTGGCAGGGTAGGTGTGGATCACGGCGTGTAGTGGAGCTCTATCGTGGCAGAAAACGTGTAGATCATGGAGTGCATTAGAGCTCTATCCTAGCAAGAAACGAGTGGATCATGGCGTGTAGTTGGGCTCTATCCTAGCAGGAAACGTGTGGATCATGGCGTGTAGTTGGGCTCTATCCTGGCAGGAAACGTGTGGATCATGGCATGTAGTGGAGCTCTATCCTGGAAGGAAACGGGTGGATCACGGCGTCTAGTGGAGCTCTATCCTAGCAGGAAACGTGTGGATCATTGCGTGTAATGGAGCTCTATCCTGGCAGGAAACGTGTGGATCATAGCGTGCATTAGAGGTATGTCCTAGCAGGAAACGTGTGGACCATGATGTCACATGTGGAGCTATGTCCTAAGAGGAAACGTGTGGCTTATGATGTCACTTCTGGGGCTATGTCCTGGCAGAAAACGTGTCAATCATGGCGTGTAGTGGGGCTCTATCCTAGCAAGAAACGTGTGGATCATAGCGTGTAGTAGAGCTATGTCCTAGCAGTAAACGTGTGAATCATGACGTGCAGTAGAGCTATGTCCTCGAAGGAAACATGTGGACCATGGCGTGCAGTAGAGCTATTTCCTAGCAGGAAACGTGTGGATCATGGCGTGTAGTAGAGCTCTATCCTGGCAGAGAACGTGTGGATCATGGAGTGCAGTAGAGCTCTATCCTGGCAGGAAACGTGTGGATCATGGAGTGCAGTAGAGCTCTATCCTTGCAGGAAACGTGTGGATCATGGCATGAATTAGAGCTCTATCCTGGCAAGAAACGAGTAGATCATGGCGTGTAGTTGGGCTCTATCCTAGCAGGAAACGTGTGGATCACGGCGTGTAGTGGAGCTCTATCCTAGCAGAAAATGTGTGGATCATGGCATGTAGTGGGGCTCTATCCTGGCAGGTCAATAAGGTGATGTCACTTGTTTAGTTATGTCCTACCGGGGAACGTGTAGATCATGGCATGCAGTGGCGCTATGTCTTAACAGGAAACGTGTGGATCATGATGTCACTTGTGGATGTATGTCCTGGCAGGAAACGTGTGGATCATGATGTCACATGTGGCGCTATGTCCTAAGAGCAAACGTGTGGATTATGATGTCACTTTTGGAGCTATGGCCTAGAAGGAAACGTGTGGATTATGATGTCACTTGTGGAGCTATGTCCTAGCAAGAAACGTGTGGATCATAGCGTGTAGTAGAGCTATATCCTAGCA
This sequence comes from Chaetoderma sp. LZ-2023a, assembly GCA_034401795.1. Taxonomy (NCBI): domain Eukaryota; kingdom Metazoa; phylum Mollusca; class Caudofoveata; order Chaetodermatida; family Chaetodermatidae; genus Chaetoderma; species Chaetoderma sp. LZ-2023a. Next base: position 99,730,118 of record CM067366.1, read on the forward strand.
TGAAATATGTTGATCATGGCGTGCAGTAGAGCTCTATCCTAACAGGAAACGTGTGGATCATGGCGTGCAGTAGAGCTATGTCCTAGCAGGAAACGTGCGGACCATGGCGTGCAGTAGAGCTATGTCCTAGCAGGAAACGTGTGGATCACGGCGTGTAGTGGAGCTCTATCCTGGCAGAAAACGTGTGGATCATGGAGTGTAGTAGAGTTCTATCATGAAGAAAACGTCTGGACATGGCGTGCATTAGAGCTCTATCCTAGCAAGAAACGAGTGGATCATGCGTGTAGTTGGGTTCTATCCTAGCAGGAAATGTGTGGAACATGGCGTGTAGTTGGGTTCTATCCTGGCAGGAAACGTGTGGATCATGGCATGTAGTGGATCTCTATCCTGGCAGGAAACGTGTGGATCACGGCCTGTAGTGGAGCTATATCCTAGAAGGAAACGTATGGATCATGGCGTGTAGAGGAGCTATGTCCTAGCAGGAAACGTGTGGATCATGGCGTGTAGTGGAGCTATATCCTAGCAGGAAACGTGTGGATCATGGCGTGTAGTAGAGCTCTAACCTGGCAGAGAACTTGTGGATCATGGCGTGCAGTAGAGCTATGTCCTAGCAGGAAACGTGTGGATCATGGCATGCAGCAGAGCTATGTCCTAGCAGGAAACGTGTGGATCAAGGCGTGCAGTAGAGATATGTCCTAGCAGGAAACGTGTGGATGATGGAGTGTAGTAGAGTTCTATCCTGGCAGGGTACGTGTGTGAATCAAGGCGTGTAGTGGAGCTCTATCCTGGCAGGAAACGTGTGGATCATCGGGTGTAGTAGAGCTCTATCCTGGCAAGAAACGAGTGGATCATGGCGTGCAATTGGGCTTTATCCTGGCGGGAAACGTGTGGATCACGGCGTGTAGTGGAGCTCTATCCTACGAGGAAAGGTGTGGATCATGGCGTGTAGTGGAAATTTATCCTAGCAGGAAACGTGTGGATCGTGGCGTGCAGTAGAACTATGGCCTAGCAGGAAACGTGTGGATTATGATGTCACTTGTGGAGCTATGTCCTGGCAGAAAACGTGAATCATGGCGTGTAGTGGGGCTATATCCTAGCATGAAACGTGTGGATCATGGCGTGTAGTAGAGCTCAAACCTGGCAGAGAACTTGTGGATCATGGCGTGCAGTAGAGCTATGTCCTAGCAGGAAACGTGTGGATCATGGCATGCAGCAGAGCTATGTCCTAGCAGGAAACGTGTGGATCAAGGCGTGCAGTAGAGATATGTCCTAGCAGGAAACGTGTGGATGATGGAGTGTAGTAGAGTTCTATCCTGGCAGGGTACGTGTGTGAATCAAGGCGTGTAGTGGAGCTCTATCCTGGCAGGAAACGTGTGGATCATCGGGTGTAGTAGAGCTCTATCCTGGCAAGAAACGAGTGGATCATGGCGTGCAATTGGGCTTTATCCTGGCAGGAAACGTGTGGATCACGGCGTGTAGTGGAGCTCTATCCTACGAGGAAAGGTGTGGATCATGGCGTGTAGTGGAACTTTATCCTAGCAGGAAACGTGTGGATCGTGGCGTGCAGTAGAACTATGGCCTAGCAGGAAACGTGTGGATTATGATGTCACTTGTGGAGCTATGTCCTGGCAGAAAACGTGAATCATGGCGTGTAGTGGGGCTCTATCCTAGCAAGAAACGTGTGGATCATAGCGTGTAGTAGAGCTATATCCTGGCATAAAACAGGTGGATCATGGCGTGTAGTAGAGCTCTTTCCTAGCAGGAAACGTGTGGATCATGGCCTGCAGTAGAGCTATATCCTAGCAGGAAACGTGTGGATCATGGCGTGCAGCAGAGCTATATCATAGCAGGTATAGTGTGGATCATGGTGTGTAGTGGGGCTCTATCCTAGCAGGAAACGTGTGGATCATGGCATGCAGTAGAGCTATATCCTAATAGGAAACTTCTGGATCATGGCGTGTAGTGGAGCTCTATCCTGGCAGGAAACGTGTGGATCATGGCGTGTAGTGGAGCTCTATCCTGGCAGGGTAGGTGTGGATCACGGCGTCTAGTGGAGCTCTATCCTGGCAGAGAACGTGTGGATCATGGAATGCAGTGGAGATCTATCCTGGCAAGAAAGGAGTAGATCATGGCGTGCAGTAGAGCTATGTCCTAGCAGGAAACGTGTGGATCACGGCGTGTAGTGGAGCTCTATCCTGGCAGAAAACGTGTGGATCATGGAGTGTAGTAGAGTTCTATCATGAAGAAAACGTCTGGACATGGCGTGCATTAGAGCTCTATCCTAGCAAGAAACGAGTGGATCATGCGTGTAGTTGGGTTCTATCCTAGCAGGAAATGTGTGGAACATGGCGTGTAGTTGGGTTCTATCCTGGCAGGAAACGTGTGGATCATGGCATGTAGTGGATCTCTATCCTGGCAGGAAACGTGTGGATCACGGCCTGTAGTGGAGCTATATCCTAGAAGGAAACGTGTGGATCCTGGCGTGTAGTGGAGCTATATCCTAGCAGGAAACGTGTGGATCATGGCGTGTAGTAGAGCTCTAACCTGGCAGAGAACTTGTGGATCATGGCGTGCAGTAGAGCTATGTCCTAGCAGGAAACGTGTGGATCATGGCATGCAGCAGAGCTATGTCCTAGCAGGAAACGTGTGGATCAAGGCGTGCAGTAGAGATATGTCCTAGCAGGAAACGTGTGGATGATGGAGTGTAGTAGAGTTCTATCCTGGCAGGGTACGTGTGTGAATCAAGGCGTGTAGTGGAGCTCTATCCTGGCAGGAAACGTGTGGATCATCGGGTGTAGTAGAGCTCTATCCTGGCAAGAAACGAGTGGATCATGGCGTGCAATTGGGCTTTATCCTGGCGGGAAACGTGTGGATCACGGCGTGTAGTGGAGCTCTATCCTACGAGGAGAGGTGTGGATCATGGCGTGTAGTGGAAATTTATCCTAGCAGGAAGCGTGTGGATCGTGGCGTGCAGTAGAACTATGGCCTAGCAGGAAACGTGTGGATTATGATGTCACTTGTGGAGCTATGTCCTGGCAGAAAACGTGAATCATGGCGTGTAGTGGGGCTATATCCTAGCATGAAACGTGTGGATCATGGCGTGTAGTAGAGCTCAAACCTGGCAGAGAACTTGTGGATCATGGCGTGCAGTAGAGCTATGTCCTAGCAGGAAACGTGTGGATCATGGCATGCAGCAGAGCTATGTCCTAGCAGGAAACGTGTGGATCAAGGCGTGCAGTAGAGATATGTCCTAGCAGGAAACGTGTGGATGATGGAGTGTAGTAGAGTTCTATCCTGGCAGGGTACGTGTGTGAATCAAGGCGTGTAGTGGAGCTCTATCCTGGCAGGAAACGTGTGGATCATCGGGTGTAGTAGAGCTCTATCCTGGCAAGAAACGAGTGGATCATGGCGTGCAATTGGGCTTTATCCTGGCAGGAAACGTGTGGATCACGGCGTGTAGTGGAGCTCTATCCTACGAGGAAAGGTGTGGATCATGGCGTGTAGTGGAACTTTATCCTAGCAGGAAACGTGTGGATCGTGGCGTGCAGTAGAACTATGGCCTAGCAGGAAACGTGTGGATTATGATGTCACTTGTGGAGCTATGTCCTGGCAGAAAACGTGAATCATGGCGTGTAGTGGGGCTCTATCCTAGCAAGAAACGTGTGGATCATAGCGTGTAGTAGAGCTATATCCTGGCATAAAACAGGTGGATCATGGCGTGTAGTAGAGCTCTTTCCTAGCAGGAAACGTGTGGATCATGGCCTGCAGTAGAGCTATATCCTAGCAGGAAACGTGTGGATCATGGCGTGCAGCAGAGCTATATCCTAGCAGGAATAGTGTGGATCATGGTGTGTAGTGTGGCTCTATCCTAGCAGGAAACGTGTGGATCATGGCGTGCAGTAGAGCTATATCCTAGCAGGAAACGTCTGGATCATGGCGTGTAGTGGAGCTCTACCCTGGCAGGAAACGTGTGGATCATGGCGTACAGTAGAGCTATATTCTAGCAGGAAACGTTTGGATCATCGTGTGTAGTGGAGCCCTATCCTGGCAGGGAACGTGTGGATCATGGCGTGCAGGAGAGCTATGTCCTAGCAGGAAACGTGTGGATCATGGCGTGCAGTAGAGCTATGTCCTAGCAGGAAACGTGTGGATCATGGCGTGCAGTAGAGATATGCCCTAGCAGGAAACGTGTTGATCATGGCGTATAGTACATTTCTATCCTGGCAGGGTACAGGTGTGAATCCCGGCGTGTAGTGGAGCTCTATCCTGGCAGGAAACGTGTGGATCATGGAGTGTAGTAGAGCTCTATCCTGGCAGGAAGCGTGTGGATCATGGCGTGCATTAGAGCTCTATCCTGGCAAGAAACGAGTGGATCATGGCGTGTAGTTGGGCTGCTTTATCCTGGCTTTATGATGGATGTGCGTGGTGGATGGGAGGTGGTTGTCTTGAGTAGGGTATTACAAAGTGTCGGTTGTTTGTGTAGTGGCGGTTGGTTTGTGATGTTTGTTTTGGTCCAACTTGCCCTGGTTTGAAGGTGGTTTGTGGTGAATGTGGTTTGTTCTGTATGTGTGGTGCTCTCCCGTTTTTTGGCAGGGGAAGTGTGTTACTCCTCGGTTGTCTCTCTGTGTTGATCTGTGGTTGCTGTTTGAGCTGTGTAGGTCTAAACCATTGAGTTGTGGTTTGGTTGTTCTGTGGTGTTTGTGGTCTTGTGTATGTATGTGGGCTTTGCTGTGTGTGTTGTCTTTGTGATGGTTGAGGTGTTGGCAACAGCGGTGGTCTGTGGCGTCTCTCTGTTGGTGCGTGTTGTGCTGGGTGTACTTGCTTCTGCGTGTGGTTTGTTTGATGTTGTAGATCCATCAAAGGCGGGATGTTTGCCTTTCGCATGACCGGGTTTTGTGTGCTTTGTTTGTGTGTGTCATTGTGTGTCCTGTTTGTGTTTGTTGTGTGTGTCTTTATGCTGGTTGTGGCGAACTTAGCAGCTATCCTGTGTGCCTTAGCAACAGCTCTGTCCGCTTCGTATGTGTGTGAGTCTAACAGATTCCCTTCAATTATGTGTGCTTGTGGTAGTGTAGTTTTTTGTAGTAATGTTCTAGGATTGCGTGTTGGATGCTGTTAGCCGCGGCTTTTAAGATCGAGTCGATCTCTGCAGTGGTTTCTGTGTTGGGGTCTACGATGGCTAGTGCTATGTCTGGCTTAACGATATGTGTGTTGTTCTTGATGGCATGTTCTTTGTTCTGTATGTGGTGCTGCAGTTGTTCTGTTTTGTATAGGGATTTGTATAGTTGCTGAAATGTTTTTTCGTGCTGTTGGTTGACAGGGTGCTCTAAATCGTCTTTGCTGAAGATTGGTGGTAGGCGTGTCTGTGTTTCTGCATCCGTGTGTGCTTTTGTTGTTAATGTGGTGGTGTTAGTAGTGGCTGCAGAGGTGGCCGATTGTTGTGGTGGTGGTGGTGACGGCGGGGTGGTTGCTGTTGGGTTGTGCGTTGTAGTTGTGTGTTCTTCTGTAGGGTTGACTGAGTGTGTGGTTTGTATTGGTGTGGGTGTGGACTTTGGGTGTAACTCTGTCTGGCTCCTGGTCTGTGGCCTGTTATCCTCTGGATTCATAGTGGACAGGTGCGTGCGCGTGCGTGTGTGCGTGTGCGCGTGTGTGTGTGTGTATGTGTGTGTGTGTGTGTGTGTGTGTGTGTGTGTATGTGTGTGTGTGTGTGTGTGTGTGTGTGTGTGTGTGTGTGTGTGTGCGTGTGTGCGCTTGTGAGTGTGTGTGGTTAAAAACAAGATTGGAAGATATGGTGTCTGTTTACGAAGATATATTATATTGTAAGCAAAACAAACACATTATTACAGTATATATATTACAATAAAAACTTACGTTTGTTGATTTCTGTTGGAGGCCATATTTCCTAGATTATTTGCACTAAAACATTATTTTGGATAATTAAAAATGTTTTGGATTATTGTAACAATGTTATGGATAATTTTTAAATTAAAAATGTTTTGGATAATTTTAACAATATTATGGATAATTTTTAAATTAAAAAATTTTGGATAATTTTGACAATATTATGGATAATTTTTAAAAAATGAAAAAATAAAAATGTTTTGGATAATTTTAACAATATTATGAATGATTTTTAAATATTTTAGCTAATTTGACAATATTTTGGACAATTTGAAAATTGTGCGATCATTTTTCAATTATGTGTGTGTGCGTGTGTGTGTGTGTGTGTGTTTTGACAATATTTTGGGCAATTTAATATTTTGGGCAATTTAAAAACGGCTGTATGAACGAGCGAACGAACGAACGGGAGATGAATGAATGAATGATTAAATTTACACTTTACATATGGCTTAAGGCTTGGCTATAAAAGTTTGATAGTTTAATTTTGCCTTCATTGGTGATGTGTAATCCATCTGTGTATAGGTCATGTATTGGTTGTCCAAACTGGAGAAATGTTCTGTAGGTTCTGAGGAATTTGGTGTTGGTTATGGCTTTGTAGAGATCGTTGGTGGTCTTGCATCTTGTGTCAGTCTTGTGGTGATCTTTTGGTCTCGGTAGGATGGAGCTTATCGCTATGGTTGGGTTGTGCTTTGTTGATGTGTTGATAAGATTGATGAGTGCGATCATCTTTCTGTGGATGGCAGCAGGAGGATCTCGCTCGATGTGGTTAGTTCCTATGTGTATGATGATGATGTCGGTGTTTAGCAGGATGGTTCTCTTCAGTATTTCTCTGTGATCTTTTCAAAGGTTGCTCCTGGGTACATCTGTAATGTTGTTCGGTCATTTGGCAGCGGTAAGTTCCTACAGATGCTGTCGCTGATGATGGTACACCTGGGAAATAAAATAGAGTGCCGAAGTAAAACATTCTAGGGGGGGGGGGGGGTAATAGATTGGGGGGGGGGGCATAATATACATATGTGCATTTTTACATTATAATATTGTTGTAGCTTAAATGATTGTGTATGTCTCACTTAGACCGAATCTATCTACTGAGTGAGTGAGTGAGTGAGTGAGTGAGTGAGTGAGTGAGTGAGTGAGTGAGTGAGTGAGTGAGTGAGTGAGTGAGTGAGTGAGTGAGTGAGTGTGTGAGTGAGTGAGTGAGTGAGTGAGTGAGTGAGTGAGTGAGTGAGTGGGTGGGTGAGTGAGTGAGTGAGTGCGTAGGTGGGTGGGTGGGTGGGTGGGTCGGTGGGTGGGTGGGTGCGTGTGTCAGTGAGTGGGTGAGTGTGTTATGCTTTTGTGTGTGTGTGTGTGTGTGTGTGTGTTTGCCTGCGTTCGTATCTGCCAATCTTATATGGGGGCGGGTGATGTGGGATGGATCCAGATATTTACGCTTGGTGGGCGCATGTCTCGCTTGGTGGGCGCATGCCTGCCAATCTATGGTGTGCGTGCATGCGTGTGTGTGTCATGGTGTCTGTCGAGAGAGTGCGTGTTTGTGTGCTTGCCTATCTTTAAAACATCTTAGAAAGGATGTGTTGTGGGATCCAGGCATTTACGCTAGGGGGCGCATGCCTGCCAATCCCTGGTGTGTGTGTGTGTGTGTGTCATGGTGTCTGTTGAGTTGAAAAAGATTTATTTACGTTTGGGGGGACATGTATGTCTGTGTGTATGCGTGTTTGTGTGCTTGTCAATCTTATGAAGGGGCGGGGGTTGGTGGGATCCTGATAATTGCGCTTGGAGCGCGTGTGTGTGTGTGTGCGTGAGGGATCCCCATGGGATACATAATGATGGACTTGGGAAGTTAACATTACTGCTGCAGCATAAATGATTTTGTATGTCTCACTTAGATAGAATCTATGTGTGCATACTAGTCATTAGTGTCCATCAAACCTCGTGTGTTGTGTGTGTGTGTGTGTGTGTGTGTGTGTGTGTATGTGTGTGTGTGTGTGTGTGTGTGTGTGTGTGTGTGTGTGTGTGTGTGTGTGTGTGTGTGTGTGTGTGTGTGTGTGTGTGTGTGTGTGTGTATGCGAGGGATCTGTTATTAGATACAAAAATGACGGAACTGATTTATGAAGCCTAAGTATTTAAAAACGCCGACCCAGGTATTTACATAGTTACCTATGCATACCTGCCAGTCTGCAAACTTCCGTCAAACCTCCTATGTGTGAGTGAGTGAGTGAGTGAGTGAGTGAGTGAGTGAGTGAGTGAGTGAGTGAGTGAGTGAGTGAGTGAGTGTGTGAGTGAGTGAGTGAGTGAGTGAGTGGGTGGGTGGGTGGGTGGGTGGGTGGGTGGGTGGGTGGGTGGGTGGGTGGGTGGGTGGGTGGGTGAGTGAGTGAGTGTGTTATGCTTTTTTGTTTATTCCGAACGGGTGCATCGTTTTGAGTTCTTTGATCCAGTAGTGTTCTCTGTTTAATCTTAGTTTTTTGTTATCTGTAAAAATTCTTTCAATTGGTCTTATCGTGATGTCTTTCAGAGAATGTCTTGGATGGTTGAAATGCCATGAGATTCTCGTGTCTGTTTGGTGTCGGATTGCATGGATATGTTGTGTGAGTCGTCTGCTGAGTGTTTGACTTGTTTCTCCTATGTATTGAGAGCTGCATTGTTTGCATTCTATGAGGTAAATAATGTTGGTGGTATTGCAGCTCATTTGTGTGTTGATTTTGTAGTCTTTACCAGCGACGAAACTGGTGAATTTGTCAGCAGTGTTCATGTATTGTTTGCATGTGATGCAATTGTTGTTGTTGCATTGTCGGAGTGTCCCTACTATGTCGTGAGTGTCATTTGGTGTCGGTACGATCTTATTGTTAGCATCTGGATTTTTTATTTTAATTAGGCTAGAGTGGACTAGATGGTCCCTAATGCTTTTATTTTTCTTGAATGCTACTACTGGGTAGTTGGGAAAAATTGGTGCTAAGATTGGTGAAGACAAGATGTACTTTTCCCAGTAGGTTCGAATGGATTTGCCTATGTGTTCTAATGATGGGTGGTATTGTAGTATGCAAGCTGGCCTAGGCTGTTTTTGTGTGGGTTGTTTGTAAAGAATGTCTTCTCTCTGTGTGTTCTCGTTTTTTTCTATGATGGCTTTAATTTCTGTCTCTTTGTATCCCCGGTGGATGAATGCATCTGTGAGTTCCTGTGTGCGTTGTTTTAATCTAGTAGGATCTGTGATGATGCGTTTGTATCTTAATGCTTGGCTGTAGATTATGGAATGTTTTGTGTTTTTAGGGTGGCTTGATTGTTTGTGAAGATACTGTTGTTTGTCTGTAGGTTTTCTGTATAGGTCCAATTTAAGTTTGTTATCTTCTTTGTATACCATTGTGTCCAAAAATGGGATTTTTTCCGTTGAATATTCCAAGTCAAATTTTATTGTGGGATGCTCTTTATTCATGTGTGCGTGAAATTCAAGTAGTTCGTTCTCACTGGTGTTCCAAATGAAAAATATGTCATCTATGTATCTAACTAAGTGAGATGGAGTGCTGCCCATCCATGTTGATAACATTCTGCTTACTATGGTGTACACGTAAATGTTAGCATATTTGACAGCAAACTTGGCTCCCATGGCTGTTCCATGTGTTTGTATGTAGTAGTCTTCATTGAATTGGAAGCTGTTTTTTGTAAGAATGTATCTCATTATTTGGGCCAATTCGTCTGGGTAGATGTGTGCAGGTGTGTGGTTATTGTTGTTTGTGTTTGTTTTTTCAAGTGTATGTCTGTAATGTTCTGTGACAATCTGTATGCTTTCTTCGTGTGGGATGTTTGTGTATAGTGATCTGACATCCATTGTGCATAGGATTGAGCCAGCATCCACTGTAGTGTTTTCTATATGGTGGATGAATGCAGTGGTGTCTCGTAGTAGATTTGGGATATCATTTTCCGTGTCTTTTAGTAGGTGGTCTGTGAATTCATTAATGCGTGACGTGGGGCCATCGCAGTTGGATACAATCGGGCGTCCGGGTGGAGGTATTTTGCCTTTGTGTATCTTAGATCTTAGGGTTAATGTAGATGCGCGGAGTTCTGACTTTGAATTCGGTGAGATATCTGTGTGTCTGTCCTGTGATGGCTCCGGTGATTAGAAGTTCGTTAATGTATGCATCTATGGTGTCTTTATATTCTAAAGTGGGATTTTCACTGAGTTTGGTGTAGTATGCGACATCTGTAAGTTGTCTGTGTACTTCTGCAATGTAGTCTGTTTAGTTGAGAATGACTATTGCGGAGCCTTTGTCTGCTGGTCTGATGACTATGTTTGTGTTATTAGCTAATGTTTTGAGGGCTGTTTTCTCATGGTGTGTGATGTTGGATCGTGGTGACTTGTCGGGTGGTTTGGTGATAAGCTTGGTGAGTGATAACCGGAGTTTGTTGATGGCACTGGGTGTTGTGCTTGGTCTCCATTCTGAGGGTAGTTTGAATTTGGATGGTGCTGTGGGTTTTTCAAGGTTGTTGCTGTAAAAGAAGTATTTGCATTCTAACTTCCTGATGAATTGATCTATGCAATGTATTTGTGTGTCTGGTGATATGTGGGGTGGTGTGGGTACAAATGAAAGGCCTTTGTTTAGAACGGAATTTTCTGTTTTGGTAAGTTTGTGGTTGGACAGGTTAACGACAATATCTGGTGTTGTTTTTTGTTTGTTGATGATGCGTTGTTTTCTGCGTTTTTGTAGTTGTGTACCTGATGTTAAACGTCTAATTGGCCGATTATTTCTAAGAGTAGTTTTTTCACATTTTCGTTTTTGGATTGTTTTATGGCTTCGGCATATGATATGGTTTGTGGTGTGCATGTACTTGTCTGTGATGTTGTTTGGATGGGTTGGGTTCTGGGTTGGTGTGTTGAGTGTGTGATAGGTTGTGTTCTGGGAAGGTACATCTGCTCTCTTGGTGGTGATGGATGTGCGTGGTGGATGGGAGGTGGTTGTCTTGAGTAGGGTATTACAAAGTGTCGGTTGTTTGTGTAGTGGCGGTTGGTTTGTGATGTTTGTTTTGGTCCAACTTGCCCTGGTTTGAAGGTGGTTTGTGGTGAATGTGGTTTGTTCTGTATGTGTGGTGCTCCCCCGTTTTTTGGCAGGGGAAGTGGGTTACTCCTCGGTTGTCTCTCTGTGTTGATCTGTGGTTGCTGTTTGAGCTGTGTAGGTCTAAACCATTGAGTTGTGGTTTGGTTGTTCTGTGGTGTTTGTGGTCTTGTGTATGTATGTGGGCTTTGCTGTGTGTGTTGTCTTTGTGCTGGTTGAGGTGTTGGCAACAGCGGTGGTCTGTGGCGTCTCTCTGTTGGTGCGTGTTGTGCTGGGTGTACTTGCTTCTGCGTGTGGTTTGTTTGATGTTGTAGATCCATCAAAGGCGGGATGTTTGCCTTTCGCATGACCGGGTTTTGTGTGCTTTGTTTGTGTGTGTCATTGTGTGTCCTGTTTGTGTTTGTTGTGTGTGTCTTTATGCTGGTTGTGGCGAACTTAGCAGCTATCCTGTGTGCCTTAGCAACAGCTCTGTCCGTTTCATATGTATGTGAGTCTAACAGATTCCCTTCAATTATGTGTGCTTGCTGTTTGTGGTAGTGTAGTTTTTTGTAGTAATGTGCTAGGATTGCGTGTTGGATGCTGTTAGCCGCGGCTTTTAAGATCGAGTCGATCTCTGCAGTGGTTTCTGTGTTGGGGTCTACGATGGCTAGTGCTATGTCTGGCTTAACGATATGTGTGTTGTTCTTGATTGGCATGTTCTATGTTCTGTATGTGGTGCTGCAGTTGTTCTGTTTTGTATAGAGATTTGTATAGTTGCTGAAATGTGTTTTCGTGCTGTTGGTTGACAGGGTGCTCTAAATCGGCTTTGCTGAAGATTGGTGGTAGGCGTGTCTGTGTTTCTGCATCCGTGTGTGCTTTTGTTGTTAATGTGGTGGTGTTAGTAGTGGCTGCAGAGGTGGCCGATTGTTGTGGTGGTGGTGGTGACGGCGGGGTGGTTGCTGTTGGGTTGTGCGTTGTAGATGTGTGTTCTTCTGTAGGGTTGACTGATTGTGTGGTTTGTATTGGTGTGGGTGTGGACTTTGGGTGTAACTCTGTCTGGCTCCTGGTCTGTGGCTTGTTATCCTCTGGATTCATAGTGGACAGGTGCGTGCACGCGCGCACGCGCGCGCGTGTGTGTGTGTGTGTGTGTGTGTGTGTGTGTGTGCTTGTGCGCGCTTGTGCGTGTGTGTGGTTAAAAAACAAGATTGGAAGATATGGTGTCTCTGGCGTCTCTCTGTTGGTGCGTGTTGTGCTGGGCGTGCTTGCTTCTGCGTGTTTCTTCTTCTTGCTTCTTCTCTGTTAACGAAGATATATTATATTGAAAGCAAAACAAAAACATTATTACAGTATATATATTACAATAAAAACTTACGTTTGTTGATTTCTGTTGGAGGCCATATTTCCTAGATTATTTGCACTAAAACACTAAGGTGGCTAAGCTATTATGTAACACTAATCTGGCAAAACTGTTATAAAACACTAATCTGGCTTAAACTTTTGTCAAAACTTATAATAAGGTGGTTAGGATCCTTTCGGCTGTTGTTACCTTCGTCAGAGGACATGACTAATGCTGTGTTTAAACATGGTGTTTATAGGGGAGGTTCTAGGGTGAGGTGGGGTGAGGGGGGAGGGGAAATTATTAGTTGGATTGAATGTGGGTTGACCATCAAAGGATATTTATAGAGTTCAAAGTACTATTATTCGCCATGGAGTGAATGTGGGTTGGCCATCAAAGGATGTTTATAGAGTTCAAAGTACTATTATTCGCCATGGAGTGATTAACACCTGGTATGGGTTCATAATACAAAGGGGTCGATAAGGATTCAAAACTAATTTGGAAAGGATTAACCGCCTTTGGTGGTGATGGTGGTGATCGGGCGGCTATGTTCTAAGGGATTGGAATTCATATTGATTATGCTTGTAGTTGAATAGGTTAGACTCGAAAATGATTAAACATTATTTGCTTGATGGGCTGATCTTTTTTCTAAATTCGTGGGCTTTGAAAATTTC
>CM067366.1:99745543-99870543 GCA_034401795.1 Chaetoderma sp. LZ-2023a
GATAATTGCGCTTGGAGCGCGCGCGTCTGTGTGTGCATGAGGGATCCTCATGGGATACATAAATGATGGACTTGGGAAGTTAACATCACTTCTGTAGCATAAATGATTTGTATGTCTCACTTAGACAGAATCTATGTGTGCATACGGTCATTTGTGTCCAGCGAGTGGGTGGGTGGGTGGGTGGGTGGGTGGGTGAGTGAGTGTGTGAGTGAGTGAGTGAGTGAGTGAGTGAGTGAGTGAGTGAGCGGGCGAGCGAGCGCGTGAGTGAGTGAGTGAGTGAGTGAGTGAGTGAGTGAGTGAGTGGGTGGGTGGGTGGGTGGGTGGGTGGGTGTGTGAGTGAGTGAGTGTGTTATGCTTTTTTGTTTATTCCGAACGGGTGAATCGTTTTGAGTTCTTTGATCCAGTAGTGTACGCTGTTTAATCTTAGTTTTTGTTATCTGTAAAAATTCTTTCAATTGGTCTTATCGTGATGTCTTTCATAGAATGTCTTGGATGGTTGAAATGCCATGAGATTCTCGTGTCTGTTTGGTGTCGGATTGCATGGATATGTTGTGTGAGTCGTTTGCTGAGTGTTTGACTTGTTTCTCCTATGTATTGAGAGCTGCATTGTTTGCATTCTATGAGGTAAATAATGTTGGTGGTATTGCAGCTCATTTGTGTGTTGATTTTGTAGTCTTTCCCAGTGACTAAACTGGTGAATTTGTCAGCAGTGTTCATGTAGTGTTTGCATGTGATGCAATTGCTGTTGTTGCATTGTTGGAGTGTCCCTACTATGTCGTGAGTGTCATCTGGTGGCGGTACGATCTTATTGTTAGCATCTATAGTCATCAGACCAGCAGACAAAGGCTCCGCAATAGTCATTCTCAACAAAACAGACTACACTGCAGAAGTACACAGACAATTTACAGATGTCGCATACTACACCAAACTCAGTGAAAATCCCACTTTAGAATATAAAGACACCATAGATGCATACATTAACGAACTTCTAATCACCGGAGCCATCACAGGACAGACACACAGATATGTCACCGAATTCAAACTCAGAACTCCAAGCATCTACATTAACCCTAAGATACACAAAGGCAAAATACCACCACCCGGACGCCCGATTGTATCCAACTGCGATGGCCCCACGTCACGCATTAATGAATTCACAGACCACCTACTAAAAGACACGGAAAATGATATCCCAAATCTACTACAAGACACCACTGCATTCATCCAACATATAGAAAACACTATAGTGGATGCTGGCTCAATCCTATGCACAATGGATGTCAGATCACTATACACAAACATCCCACACGAAGAAGGCATACAGATTGTCACAGAACATTACAGACATACACTTGAAAAAACAAACACAAACAACAATAACCAAACACCTGCACGCATCTACCCAGACGAATTGGCCCAAATAATGAGATACATTCTTACAAAAAACAGCTTCCAATTAAATGAAGACTACTACATACAAACACATGGAACAGCCATGGGAGCCAAGTTTGCTGTCAAATATGCTAACATTTACGTGTACACCATAGTAAGCAGAATGTTATCAACATGGATGGGCAGCACTCCATCCCACTTAGTTAGATACATAGATGACATATTTTTCATTTGGAACACCAGTGAGAACGAACTACTTGAATTTCACGCACACATGAATAAAGAGCATCCCACAATAAAATTTGACTTGGAATATTCAACAGAAAAAATCCCATTTTTGGACACAATGGTATACAAAGAAGATAACAAGCTTAAATTGGACCTATACAGAAAACCTACAGACAAACAACAGTATCTTCACAAACAATCAAGCCACCCTAAAAACACAAAACATTCCATAATCTACAGCCAAGCATTAAGATACAAACGCATCATCACATATCCCACTAGATTAAAACAACGCACACAGGAACTCACAGATGCATTCATCCACCGGGGATACAAAGAGACAGAAATTAAAGCCATCATAGAAAAAACCGAGAACACACAGAGAGAAGACATTCTTTACAAACAACCCACACAAAAGCAGCCTAGGCCAGCTTGCATACTACAATACCACCCATCATTAGAACACAAAGGCAAATCCATTCGGACCTACTGGGAAAAGTACATCTTGTCTTCACCAATCTTAGCACCAATTTTTCCCAACTACCCAGTAGTAGCATTCAAGAAAAATAAAAGCAGCAGGGACCACCTAGTCCACTCTAGCCTAATTAAAATAAAAAATCCAGATGCTAACAATAAGATCGTACATACATCCACAAGTGACATCATGATCCACACGTTTCCTGTTAACACATAGCGCCACTGCATGCCATGATCCACACGTTTCCCGCTAGGACATAACTAAACAAGTGACATCACCTTATTGACCTGCTAGGATAAAGCTCGACTACATGCCATGATCCACACGTTTCCTGCCAGGATAGAGCCCAACTACACGCCCTGATCTACTCGTTCTTGCCAGGATAGAGCTCTAATGCACGCCATGATTCACACGTTTCCTGCCAGGATAGAGTGCCACTACACGCCATGAACAACACGTTCCCTGCTAGGACATAGCTCTACTGCACGCCATGATCCACACGTTTCCTGCTAGGACATAGCTCTACTGCACGCCATGATCCACACGTTCCCTGCCAGGATAGAGCTCCACTACACGCAGTGATCCACACATTTCATGCTAGGAAATAGCTCTACTGCACGCCATGAGTCACACGTTTCCTTCTAGGACATATCTCTACCGCACGCCATGACCCACACGTTTCCTGCTAGTATAGAGCTCTACTGCACGCCATGATCCACACGTTTCATGCTAGGATATAGCTCTACTACACGCTATGATCCACACGTTTCTTGCTAAGATAGAGCCCCCACTACACGCCACGATTCACACATTTTCTGCCAGGACATAGCTCCACATGTGACATCATAATCCACACGTTTCCTGCTAAGCCATAGCTCCAAAAGTGACATCATAATCCACACGTTTCCTCCTAGGACATAGGTCCACATGTGACATCATGACCCACACGTTTCCTGTTAAGACATAGCTCCACTGCATGCCATGAGCCACACGTTTCCCGATATAACTAAACAAGTGACATCACATTATTGACCTAACAGATTCATACATTAATTAATAATGAAGAAATGTAGTCGTTCCTGTTTACATTTAGACCGATATCTCTCATTTCATTGACGAACCACGCATCTGTCCAATCAACTGTCGTCATTCCATTGAACATGCGGACAGTTATAAAATTGATTGTTTTATGGTATTAGGGCCTATTCAAAGCCTTGTAAACCGATTGGTATTTTGTATGCCTCTCAAGGCATATGAAATGCATTGTAACCACCTGTCAGTAATGTTACAAACTGGTGTCTCTGAGCCTGAGGTGCATAATAATAATCAATTGATTCAAAAGATTGGAAATCAATCTGTATATCAAGATGTGGACGTCTTTTGAAATATGTCTGAAAAGCCAAATCGAGGCAATCGCCTTCCATGCGATAACGCTGCATAACCGTACCAGATTCATTGTGATCCGTGGAACACACATCATAATTTTTTATCGATTCCATCAATTCAGTCGAAGAACTCTTTATAATTTTAATTTGTCTTACATCTTATCTGTGAGGAGATTCTGCATAATTGCAAATCAATTGGATTACAAACATGGCAGAAGATTAGCGAAGTATTCTCTGATGTGAATGCCTATACGGCCATTTCGGTTCAAATCATTTATATCATTGGATATGCCATTGGAGCATTTCATATCGAAATTGTTACAGATGGAAAACATTGCCTGGCCGCCATTTTGAAAATCTTAAGTGAGTGGAGTTGATACTGTAGCTACATATACTGAACCAAAAAAGTTTAGCAATACTGAGAATATTACTGTATAAATGTTATTTAACAAAAACAATAAATTGATTCAAATATATTATTTCATTGATAGGTCATTTTCCAATTTGAACAACAGTCTCTTGTTACTGTAATGCTAGGATCGCGCCTCTAACACGGCATCATTCAACGGAAGGTTCCAATTTAAATAATGACACTGAGCTGTCAATACCGGTTGTGACCTCCGCGCGCATTAACCACCGCCGAACATCGCTTTCTCATGCTTCGAATTAAGCACCTGATGTCACGAAGGGGAATGCATCCCATTCCTGGAGCAGTGCAGCTTCCAGCTCCCGCACGTTGTGAATATGTGGATGGTTCTCACGCACCATACGGCCAAGAATGTCCCGCACGTGTTCGATAGCAGACAGGTCCGGTGATCGCGCTGGCCAGTCCAACACCGGAACGTTGTTAGCCTCAAGGAAATCACTGGTGACACTAGCTGAATGAAGATGGGCGGTGTCTTGCTGGAACATAAAGTCTGCATGATGCTGCATAAAAGGGATTACAACAGGGGCGACAACTTCTTCAGAGTAACGTTGAGCCGTTAAATTTCCGCGAATCACAATAAGATCTGTTTTGCCATTTTCATGGATTCCACCATGACACTGCCGTCACCGAATCTGTCGTGCTGAATGATGTTGGCTGCATCATACTGTTCTCCTAAACATCGGTAAACCCGTTGCCTACCATCCGCCACATCCACACAAAACCTCGACTCATCACTGAACAAAACGTGGCTCCATTGTTGAGCACGCCATCGCTGATGAGTTCTTGATAAATGCAAACCGATTCTCGATGTGACGCTCTGTAAGAGGAACAGCAGCAAGTGGACGACGGCATTTTAGCGGTGTGCAAATTATGGGACAGCCGCGGCGCAGTCTCCTACCTGTGACGTCGTGATGACGTCACTAAGTAGCGGCCTTCTCGTGGTGTTGTTGCTCTCGGTCTGCCAGATCGTGGTCGGTCATTAACATGTCCAGTTACCTGCTCGCGTTAGCGGAGACGGGAAATGGTTGAGGCGTGAACATTAAAATGTCGAGCAACACAGCGCGAACGCTCTGGCCAGCAGCGAGTCTTCCCATTGCTTCATGGCGCTGATTTTCGCGTAGCCCTGGGCGGCGGCCCATGTTCGGTAGGGTAAACCTTTAAGCGTTTTCTGTTAACGTTCGTTATCTGTTTTTGCAATATGGTGAATTTTTGCCTTCGCTACCCGCCAATATGGGCCAGTGCATGAAAAATGCATTTTCGCATGCAGTAAGCGTGCAGCCGAGAAATGCAAGAAATGATTTGCATTTCTTCATGATCAGCGAGACATTCCATTGACGAAACATGCCTGCAAATTTGCTTATAAATGGACGCATAGTTTTAATACAACAAACCGAACTTCACTGTTGCTAAACTTTTCTGGTTCAATATACTATTTTGGTAATTTAATGGTTATCTTAGGCTTAGCACAATGCATTTTCTAACATTTGGCTATTGTCCTAATACTGTACCTAAATCCCCTGCAACTGACCTGAGAAACCTTAGATGGTAAATCATTTGAGGTGGCTTCTGTTTAACGATTATATTGCTTTTTTCCTCTATCGTTGCAGGCCACGCGTCCAAATAATAACACTATACCATAACAAGAAATAAATAAATTGGCTGATACAACCACATTTTAAATATATACAATTGTTTATCTGTTTAGTTGAAGTCAGAGTTAGTAAACACAGGACACCTATAGGCAGGGATTAACCTTTAAATGTGACTAAGATTAAAATCCGACTTAAATTTAACTTTAATAACTGTACCTTAATGGCTAACTCTGAATCTAATTGGGGCATGTGGATTCATGTCGGCCTAGCTATAAAAGCAGTTTTGAACAGCCGGCCTATGTTGACCAAATTTCTTGAAATCGACAATGATCCGAAGTTGATTAATGTATTGCCAATGACACAAGTCACCATCAGCCACTTTTAAAATCGATCTCTGTGCAATAGGTTTGATGCTGTTATGATCTGTCGGATTGTCATTTGGAAGAAACCCCACTTCATGGCAAACCTATTGCGGAAATGTTGTGTCTTTATAGCCTTGAACAAATGCATATCGCTGGCGGCGTTGTCGAAATTTATTGATCAGCATTCGAAATGATGTTCTTAAATAGAAATTCATCTCCCAAAGAGATCAATACTTTTACATTTTACATTAACAGTGGTTGAATTCAGTTTCGTTATTTGGGTAATCCAATCAGTGACACAGGGTATATTTCCAACAAGACTAAAGGGTGCAAGTGTTACACCTCTATACAAAGCTAAAGATGCATCTGACCTTACTAACTATAGGCCAGTCTCGGTACTTCAACTTTTCTCTAAACTCCTCGAAATGCTGTATTTCAGTAAAATTACCAATTACCTAAATAAAAACTCCATCTTATATCCATCTCAGTATGGTTTCAGAGAAAAGCACTCTACTATGCTTGCCAATGTGGATATGATTAAAAATGTATCTGTCTCCCTAGAAAATAATGAACGTACTCTAGGTGTATTCCTGGACCTTTCCAAAGCCTTCGATACAATTGACCATTCAATTCTATTACAAAAGCTCGCATACTATGGAATACGAGGCAGTGCATTGAATTGGATACAACGCTACCTGCCAAACAGGAAACAATGTGTACAATTGAATGGGGTCGTTTCAGAGCATAACGATCTGGTCTGTGTTGTACCTCAAGGTTCAGTTCTTGCACACACCCCCTGCTGTTTCTCATGTATATGAATGACATACCCAAAGTCTGTAACCATCTCTGTTTAATCCTCTTTGCAGATGAGACAAATGCTTTCTACAATCACACGGACATAGAAATTCTTTACAAAAAATGTTAATAATGCAATGGCAAAATTAATAGGTTTGTTTAAAGTTAAAAACTGTCCTTAAATGTGAGTAAACCCAATTATATATCATTTATAAATCGACAACCAGATAATGCATGAAGCCAAAATGTGCCAAGTTTTTAGGAGTCTATTTGGATAAGGTTTTGACATGGGAGAAGCATATTGAAGTCGTAATATCCAAGGTAGCAAAAAGCATTGGCATCATATGCAGAATAAAACCCTATCTAACACCTAATATTTTTTTTAATCTATACTGCACAATGATACTCCCTGACATCACTTACTGTAATACTACCAGAACTAATACATCTGAAGCTAAACTAAAAACCTAAATCACTACAAAAGCAATCTATTAAATTATTTGCATATTGGAAGGCTCCAATTATACACAATTTTAAGAGACTTCCACAATTGCAACTTAACCTCTTCTTTAACAAGTATTTTTACGGTCAATACACAAACTGACTCTCACAACCCAAGAACACGAAGTAACCTGCACACAACACACCATCAAACAAAAGCAGCACAACAAAGACCCTCATATAAAGCAATACAATTATAGAATAACACAGATACAAAGACACGCACAGACAACTATTACTCTACAGTCATTTAAACAGAAGATCAAAAATATGATTGTAAAAAACTACTAGGCCCTAAAAAAACCCACCCAAAAACACTCACCACCGTGTCACTATCATAATTGCACCCAGTCACCAGAACACATAATAATAATAATAATAATAATAATAATAATAATAATAATAATAATAATAATAATAATTAATGAGGGTTATAATGGTGTTAATACTAATAATGACAATGATAATGATAATGAGAATAATAATAATAATAATAATAATAATAATAATAATAATAATAATAATAATTGTCGTAATAGTAATCACAAGATTACTAATCCCTTTACCACCATTTTCACCACATAACACCACCAACAATATTGTCATTGATTGCAACCATCATCAGCACTACGTGACAAAAATAAGAAACAGTAAATTAAAACTCAGATGAACTTATAATGTTAAGGTGAATTTTAATTAACAAGATAAGCACACCTCTCTATGTACCTGTAATTATGTTGTCTATTTGTCCCATGTCCAATGCCCCATGTCTCTTGTCTATCTATGTCTTATAGGACTAACTTGAACGTAAATATCTCTTATTTTTTATGGTATCTGTTTCAGTCTACATGTATAATTTATTTTTGTTCTATGTAGGGGTCCACAGTCTATATAGGCTCTGCCTTTGGTGGACCAGCTGTTGTGAAATTAGAAATTGTACATTTTATATTGAAATTAATGAATTTGAACTTGAACTTGAATCAGACGTATGACGTGCTTGCTTTACCTATCTACGCATGCGCACACTTGGCGCAGTAGAATTTGTACCACATGATACCGTTATCCGATTGTACTCTCGGTTGTTCGGATATGTGATCGGGGTAAGCGGGATACCTCGACTTACGTATCCGAACTTTAGGAGTTATATTCTAGTGTGTATAGATGTATGTAAGGGAGGTAACTCTTGACATATCATCAGGCACTACATCTATGTAGCTCCACGTGTATCGCCTCCCTTAGAAATTAACCCATCCACGACGAAGATAGTTAAAACGGGCCTCTGCTGTGGTCTGAGAAATGCCCATTTGTACGCCAAGAATAAATAAGACTCTTTCTGAATATTTGCTTCTGGAATGACTGGCTCGGTTACCGAGCCAGTCATTCCAGTGGTAAATTCTCAAAATAGCCTTAAATTGGGATGAAATGGGCATTAAATACAAAAATCATTTTATTTTATTGAACAAATTTAGTCAGTAAGGATTAAGTAAATATTCGTGATGGCAGAACAATGCATCAGAAGATTTCCCTCCATGTATTCATATAGACGATCGAACAAGACTCGATAAT
Organism: Chaetoderma sp. LZ-2023a; assembly: GCA_034401795.1. Taxonomy (NCBI): domain Eukaryota; kingdom Metazoa; phylum Mollusca; class Caudofoveata; order Chaetodermatida; family Chaetodermatidae; genus Chaetoderma; species Chaetoderma sp. LZ-2023a. The sequence continues at coordinate 99,754,270 of CM067366.1, forward strand.
ACATTGCTTATGACACGGTTACAGTATTAATAACAACCACGCTGGTACTATAGGTAATCACCCAAACCCTTTCAGAAACCAAATGCGACACATTATTTGCGATTTAGCCGTTAATCTATTGATTATTTTAAAACCCGGACAACAACAACTTTCATTTAGATTTATTTATAATTGCTAACAGCCTAGTTTTATCAGACATTGAGATGCAGGGATTTTAGGAACGAAAAGTGTAAGGGCAGATGGTGGGCGTGGTGGTCGTGCTGGTGGTGTTGGTGGTGGTGATGATGATGATTATGTTGACGATTATGTTGATGATGATGATGATGATGATAATGATGATGATGATGATGATTTTACAACTTATACAACATCAATAAGAAACATGTTGCATCATATAAGCTTAGGTTGTTATCTATAGGAATACTTGATGCTGAAATCCACACTATCCAAAAGACTATAAGACGATGTGTCACGTGACGAAACGTGCAGCAATCTCCCATAAGTCCCACATTAGCGAGCCGTGGAACTTGCACTTCCTCCATTCTTTCCGTCCTCGTTTAACCCTGTTATGACGAAGGCGACCAAAACAGCCTCTGTAGTGGTCCTGAGGAATGTCCATTTGCAGGTCAAAATTATTTTTGGAAATGTACTACTGGAATAACTGGCTCGGTAACAGAACCAGTTACTCCAGTGGTAAATCTTCAAAAAATTGTCTTCACTTGGCCTGCAAATAGACATTCAATAATCAAATATTTTGATTTTCGTTTACAAAATTTAGTCAACGAAGGATTAAAGGCATCGAAGCAGGCCCCAGTCAAAAAGCCGATCGTTTCCTTGGATGCTGCAGAGATTTATACTGGGCAGAATCGTCCAGAAGTGCCTCCAGAAGTGTCGATGAATGCAATAGACGTTGTCAATGTGGATTCATGGGGTTGAGCACGTCAGTAATGGCATATTGACCAACAGTATCCTTTGGGATGCGTTGTATGAACGTAGACTAATTTTTTGCGTGCGCGATTGTTTTGGTGATGTTGTCACTCGCGCAGTTCAGAGGTGATGCTCTCGTGTTCAGATGCGGTTTCAAGCTCAGTTGTTTCGATTTGGAGTTTGCGGTGGACTGATAGATCATAATAACATGATTCAAAGACTAACTGCATTTATTTTGATGCGCTTTACGTGGACTTCATTATCCAATGGTGGGCTTACAGATTATCATCAAAAAGCAATAAATTTCTGCTCACCGGTGGCATTGTTGTTATATACAAAATATGAATATATTCCTGACATCCACAGACGCCCACACGATTACCACTAGCTAACATATAGATGAAGTCTGTATCCAACACCCCTGATTTGCCATGCTTGTTTATGAATTTTCGTACTGTCGCTCATGAAATCACAATTTGTGCATACGTATTCCTTTAAATACGTTTCATAGTTAGCCACACCAGCACAACTGCCCTTCCTTTCCGCCACTCTCCATAGGAAGGAAACTGTATATAACACCGTGCTATGGTACTCTGGTAAGTAGAAAATACGATTATGCTCATGTATTGAGGACGACAAGAGCGGCTGAATGGTGACGATACACCTAGAATAACCAAAATTCACCGTTTCAGCAGGTCCATCGATGATTTGCCCTCATATGACGTTATGCTCAGCGAAACAGCGTGGCGGATGACGTAATAATAATTATGCCATGAATAATTTTATTAGGCCTGTCTTTAATTCTTACTAGTCCGACACGTTGTATGAACTGTATGTCTCTACTAAACATGCTGTTGAATATTTTGAAACTATATGCAGCAACAAAACCCAGTGAAATTAGTTTCAAAATATTCAACAGCTCACCTGTATAGTTTTCTGGAAATTAATAGTCAGTGAGTTCAGAGATCGATCGATCCCAACACGAGCGAGGTGTGGGCGGAGCTTAACTAGAAATTGGCGGGGCATAGTTAAACTGGAAAGGTCCATTGTGTACTATTGCTGTACAGACAGCCAATCACATTTCCCACCCAGGCGAGTGGCAACTGTTACGATATTGTGATATCATAGTTGTCACATCACCATGTAATCAACCTTTCCAGTTTATCCATCCATCATATGACGTCGTAATCAACTACGCGATGTGTAGAATTACGTCATAATCAATGACGTCATTATGGTGCCATGAATGACGTAGATAAGTACGCAACCAACGAATAATTGAATTGTTGTAAGATGTATGTCTTTGCTATTTCATAAATATTCTAATATTTTGAAACTAATTTGAATTAGTTTTAAAATATTCAACAGCTTACCCGTATAGTTATGACGTCATGAATGGTGTAGATAAGTACGTCACGAACGCATAGGCCCTAATTGATGAAGGATTATGCATTATTGTACGAATTGTATGTCTACTATTTCATAAATATTTTGTTGAATATTAACCTTATAGTTTTCAGGAAATTGATAGTCAGGGCGTTCGCCCGATCCCAACACGCCAGGGAAGTCTGGGAAGAGCTTAACTAGAGGTGGACGGCCCATGGCTAAAACTTGATTCCTCCATTGCATATCAATCTGGTCTTACAGAACGGAACGGTCCATTATTTAGGCTCTGATAATTGGGGAATTATCCGCGTATAGAAACAACTATAAGGTCATGGCTATAATAACAAGGGTGTGCTGGTGGTGTATTTGGGGGTTGGGTGGTGGTGGGGTGGGGTGAGGTGGCTGTTTTAACATGGACCGGGACTAGGACCATTAAGAGTTAATGAATCGACTCAAACTTGGTTGTACGAAAACAAGACGATATTGTGACAAATTAGTTGCGCAAATGTGTTTCTATAGCAATGGATTAAATACGGTGATAATTTGCTCAACAAAGAAATGATATCCAGCCATATCAGATGCCTCAAGATCGACTGGAATGCCATTGGATCTTCTTCTAATTCAGGAAGGATATCCTTTTATTAGGGGTCACGGTGTAAACCCACCTCAAGTTTATGGTGCATCCTCAATCCCCAATGCAAGAGAGGTTAATATTCATTGCATAATTTAAAAGTTATGAGCTGGTAAGTAAACTTGAGTCCCGATAATCCAGTAAATGGCAGCTGCCTTGACCTCTTTATCAGAATGGTGCCACACATTTGCTTAATAACATGACATTATTGAGGGTGGGAATGATCATTGTTTGACAGGCAGACTTAGGATGATATGCATAGTCTAAATAAGGTAACATTTATAGTCATGTTGTGGGGGTTGAGAGATGTGTGCTGGTGATGATGGCGCTTGTGTCAGTGGTAGTGGTTCTGGAACTTGTGTGCGTAATAGTGATGGGAATGGGTAGTAGTAGTAGTAGCAGCAGTAATAGTAGTAGTAGCAGCAGCATCAGCAGCAGCAACAGCAGCAGCAGCAGCAGCCGCCGCAGTGGCAGTACTAATAGAAGTAGTAGTGCTGGTAGCCGTAGAAGTAATGGCAGTGGTAGTGGAAGTGGCAGGGGAAGTGGCAGAAGTTGTACTGGTGGTGGTGACGGTGGCGGTTATAGATGCTGTTGGCGTAGGTAATGACGGTGATGTTGATGGTGATTGTGGTGGTGGTAATACGGGTTAGTGTTGCTTCACGGGAGCTAGCTCAATAGAATTATGGTCAAATCGTGATTAGGTCAACTTGACTTAGTCACATTATTACCAGTCTACTGTTATCTGCCCATTGATAACAATAGAAGGTGGTTCTTTAAAGCTGCACATTCAAATCAAAATGCTTCAAAATATAATTAGTAAGATTTTATACATCTAGAGTCCTAAATTATACCTCAATGTCATGAAACGAAATTAATATTAGCATTAATTATGCTTTCATTCCGTAAAAATTAATATGTTTTTTTAGTTGTGAAGTTGAATTATAGTCCCTCTAATTCACAACTTCACAACTTAAAAAAGTATATTAATTTCTATGTAATCGTAATACGTTAAGATTTATATCGTTTCATTGCATATAGGTACATAATTTAAGCCTCTGAAAGCATACAATATGAACAATTATATTCTCAAGCCTTTTAGTGTGAATAAATATATACACCTGTGCAAAAGTTAAGCACCAGCAAAAACAATAGAACGTAGAAACATGATGGTACAACTAGGCTGCCATACTTTTTGTCCCCGCGTTAGCTGACATAATTCCAAGTACGAAATGCACATGCATGCATGACTTCACGCCGCTTGATGTCCGTGCGTGGCGGGAAACAGCACACGTGTTCAGTTATGTAAAAGTCCAGTTTGAGGTGTAGAACATTACATACAGATTTAGGCGACAAGATTAGGAATTTTGTGTTCATGACCGTGGTTTATTTGTACAGAGAGAATTAGCTCTTGATTGTGAACCGCTATGGCAAGACGAAGGTTAAGTGATCGTGTGAAATGGCAAATCATAGGCATGCATACCACTGGTATGTCATGCAGAGAGATTGGCAGACAGCTGAACATTAACCATACTGTAATCAGTGGTTTGATTGCAAAACATGGGCAAACTAACGAGGTGAAGGACAGGCCTAGATCTGGAAGACCGAAGAAGACTACTGCCCGTGATGATCGAGCCCTAGTACGCCTTGTTAGGAGATCTCCATTCACCAACAGCAAAGTGCTCAGCCAGCAATGGGAAACGCGCAATAGAGTGTCAATGTCTATCGTCAAAAGGAGACTGTATGCTGCTGGCATGAAAGCTAGGAGACCTGTCAGACGTCCTCTCCTCACTGCACACCACAAAGAGGAGCGTCTGAGGTGGTGCAACGAAAGAAGACACTGGAACATGAGATCCTGGAGACGGGCACACTGGTCCGATGAAAGTCGGTTCCTGCTTCATGCCACAGATGGTCGAACTCGTGTATGGAGGTCCAGACGCACGGCGTACGACCAACGTAACATCATGGAAGAAGTTCCATTTGGTGGATGTTCCGTTATGATATGGGGGTGCATCTCATTTGATTGTAAGCTGGATCTGTTAACTGTACCTGGAACACTAAATGGACAAAGATATCAAGATTCAATACTGGATAGAGTTGTGGTCCCTCATTTTGTAAATCATGCACCTGGAACCCACCCTATATTCATGGATGACAACGCCCGACCACATCGTGCTAGAGCTGTGCATGAATACCTCCGCCAGAATGCCATCGAAACCCTACCATGGCCAGCAAGGAGCCCTGACATGAACCCTATTGAGCATATCTGGGACATTCTGGGAAACATGGTGAGAAAGAGGGATCCTCCTGTGCAGAACCTACAGGAATTAACAGACGCACTCCATGGTGAATGGCAACGAATACCACAATGGCGTATCAGTCGGTTGGTGACCAGCATGAGACGTCGTGTCCAGGCCGTCATCCAGGCACAAGGTGGATATACCCGGTATTAATAATGACAGTCTCAAACTCGTGCACAGATGTTAAACTTAGTTTTCAGACACCATTAATGACAATCTAGCCACGTGTGTCAACTGTAGGGCAATAGTTGTCAGTTGTGTCAACGTAACCATATTCAGGCCTCGTTTTCAAGTTCAAACAAAAACATACAGTGTTTCCCCACCATCATAATCAGCATTCCTCTAGTTGCATTATTACCTCTTGCACTAAGATGGATGGGTACATAAATGTTTATGCTATTGCTTTCTTCATAGCACATGAATATACCCTCGCATGTGCGTAAAAATAGGGTGGTGCTTAACTTTTGCACAGGTGTATATATATATTTATATTATATATATATATATATATATATATATATATATATATATATATATATATATATATATATATATATATATATATATATATATATATATATATATATATATATATATATATATATATATATATGGACCTTTAGCATATGCACATGTCAAACAACATCATATGAAGGAAGCAAATGGTTCATAATATAGCACCTTGCATCATAATACCTGTAGCTATCATGCCTTGATGCGCATAGACTCTCTGCGTAAGGCCAGATTGATATACAATGGAGGAATCCAGTTTTACCTATGCCCCGACCATCTTTAGCAAAGCTCCACCTACACCCCCCTCCCACCCAACCCCCACCCCCACCCATACGTGTTGGCATCGATCGATCTCTGAACTCCGTAACTATCAATTTCCAGAAAACTATGCATGTAAGCTGATGGATATTTTGAAACTATGGCAGGAAACAGCGCCCAGTCAAATTAGTTTCAATATATTCAACATAATGTTTATTAAATAGTAAGGACATATAAGTCGTACAACAACGCTTAGTCCGTCATCAATTACACGTCCATGTCTTCATGACGAACTTAACTACATCATTCATGACCTAAGTGATAATGATGCCATCCTACACGTCCCGTAGTTGATTATGACGTCATATGATTGACTGAAAAGTGGACTCCCCCATTCCCAAGTAGATAAAGATAAATAATACCTGGATTCACGTAAACTCTTTATTCAGTTTGATATTATGCTGGTAAATACAATAATTGTGTCACGATGTATAATAAAAAGAAAAATAATTATTTATAAATCTTTACATATCTGATTACTTATTATTTTCTCAGTCTGGCGTATGAATTAATTAAATAATAATAATAATAATAATAATAATAATAATAATAATAATAATAATAATAATAATAATAATGCATTACAGACTAAAGCTTATAATGGACGGATCTTAAACTCAATGGATTTGAGTGAATAGTGGTATCCCCTAAATAACTTCCAGTTGACACCATCAGCGTACGTTGAGTGAACACCTGCGTGGTAATGACCGTTTGGATTGGTACAGTGGCATTTCGTATACCACCATGCACCGTGAAATGCGGAGGCACAGTTGGTGGGATACGTGTCCTGATCACGATCCCAAGTAGAAAAGGGCATGCCATTTCCTCCGCTGATACAGTCACCTTAATAATAATAATAATAATAATAATAATAAAAATAATAATAGATGAATATATATATATATATATATATATATATATATATATATATATATATATATATATATATATATATATATATATATATATATATATATATATCATCATCATCATCATCATCATCATCATCATCATCATCATCGCCTATATTGTTATTATTACTTTCAGGTCTGTTGTTAACAGTTGTCAAAGCTTAGTTGGTGTAGAAATGTTGAATTATCAAGTTGGAATTTGAACTCAATCTCGGTCTAGTTTCGCCAACTACACATGCATCAGAATGAATCAATTCTTGAGACCAGACAGATTGAATGTTAATCCCAATTCTGTGAACAGGTAAAGAATGGAATCTTTGGAAATGAACGCCAATTTCCTTCACGGTTGGAGAGAGGACTTCACACAAACCAAATGCCTTGATAAACTGTGTGTCTCCATCTGTGTATGAATATATTGTGAACAGTATTATGTGTGATGCGGCTATCGAGCGCCTAGAAACAATGTACATTCGCCTCAAGAATACAATTCTCGCACGGCACCCACTGGCGCCACTCGTTGGCAGCAGCCTGGAGAAACCTTGGACCAGTATCTACAGGAACTACGGCAGTTTGCCGAGGACTGTCACTACCGACGCATACAGAGACGAATGTGTCAGGGATGCTTTCAACAGCGGATTATTGTCTCAAGTCATTCGACAACGCTTATTGGAGAATAGAACTACTGATTTGTAAACAATGTTTGTTCAAGCACGACCTTTGCAATCGGCACAGAAGAGTGGTGGTGTATACATCCATTAATGCCTCTGTGATTATTTCTAATATCAATGCGGGAGACGATTCAGACAGTTGCGAGAGGAATTCTTCGGTTGAAGATGAGAAGTCAATGACCGCAGTCACACAAAGAATGAGCTACAGCAAACGGTGGTGCTTTTGTCTGTGGGAACAATTCGCATCCCCAACGGTCTTGCCCAGCTTGAGATGCTACATGGCATTACTGCAAGACGAAAGGGCACGTTTCCTATCTCTGCTGCACATCTACAGCCGGTTTTGATGGGACAGTTGTCTCATGTACGCTTCTGTTAACTACCCAGACTGATGCATCTCAGCAGTCTTCATCTAAAGCACTGATTAACATTTCCATAAACGGATAACAGTACAAAGCCTTAGTAGATACTGGAAGTTCAGAAAGTTATCTCTATCGACAAATGGCAGAGACCCTCTTAGTTCCTGTTCTGTCATCGAATGGACATGTGTCCATGGCCTCGAGTGTACTTAGTAGTCCTATTATTCGTATCTGTAGTGTCACCTTGAACTTGCAAAATCCTATTTATAAAAATGTTCGTCTATCTGTTCTCAATACACTCTGTTGTGATGTCATTCTTGGACATGATGTCATGGACAGACATGAATTCGTTTGTATTAACATCGGCCACTCTGAAGTTGTCATGAACGTTTAAAACACAACCACAGTCTGTAGCCTCGCGTCGTCCTCAGTCCACCCGCCTCTCTTATTCTCAAATCTCATGGATGACTGCCACCATATCCCGACTAAATCAAGACACTACAACATGGCAAACAACGTGTTCATTGACAATGACACTAGGAGATTGCTCGGTGAGGGTATAATAGAGCAAATTTCGTTACCGTAGAGAACACAGTTTTTAGTCACATCAAATGAGAGACATACGAAAAGACTAGAAATATACTATTCCCAGACATTATTTCCGGGTATTGATACGCTTCTATTACCGAGAATAGATGAACATATTTCCGCAGTTGCTAAATACCATGTATTCAGTACCGTGGATCTTCAAAAGTGCATCCATCAAATTCCTCTTTAAGATCATGAGAAGATAATATAATACATCGTTTTCGAGGCTAATGGACGTCTGTATCAATTTTGACGTGCTCCTTTCAGTGTCACTCATGTCGTCGATGCTTCCAATGGGTGATGCATAGATTTGTTGAAGAAAATAACTTGAAGAGAGTTTTTATGTACGTTTACAATATAACTTTTTGGTGATGAATCAGAAGCAACATGATGTGAATCGAACTAAGTATCTGAAAGTACCGCACAAATACTAGTTGATTTTCAATGAAGACAAATATGTGTATTCTGTTGAGAGACAGAACTTACTCAATTACACTATCAGTCATGGCTGTCTCAAGTCTGACCCGGATCACATGAAATCTCTTAGAGAGATCTTCCTGTATCATAGAGTTTAAGGGTCTGCAAAGAAATCCATAGGTATGTTCGCCTACTAAAGTCAGTGGATCCCAGTTCTCTAACAAAATCCCCCCTCTGGTGAATGCACATTCGTTTGTGCCGAATGCTTAGGCCATATCTGCGTTTGACCAACTTAAAGCTGATGTTGAGAATGCGAGTCTGCTGGCCATAGACGAGTCTCAATCGTGTGTCATGATGCCTCATGGACACTCAATGGGACATGGTATTGCTTGGTGCTTTGCACTTGATTAGGAGTTTGCTATGCACTGTCACGAACTGTATACCTCATGAACGCTTTCTGACCTTTCATCGATGTCTACGTGTATTATGCAACCAGGACCTGTTCTTTTGAAAAGACATGTTCGGTTAAGTAAATATGATCATATGGTTGAAGAGGTGGTGTTAAGTGAGGATAATCTGTCCTATGGAAGTGAGACAACAATATCAGAGACCTGACCCGCTTATGGTACATACGTGTGAAAGTGCTGACAGTAGCCAATGCTTGGAACCGACCAATGTGCCACATTCTGATATCATAGCTGACGAATTAAGAAATTTCGATTCCAACATTCCGAAAATCGATGATAATGTAGCTAAGAGTGATTCAGAGACAAACGCTCGCGCTGGTAGTTCTCATTGGCTAAGACGTTCTACACGAGCTAGCAAAAAGCTAGATCGTCTTGGAATTGTGGCTTAATAGTGTTGAACATTGATGAATTGCCAGATATTAACTCGAAAAACTTGTTTGTGCCTAAATTGTTTATTATTATTTCTGGACCACCACCTGGCTTTCTTTTAAGAGGCGCAAAATGTTGTGAAATTGCCATGGAATGGCTGTTTATTCACCTATTTTGTTTCTTCGGGTAGCAGTTCAATAAACTGACATGTCCCCTTAGTTAGTTAGTTAGGTAGTTAGTTAGTTAGTTAGTTAGTTAGTTAGTTAGTTAGTTAGTTAGTTAGTTAGTTAGTTAGTTAGTTAATCAGTTAGTCAGTTAGTTAGTCTGCACCGGACAATAATAATTTAAAATTATTATGTTGAGCTAGTTTGGCTGTTTCAAAGTAGGTTCAAAATTCTCTTTATAGTTACCTTGAAATTGAGATTATGTGAATTCAGGCTTCAAAAGGTTAAAAAGTCATTTGTCTCATGTTAGTATAATGGATATTCCGAATGGCAGGTTTCATTGCATTCTTACCTGCATCACCGCTATATCCAGAGCTTGTGAGTTGATAGCCTGTCAGGTCATCAGCGATTGAAATCTGACTGTACCTAGCATACGTGTCATTGCCCTCAAAGTCACTCATGTCCACGCGGAGTTCTTGAGGAGACATCGCTGTCAGTGCGTGCATATAGGATAGCCCTGTAGGATATGAAGGACAAATGGCAAATAGTTAATTCACAAACAGTGAATGGAATCAAAACACTTTCTAAACACTAGATGGACTGCATCCTACGTGTCGAGCCTTTTAATATTTCCCGCATACCGTGCACCATTTCTGGCAGTGTGGTGAAATAAGGATGTCTTAAAATAGTATACCCTACCGCCACCACACATACGCACGCACGCAGGCACGCATGCATGCATGCGCGCGCACACACACACACACGCACGCACGCACGACGCACATCACCACCACCCCGTCCCGATGAATCAAATGTCTACTGAAAAACTCAAACATTCTTCTAATTCTTTAAAAGGAGACGAATCACATAGAAATAAACTCAGAAAGTCCAAACTACATAAAATATGTAAACAATTTGGAAATAATTTTCATTAAGATGGAGTCTGGATACAGTGATAGCTCATAATAATTCTGCAAAGTTTTATTGACATCGAATTTAAGCTCTTGATGAATTAAATTACCATTGAAAAAATTTAACATTTACTTAATTCTTGGTGCATGTCGAACGGCAAACGTCATTTGGATGATCACTATGTCGAGATCCGCGCTTGGCTATAGGCTCGACAATTACTTTCCGTATGATGCAGATTGGATACGGTAATAGTATAGAACAATTCTGTAAGGTTTTATTGACATCGGATAAGATCTTGATGAATTAAATACACATTCTAAACAGTAACGTTCTCCTGATTATGAAATACAGACTAAGTCCCAACCTTGTCAAAGGTATTGTGAAAAAAATTAAAATTAATTTAATTATATCGCCGACTAAACGCAATGATGGCATAGAACAAATCTGTAAAGTTTTATTGAGATCAAATACGCCGTTAATGAATTGGATGTACATTCACAAACTTTAACATTCTTCTAATTCTTAGTGAGATAGACTAAGTCTAAACCATGAAAAAGTATGCGAAAAAGAATATTTCATTTTATTATAATATAGACCGGATACAATGCCGATATTGAAGAAACGTATGAAGTTTTAGTGAGATCGGATGAGACTGGATGAATTAAATGTACATTCAAAAACGTTAACATTTATCTGCGCGCTGCATGCCACACCCCACATGCCACACCCATCCAAGTATTTTCACAGACAGTAGTCCATCTGAAGTTGATTCAATAAACTTTGTATACAAAGGTTATCATCATAGGGCAGGTCCTGCGTACTTTGAAAACGGTCGCAGTAGTTATAAAGAGTTCGACAGTCATATTCTTGTAGCAGCCTAAACAATAGAAGCTTGGCACGCAAGCACAGACACGCTTGCCTATAGTTCACACACACACTCATTCATCGTCATGCCATACGTTATCACCACCGACTGCTGTCTGTTCTCCGCTGATGTAAGCGTCTCTTTCTTAGGTTAGGCTATGCTTTAAGGGGAAATCTGTATATCCTGCCCTCCACAGACAATAGGGGGGGGGGGGGGGGGGGGGTAAGTAAAAAAAAATTCAAAAATTAGATTTTGACACATCTTGCCTAATTTGGACCTGCTCTTTTCAATGGAACTATTGCCAATATAAAATTCTTTTTATATTTTTAGTTATAAAATAATAAAATGATGTTTGGCTTCCCTATCACAGACAATTACAATGACAAAAGGAAGTAACCGCATTTCCTTTGACAGAAGGAAGTATATTACACATACTCCCTTTTGTCAATGTAAATGCTGACCATACTTCCTTTTGTCAATGAAATATTTTCAGTCAAATATATCTAATTTGCATATCAAAAGGTCATATGTCTAGCTCATGTGTCATGCATGGTACTCTCACTGCATGTAACAAGTGCATAAAAAGGTATGGATTTGCACTATTGAGTACAGTCTACTTGTAAACATATAATATGGTTTGTTCAAAGTACATGATTTAATAATTTAAAGTCAGGTCTACAAACCAGATCCGCTATTAAATTAAAAAATTGGTCAGTTTTCCTAGAACTAGACTATAAGGCTACAGCTCCAGTTTACCATTCAAAATAAGATAATAAGCAAAGTCACTATTACTATTATTATTATTATTATTATTATTATTATTATTATTATTATTATTATTATAGCGTAGAATGCAAAATATAAATAAATATCTTTGCAAATAGTATAAATAGTATATCCGATGCTATGCTCTTTTAAATATAGAGTTAATATATAATAGTATGTAAACAAAATAAAATGTGTGAAATTTTTAGCTCACCTAACCATACCGCCACATTTTTATGCATGGCCTGATTGGGCCACGTGGGACTCAGAATTCTCAATAGCATCGATTCCGTAAATGGTACTGGTAAATAAGACCCCCATGATAGATATCTACCGAATATCGACCTCATTACGCATGAAGGGAGATCCAGTACACTGAATTACTTATCACCGGCCAGGACCTGCCGCATAGTGATGTGACAATTGTGTACATGGCGAATGGAGATAAACCACCCTATCCCAGGTTAAAGATTTAGGGCTAATTGATTCCTAGATTTATTACCTAGACTGCCTACCTGTATTCGGTTTAGCTTGTTACTCGGTTTAACCCATCATATTTGTTACCAGGTCTAAAGATTTGATTCATAAATACCACGGAGATCATATTTTATGCATAATCATCTTAGTTTAATTATATTTCTCATTGTACGAAATATGGTTTACAACTTGGTAATAGCTAGTCTAAGACCTGGTTTAAAGCTTTAACCAATTCTTGCTAAACCTCCTTATTAAATTCGGGCATGATGTTTAAGTTTAGCCCACTTTAAATAATCATAGTTGTATTTTCACCTAAATTTCCTAATGAAATTTTTTCTGTTAAAATTATGTAACGAAACTGTAAAATTAGTTGAGAATGTGACATTTTGTTTCTAAAAAACACCTTTACGTCATGTATTTTTTTATGTGAAAATAATGTAATAAAACATTTGGTTTTGTTGTAGGAACACATTTACATATTGTTTTGTGTTAACTTGAAAATAAATTCTTGGACTCGAACGATTTTTAGTATTTTCAAACCTAAAACAATGGTATAAATGTTTATTGTAAGAAGAAGCTGGATACAGAACCCTATTTTCATCTATCCCATTACGTTTCTTTAATTACAAAAGGGAGTAAATGTGAATTTACACTGACAAAAGGATGTAAAGTGTGATTACTCTGGAATTTGAACACTAGAAACACAGATATACAATGGCAAAAGGAAGTATGTCACTATAATTTGTTTAAAAGGAACGAATTCAGATTTTCTTTTAAATAATGGTAATCTTTAACACATATGTGTCGCTCTGATATAATTTTGACAGAAATGTGCTGGAAATTGACACAGGGCTATCCATAAATGCATTTTATTTATTTTCTCAATAAATGATTTCTTGGACATACTTCCTTTTGTCAATGTAGGGCAGTATATGCGTCGTACTAAAATCGGCATTGCCTATATGATAAGCAGAACTAAACATTATTTATTGCTTAATAAACAAACCGAATTTGCAGAGCATGAAAATGTTCTACATACTTTGCTCTATGCATAATGCATCTGAGGATAATTTCCTGTCATGCTCGGATGACATCCAGAACAATCCCATTCACAATATTAACACGATTAGTTGCATCTATTGTCAGCCATACGCGACAGCATTCGCGACCCTTTTTCGTATAATATCGATGCAATTTCTAGCGACATGTCCTCCTGGTGTGTGGGGACGATGACAAACAACGTTCTTAGAAGGAATGCCATCATGGGGCAGTATCTTTCGCTAAGATTTTAAAATCATCTTTATCCAAAGATATGTGCGATAGAAGACTTATATTAGTGCATGTAGCGAGTTAGTGAATGAACTATAATCCATCTGAGTATGACAGATTTGATACAGGTTCTAAAATGTATATTTACAGCACTAAATTAGTGGATAACCTTTCGGTAATAAGGGTTGAGTTGACTTTTTGCACTGCTCTCTGATTGAAGAATAATAAGAAACAGAATCGACAGTGAACCATATCTTTCATACTGGGATTTATATAGGCAAAAATAGTGATGCGTACAGGTTTTACAATGCCTGCTTCATAATTTTCGATTTTATTTTATCATATATGGATTTATAGTGTCTATATATGATCCGAGAAAAGAGATAAACGTAATGTGATAAATGGGTATCTTAATCGTATTAAACAATTTATGAAAACTACAGGAACCTACCCAGCCAGTATTCTCCCGAAACATTGCCAAAACCTCTTTCATACATCCACCAGCTTCTATAGAAATCCACAGAGCCATCTAATCTTCTTTGGAACACCTGAAAGTGAAATCAATAATAATAATAATAATAATAATAATAATAATAATAATAATAATAATTTCACTTTTCCTAGGAAAGGGCCGCGACCAATACCTCCTCCACCGAGCCCTCACCACTTCAACACCATCTCCGAGGTAACAACCTTCAGACTATCTCTATGCCGTCCCTCGATAACGCTATATACACCCTGAAAATAAGCGACACAAAACCAAGCTATCATAAAGATCCACAATGTTCTGGGAACCAACTTGATTTCAACTTCTATTATGAGACCATCCAAACAATTTCTGATACAAACCGACGTCTGGGACGTGCATACCAACCAGGTATTCCAAATAATGTGCTTACCGTCCATCCACCACCATCTGTGGTCATGTCACAATACACAGACACCTACGAGCATGACATCTGAAGCGGCTGTATGACATATACCCCGTTTGCGGAGAACCCTCTGTCCTTCCATTCCTGGCAGTTCCGTGGCTGACAGCAATCTGTTTAGAACACAATGAATACAGTGTCTATCATTATTATCCTATCCGAGAGTTTCATAGGATTTGTAGTAAACCGTGCTTTAAACAGATAAATAATAATATTTATATCTGCGTTTATGTGAACCCTTAGAAGTTAGATTGCTGCCAAACAGTTGCTCGAAGGGCAGATTATACAATATACGTCCATTCCACCATGCGACATATTTCATGATATAGCGGCAATTCAATATAGATGGAAGGAAAGCGACAATAACTTATTAATATAAAACACTTTCATCTATAGCTTAATAGTTTGAGAGTAAGATAAAGTCCGACATATTCATGTACATACCAGCATTTGATGTGGAAGATGTTTGAGAGTAAGATAAAGTCCGACATATACATGTGCATACCAGCATTTGATGTGGAAGATGTTTGAGAGTAAGATAAAGTCCGACATATACATGTACATACCAGCATTTGAAATGGAAGATGTTTAAGAGTAAGATAAAGTCCGACATATACATGTACATACCAGCATTTGATATGGAAGATGTTTAAGAGTAAGATAAAGTCCGACATATACATGTACATACCAGCATTTGATGTGGAAGATGTTTAAGAGTAAGATAAAGTCCGACATATACATGTACATACCAGCATTTGATATGGAAGATGTTTAAGAGTAAGATAAAGTCCGACATATACATGTACATACCAGCATTTGATGTGGAAGAGAGGCCAAGCATCAACAACACAAATACAGCACATTTCCGCACCAATGAATGCTGCGAATCGTAGAACTGCATCTGAAACAAAGTTAAAACAAGAGTTGCCATTTCACGCTGCAACAAACTATAACAGAGTGTATGTGGTTGGATAACTTTTTAACACTTCCACATACGAAGTGACATGTAGTAAGGAATAGTGTGCTGAATACATTGAAACTGATTTAACTGGGAGATGTCCCTGCCTGTGACAGCAGAGCAACAGCTCCCAGTCAAATTGGTTTCAAAATATTCAAATTACTTATCGGAAAGCTTTATCATGCAATATCAGAGTGAACTTTATATTTCTAGCATTGAGCGACGGGGCACATTTTCTGGATATCTTTCCTTTTAGTAAATTTTAGCTCTATCAGCGATAGCATTTTAAATATTCCAAATTACCAATTTCACTAACCCAGTCCAAGTAACTTTTGAAGGTGTCTTCTGAAGCCTAAGATCGTGTTTGTGCGCGTAATAAAACTGAGTCTCAGTTTCTGCTCCGTCCCTGATGACACAAATTACCAGGCCGTACTTTGCCAATACTAGGCTGCATTGGCCCGGATTTGCTCCATTGCCAGCCTATTGACCTGCGTTGTCACAGGTATCTTGCTAATTTGCAATACCGTTACTAAATTTGATAAATAAGTATAATTCCCTTATCGTTCTAAGCCCAATAAGCCACCTGCAACCCCACCCACCCCCCATCCAGCTAATCTGCGGCCCATTGTGCTCCTCAACTGTATGCGGAAAATCTTATCCAATTGTACTCAGAGACAAGATCGTTGACTTCGCTGGATCCTGTGAGAGTGGATTTAAACGTGGGCGCAGCTGCACAGACATTGTATGGGCTCAAAGTATGCTTGTCTCAGTAGTCATGTCCAAGAACTGGGATTTCCACAACATTGGCATTGCCATGTTACGAGCCCCCGACACAATTAAACGCTCAAATAGCCAAGATGTACTGCACCAGGCCAGTTGCAATGAAGATGAGCTGCGGCTAGTGAGACTACTACTTGCGGACACAAAGCTGAGACTATGAGTCATGACAGTGATGTCTCCAGATTTTTGGACATCAATTGACTCCCCACAGGGAGATGGTTTATCTCATTTGCTTTTTCCCTGTTACCTTACCGCTGCATTGAAATCCGTGCAGGAAAATTCCACAAGACCACCCCACCACACCCACCCCACCACACCCATCCCAGTGTACATAGTGGGCATGGCAATGGAGATGGAATTTCCAACGATGCAATGTACAAGATGTGTAATACCTCGCCGCTGTCTGTAAATGTCGCCCAGCAAAGATGGCCCATGTTTGGCCATGGGATAAACAAGCCAGAAGACACACGAGTACACAGAGCCATGGAATTCTCCCTACTGGGAGCCAGCAAATGCAAAGCTAGGAGAGGACGTCGTTGCATAAATCTGCTAAGCGTGCTACGAGGTGACCTCCAGAAAGCAGGATTCTGTACACTCAGATCAAGAATGGACCTGGGGAAGGTAAAGATTTTTGTTGAAGACACAACAGAGTGGTCAAATGCGAAGAAGGACTGATTGCAGCTGTATGATGTTTCTACTGGTACAGCCGTAGAATATAGTAATACTAATAAAATGCTATCTTACCTTAATACTCCGAGGTGGCAGACTCTGCTATGGTCGTTATTGCCTTCAACGTACTTATACTTGCCTGTCACCCATAACAGTGTCTTATATAGGGAGCAGAATGATTACGTTGGCCAATATATTAATTGTGGTTAATCCCACATCCTGACGACCTGAATTCATTTCTCCGTCATGCGGGTGTTTATAGGCTATTGAAATCAAAACACATCCTGTTTATCCTTTCTATGATTTCGCGGAATATAGAACGTATCCCCAATAGTATGGCGGCGATCTCTGATAAATTATGCTTATATAGAAAGCTTATACTCAATAAAGAAAGCGTAGATTATTACGAGGCTGTCCGTGATATTGCACCCCAGACTGGTACATGATATTTATCCATTGCTGGTTATGCCATCTGACCACTGCAGAGGCTGTATTGGCTGGCTTGACCATTAAAGTATGACGTTGAAAGAAGAGGGTGTAATTTCACTACCGGAAGCGTCATGCTATATAAAATGAAACTCTAGCCATTTGTTAGTTGTGCATGTGTGTTTATTAATATACACATATCCGTGTTATTGATACGTGGATACATGTGTGCGCCCTATAAAGAACACAAGGGATCATTTTGAAAACTGCCGTGATGCGGCCTACACACTGGTTTATCAACATTGGCATGGACTTTCGCGCAAGCAAACTATTACCAGAACGTTTGTGTGTGAGTAGCATATATTCAAACACATGAGATGTGTGTGATCAAGTGTAGCCTACCAACAACTGCTATCGGTGGGGGGGGGGGGAGGGGTAGCTTTCCCACAACTGCGATCTATGGGATCAGGGACAGCCTACTGACACCTGTGATTCAGCGAGGGGTCTACCAGCACCTGTGATTTCTAGAATATGGGTTAGTCTAACCACACCTGCGATTTCTGACATAATTGGTAGCCTACCCACAACTGCAATCTTTGGGATCAGGGGTAGACTCCCAACAGCTGTAATTACTTAGGTCGGGGTTAGTCTACCTACACCTGTGGGTCACGGGTAGCCTACCCACGGCTGCGGTTTCTCGGATCAGGTGTAGCCTACCCATACATGCGATTTCTGGAATAAGGTGTAGTCTAACTACTCCTGCGATTTCTTGCATAAGGGATAGTCTACCTACAACCGCAATTCCTGGGATCAGGTGTAGCCTACATACACAAGGCTACACGACTGCAATTTATGGAACCAGGAGTAGCCCACCAATGCCTGCAATTTCTGGAATAAGAGGTAATCTAACCACACCTGCAGTTTCTGGAATAAGTGCGAGCATATACCCACAACATCAAGTTCTAGCATGAGGGATAGCCTACCAACAGCTGTAATTTCTTAGGTCTGGGTTAGCCTACATACACATGTGGTTTCAGGGGTAGCCTACACACGGCAGCGGTTTCTCTGATCAGGTGTAGCCTACACACACACGCGGTTTCTTAGATTAGGGGTAACTAACCCACATCCACGATCTCTGAGATCAGTCAGCGTCATAGCTTATCCAGTAGCCTCACAGAAAATTTTGAAACCGAAATGCTCTGAAATGCAATTTCTCGTAATCCGAAGAGTCATAAAAACATAATAGAGGATCCATTTTTAGCAATGTCACGTCCATTTCCAACTACCCTCCGCCGCCTTTGTACGCCTCATGGAATAGATTTATATACCTTTAACTATGAATGCCCAGAATTTCAATTTCAAGGTAATTATGCAGGTAAGCCAGAGGCGGAATATTTTGAAACTGATTTTACTGCTATGGACACATAAAGGTGTAACACAAATCATAATAAATTACTCGGTACATCAATACCCGTGCGCTACCGACGCAGATCATCAGAAACCCCGGTTACGGTCTACTGGTTTGTGATAACGACTGCCTACGCTTATTGGCCTAAATCTCATCCCTCGGCGAGGACACTCAGGACAAAGACGTGGCTGTTATTTCGACAAGAGGTATTTATTAACCCTTTCATCTACGCCAAAATCGTCCAAAAAATAGTCTCTGGTGGTCTTGAGGAATGTCCATTTGCAGGCCAATATATTAATATTTTTGAAAATTTACCAGTGGAATGACTGGCTCGATAACCGTTAGTCCTTCCTTTGGTAAATTAAAAAAAACCCAGTCTTTTCTTAGCCCGCAAATACAAAATCAAAAAGCAAAAAAAAAGATTTTCTTGACCAAATTAAGGCATTAAGGGTCAGGTATTTTCTTAATGTTCGCCTCGGGAATCTGTTCATTCGTATAGTGATAGCTGGGTTTCGTACTATAAAACGTTTAAGATAACAACAAACTGCGTTCATTGGGGAATAAATAAGCCAGCCAAACCGACCTCAACCACCGTCGCCGTCGCCGCCGCCGCCGCCGCCGCCGCCACCACCACCATCACCACCACCCCACCCACCAAACCCTACTCAACCAACACGTACACGCCGTTGATTAGCCTTCCCTTAGGCACCGTTTCAGTGAGAAAATTGAATTTGGTCTAGCCTCATCCCGTCTCTTAACCCTTTCACAACGAAGGTGGCCAAAACCAAAAACGGTAACCGAACCAGTCATTCCAGTGGTAGATTTTCAAGAGTGGTTTTCTCTTGGCCTGCAAATGGGCATTCAATAAGTAAACATTACAATCTTTTGAAGAAATATAGTTATTAAAAGGTTAATGACTAATGTATATCAGTACCTTTACCTTCATGCAAGTTCGAAATGTCCAAACACACACATTAGTAAGTTGTCAACCAGATGTTAAAGTGATTATGCTTATTATTGCCACATTGTCATTATACGTCCTGATGTCTATTCATAAATGCATTAAGTACACCTTTATGTAAATAAACCTGTAAACTTTGCGCAATTTATATATTTACATTGATGTTTATATTATATATTATTTACAATGATTATATATTTGCGTATACATGTATAAATGTATGTGTGTGTATATGCAAGCATTTATGTAAGTGAATGTGTGTGTGTTGTGTATGTGCGTGTGCGTGTGTACGTGTATGACGGTGGATGGGTATGCGCGTGTGCGTGTGCGTGTGCGTGTGCGTGTGCGTGTGCGTGTGCGTGCGCGTGTGTGTGTGTGTGTGTGTGTGTGCTTGCGTGCCAGTGTGTGCGTGCGTGCCCGTGTGTGTGTGTGTGTGTGTGTGTGTGCGTGTGCGTGTGCGTGTGCGTGTGCGTGTGCGTGTGCGTGTGCATGCACGTACATATGTTTTCCTAGTTATGCGCCAATAATAATTGTACCACTGTACTCTCAAGGACCGATAGTCTATTGTGGAAATAAACTACTACTATCATATGTAATAGGGGTGTGATGGATGGCATCTTAGAATGAAATCAGGCATGTGTAGTGATCGTGGCTGGATGAGTGGAATTGTGAGTTTGGAAAAACTTCCATAAAATTAAACGTCCCTTTTAGTGATGTAAGGCGCAAGTGGAAAGTATGGAATGGTTGTTAATCCTCTATTCGTGTGATTCTGGTCATTACGAGTAGCTATGATTGGAAGGGCTGAGAAAGAGAAGCCGCGAAAACATTTGTAAACTAGTAGTAAGTGAGTTACACGACTACAGATGGGAAATAGTCAACTATCCCATGCTGTGCACCTAACATTCCTTTGTCCAAGCGCATTATCTATTTTCACAAATATAATTACTAAATTTACAGTTGAATGTCGCCCAAGTTAAATAATGACGTCACAATCCCTTACATTATAACTACAATCTTCGCTTATCTGAAGATGGAAAGGTGTTCAGGCGTCAATATTCCACCACACACTGTTAAATACGCTAAACAGCTCAATACTTTAAAATAATAATTTCCCAAATTTTGACAGAACGAGCAATGGAAAGATACGATCTGCGAATCCAGCATCTAACGTCATGATCAAATAGGTCACTTGCTCGTTAATGTCATAAGCAATATGACGTATGTATGCAACTGGAAAAGCCCGTAACGGAACGTGTCCAAATTGTGTGTATTTGATGAATTTACAATTTTACGAAGATTCCACCGAATATTTTGAAACTAATCTGAGTTGGGGTTGTTGCTGCCATAGGCAGCAACAACTCACACTCAAATAAATTCCAAAAATATTCAACAGGGTACCTATATAATTACCTTAAACTTTGGATTCTGGGAATTCAGGTTTTAAAACTACAGATCTATTTCAATACGCGTGTAAAGTGTGCTGGGCTTAATTAGTAATGGGAGGGACATTACTAGAATGGACCCCTGCAGTGTACAGATGGAAGGCTTACTCTCACTTTGACATGGATATTTCTGCTGATAAACTTGATTTGTCTGTAAATACGTCTACTTTACTTTACTTCTCAGTCTTCTGATCTGCCAGCATATCAATGTAGCAATGGATGAATCCAGTTTTAGCTATGCCCCGCCCATCTCTAACTAAGCCCGACCCACGTTTCGCCCGTCTTTAAACCGATCGATCCCTACTCCCTGAATCACAATTTCCAGAAACCTATACAGGTAATCTGTTGTATATTTTGAAACTAATTTGACTGGGTGATGTTGCTGGCTATGGCAGAATGTTTATTTAATGGTAAAGACATACAATTCGTACAGGTTGACAAACTATTAGCGTTTACGACGAACTATTCCCCGCCCATCATTAGCTAAGCTCCACCCACACCTCGCCGTGGTGGGATTGATCGATCCACGAATGCCCTAACTATCAATTTCCTGAAAACTATATAGGGAAGCCGTTGAATATTTTGTAACTAATTTGACTGGGGCTGTTGCTGCCTATTGCATCACAACAGCGCCCAAGTCAAATTAGTTTCAAAATATTCAACAGAATATTTATTAAATAGTAAAAGCAAACAATTTCTACAACAACGCATAGACCGTCTTCAAATATGCGTTCGTGGCGTACTTATCGACGTCATTCATGACGTCATTCATTACGATGTCATTCAATACATCACGTAGTTGATTATGACGTCATATGATAGATATTCTGGAAAGGTGAATTACGTTATTCATGACGTGATTGACTATGACGTTAGCCTACGGGTGATGTAGTTGAGTATGTTGCTGCCTATTGCAGCCTATGTCGCAACAACAACCAATCCAGATCAGATTAGTCTCGAAATATTCAACAGAATATAATAAAGAAAAATTAGTTAACTCTCAGAGATGTAGAAATTGTTTGAGTGTAGCTATCGTGACCATCTCGGTCACTTCATTAGCACTAACTGACGGTCGGTCGCTGGCTCCGTCACTCTGGTCAGGTCTTGTGGAGTCACGTGACAGCATTGATTGATAACCCGCTGGTATACGGTAGCTCTCGCCTCGGTTCTTTATTTGTTGGTGTTCGTAAATAAATCCGAGACCAACAGTTTTGGAAATGGTCAACAGAATGTTTACTAAATTGTAAATTCATCAACACCATGTAATTCAGACACTTTCCTAACCGACCATTGTCCTTTTCATTCCCGGCCTATGTCATTTGGATTGTGACGTCAGATTCTTGAGTAACAGATTGGAACTCTCTATTGTAACGATGGGAGCATGGAATAATGAATAAATCGCTCATTTGTTTTCGTTGTGCGTCACTCTTCTCAATATAGGGATCTATTTCTATATATGCCCCGCCCATTTCTAGCTAAGATCCTCCCACTTTTTGCGGGTTATGGGATCGATTTCTCTACCTTGAACCCTGGATCATCAGAATCCCATTTTCAAGGTAACTATACAGTAACCTGTTGAATATTTTAAAGATAATTTAACTGGGTGTTGTTGCCTATCGCAGAAACAGCGTCCAGTCAAGTTAGCTTCAAAATAGTCAACAAAACCTTTACTAGATAGTAAATCCATCAAAGACTTACATTTGACAGGCTTATCAATGTTCATGACATAGCTAGATACGTCATTCATTATGTATTTTTATTGTGATGTCAGACTACATGTGACGTCGTTGATTATGACGTCATATATTTGAGTGACAGATCCGATCCATCCATTAAAACACGGATACTTGTTGTGAGTACCACTTCCACGACAACTGCCACCACGCACCACGACAACGAGAGACGTCATGTACTGAAGGAGTTTCCAATTCACTAACGAATCCCCATAATTTACATTTCCAGAGTATCCATCTATCATCTGACGT
Source organism: Chaetoderma sp. LZ-2023a (assembly GCA_034401795.1). Lineage (NCBI taxonomy): Eukaryota > Metazoa > Mollusca > Caudofoveata > Chaetodermatida > Chaetodermatidae > Chaetoderma > Chaetoderma sp. LZ-2023a. Next base: position 99,778,128 of record CM067366.1, read on the forward strand.
CATATGACATCATAATCATCTAAACGGAATGTAGGATGACCTCATAAAAGTTTCTATTTGGCCAGTCTTTAACTCTCAATAGCCCAACACGATGTACGAATTGTATGTCTTTACTTTTTAATAAACATTCTGTTGAATATTTTAAAACTAATTTCACTGGGCGCTGTTGCTGCTATAGGCAACAATAGCGCCCAGTCAAAGTAATTTCAAAATATTCAACAGCTAACCTCTATAGTTTTCTAGAAATTGATAGTCAGGGATCGATCCCAACACGGACGTGGTGTGGGTGTAGCTTAGATTGAGATGGGCGGGGTATAGCTAAAAGTGGAAAGGTCCATTAGATTCGCTTAATATGTCCATGAACTGAATTATATATTACTTATGACAATAATAATCACATAGAGGACACTAGGTCATACATGTTGAGTAGTGAAGCATTGCTATACAACAATGGACCTTTCCAGTTCATGCTCCAACATATGACGTCATAATCAACTACGTGCCATGTAGGATGACATCATGACCGCATAAATGAAAACGGAGTAAACATTGTTGTACGAATTGTATGTTTTTGATATTTAATAAATATTCTTTTGAATATTTTGAAAATAATTTGACTTGGCTGGCGCTGTTGCTGCCATAGGCAACAGCAGCACTCAGTCAAATTAGTTTCAAAATATCCAAAACTTACCTGTATAGTTTTCTGGAAATTGATAGTTAATGCGTTCGAGGATTGATCGAAAACAACACGGGCTGAGCATGGATCGAGCTTAGTCAAGTTTATCATATGGTTCACTAGGATAGTTTATCACATGGTTCAATAGGAAATTTCTCACATGGTTCAATAGGAACGTTTTTCATATGGTTCACTGGGAAAGTTTATCACATGGTTCACTAGGACAGTTTATCACATGGGTAAATAGGGAAGTGTATCACATTGTTCACTAGGAAAGTTTATCACATGGTTCATTAGGAAAGTTTATCGCATGGTTCAATAGAAATGTTGATCACATGGTTCAATCGTAAGTTTATCACATTGTTCAATAGGAAAGTTTATCACATGGTTCACTAGGAAAGTTTATTACACGGTTCACAGGGACAATTTATCACATGGTTCACTGGGACAGTTTATCACATGGTCACTGGGACAGTTTATCACATGGTTCAATTGGAAAGTTTATCACATGGCCCACTAGGACAGTTTATCATATTGTTCACTGGGACAGCTTATCACATGGTCCACTAGGACAGTTTATCATATGGTTCACTTGGACAGTTTATCATATGGTTCACTGGGACAGTTTATCACATGGTTCACTAGGACAGTTTATCATATGGTTCACTGGGACAGTTTATCATATGTTCGACTAGGACTGTTTATCATATTGTTCACTCGAGGCACATCACCTTTCGTCTAAAATAACCTTCTTTCTTTCAGCTTAGACGTATAATAACTTATATTAAGTTAAATAGCTAAGTCTCGTGTATGGGAGCCTCCCTTGTCAGGATACATCTGTGGACCTACGAGTCTGTGTGGTACTTGCGGGAGCCCCATGTTTAAAAGTTCATCTACCTGTCTCTATGTCTCGTATTTTCGTATGCTCTTACTGCAGTATTATCTAGCATATTTATAATTGTTTAGGTAAACTCATTGTATAGACTTATATTTTTAGGTCACCAAATCAAATCTTGTAAGTCCATAGATCACGAAATTGCGATGGACAGGCATACTGGTGACACAAATTCTTGGGATGAGACAGTTGTGTTTAATGTTCGCGACGGTGGTCGCATGGCTGCACCAGAGCGATTGAGTTCCAGCGGCCTTTGGAGCCAGTTTTTGTTTCCCGCAGGGCAGTCTCGTACAAGGTCCATCATGCCAAGACCGGATGATAACCAGCGTCATCATTCATCGTGCACTTGCGGCACGGCGAGTCCACATACTACAACGGAACGGCCCGACACTACCCGGCGAGCTACAGTCCCACACTCCGATGGTCATGGTGTCACGGTAGTGAGCTGCTTGCCTGATCAAGTGCCAGGTGCCCTCTTCGGTTGATTCATACGCGCGAATCCCGATCTTGGCGAAGAACTCTACCTTGTCCAGCTGATCCAGCGAGGTCTTGCGGACAGCAGCTACTGTCACTGTCTTGCCGTAGAACGGTGTGGCAAGCTCTCGTGCAAGAGCTGTACTTCTATCATCTCTCGCTCCTCGGTGGACTGCTAGACATCTCCAGAGACACATGTTGTCCCTGTAGGTGGCGAGGGCAGTCATACTCTTCTTCTGTCGTAGCCAGTCTGGGAGGGGGTCTGTCCCAAGCAGAGGTTGGCGGTCGATGACAGCATTGACCTCAACGTTGATTGATCGAATGAAAGCCCACTTGGTGTTGGGTCAATCGATATTGTCTATGTCGAGGCGGGTTTTGCTCTCATGCTTCCACCCAGTCCTGAGCTGCTCCTATCGCGTGCAGCCACTTGGGCATTCTTGTGGAAGAGCATCACCCTACCATCTTCGATGTGATGGATGCGATAGGTATGGGTGTAGCGGAGGTAGAAGGCATTCTGGACAGTCTGGTGGATCTTTTGCATGATCTGGCCTGTGAGGTCTCCTTCTAGTCCTCTGAAGAATGTCCAGCGTACTGACCGGCGTTCTCTATCCTCTGTCTCCCTTTCGCCGAGACGCTGGTCGAGAACGTGTTCGCCTTCTCGCCTGATGCTCCGGGCTAAGGGTTCAGACCTCGGCCCCCTCGTCACTCGCTTAGTGATCCTGCATAGGAGAGGTAAGTGCTCCACTGGATGGTCCACCATCTGCCTCGCTACAGTCTTGCCTCGCAAGCTATCAGTCACCTCCTCGTCCAACTGACGAAGCTCACGGATCCGCTGCGCTTTCTTGTGGGGATTCCAAGGATTATCTTTGGTAAGCGCTGGAAACCTTCCGGTCTTCATTGCTCGAGAGAGTCGCTTCTGCCACTCCTCACCACGGGCCTGTCTGATCACCTGGAGCAGGTCAACTTTCTTGGCCTTAGAGGCTAATCTAAGGCCGAATTGCTTTGCAACATCGCGAAGCTGTGCAACAGTAATCATGGTGTATATCACTGCGGATGCCTGTCTCTAAATGGGCGTTCAGATCCTATTATGTGTGGTTTAGTACAAGGCGATCAGTACCTGTCGGTGGTCCATCGAGTCGATGTGATAGTGGATGCTTGTCTCTAAATGGGCGTTCAGACCCTATTATGTGTGGTTGATCAAAAGGCGCTCAGTACCTGAAAAACCTGTGGGTGGTCCGTCGTGTGTTTGTGTGAGATGTGGTCAAGCTGCTGTGATACGTGGGAGTAGGGCGCGCATTGTGAGGTGGTGGGGTGAGGGATCACTGCATTTCTTGTTCCCACTCTTGTCCCAACTCGATAGCAGCAGCCACATCACGTTAATCCATATACTCGAAGAGTTTGTCCATCGCTATCACAGTCATCGGATAACGTCCGCGACACGTAAGGCATGTTGGTAGAAATGATGAGCGGAATGTTGGGATCCCTGAGCTTCTTCATTTCTCAAGATTTCGATCTGCATAGTTGCCCATATCACGCAATAGCCCGGGTACTTTTTCTCGTCACGCTGCACAGCCTACATCATGCATGCCTCTTCAGGCCAGCACATTGTGTATAATATTGGTTGTAGATGAGCGTTTACACGTAGTTGAGTGTTGAGTGTTTACACGTAATGTATGGTTGTGCGTTCACACGTGGTATACCATTATCGATTCTGTGTCTAATTGGGTGTTAACGCACAGCAGGTGAGCTAAATAAACTAATATTCTTGACTTTGACCCAGTCGAGGGTCTGTGGTCTGCAATCATGGTTTTATGTGACTGTGCGAGTTGATCTTGACGTGATGTCATGCTTCTCGGGTAACGGATAAAGAGTAATTGTAGACATGTTTACCATTTGCTAATAACACATGTGTTCACACATTGCTGTTTTGCTGCGCTATCAGGCTCGACTCACTCTATATCTTGACGTCACTTCGAGATAATGCAGTAACAGCGCTATCAGGATCGGCTCACTCTAGAACTTGACGTCACTTCGAGATAACTCAGTAACAGCGATTTCACAATGCTCAGAGATAAAATGTACTAAGAGTCGAGATTTTAATGGTGTTGCGGTGGGTCTATCAATAGAGTTGATAGAGTTTGAATTGCATAGTGTTCCCAGGCTGCAGAATGGGGTTCAAATCCGCTCAAAAGACCTCGCTAGAACTTACCTGAAATTTCGAAACTAGGTAAGACACTAGGGCTGGGGTAATATGACCAGGTTAGATAACGACCCACCGCGACATCCCCCAGTACAGGGTCAAAGCACCACAGAGACACGAAGACACACCAACCGGCTGGAATAGCAACAGGGTAGGGTAGGAGATAGGTGTGGTAGGATAGGTAGTATAGGTACATAGGTGTCACGATCTGAATTCAAAATTCGCGATAAATCATTGCAGCAGTTTTTTCTCCATTTTCGCTACAATATTTTATGTACACAGCTACGTGTGTGTAAGAAGTGTTTGCGCTTGGAGTAGCGGTGTGTGTGTCTTTGTTGAAAGGAATGCGCTTGGGTTGAGAATGAACTGCAAGGTGACGGGCATGATCATTTCCTAGTGCTTGGAACAGTCGCTTGAAAGTCTGTCAGGTGTACGGTGTTCAAGTGTTTGCATCCTGATTGAATTTTGAACGGTGTATGTATAACTTTTCATATATAGTAATTTATGTGTTTTGAAGTCATATATATTAAAATACCGGCAACACTGAGTCAAATTAGTTTCAAAATATTTAAAAACTTACCTGTATAGTTGTCTGGAAATTGACAGTTAGTGCGTTCGAGGATTGATCGATCACAACCCGGGCTGAGCATGGATGGAGCTTAGTCAGGTTTATCATATGGTTCACTAGGATAATTTATCACATGGTGCAATAGGAAAGATTATCACATGGTTCAATAGTAAGTTTATCACATGGTTCAATAGGAAATTTCTACATGGTTCAATAGGAACGTTTTTCATCTGGTTCACTAGGAAAGTTTACCACACGGTTCACTAGGACAGTATATCACATGGTCCAATAGGGAAGTTTTTCATATGGTTCGCTATGCGAGTTTATCACATGATTCACTAGGACCGTTTATCACATGGTTCACTAGGAGAGTTTATCACATGGTCCACTAGGAAAGTTTATCACGTGGTTCACTAGAAAGGTATATCACGTGGTACGTGGTTCACTGGGACAGTATATCATATGGTTGACTGGGACAGGTTATCACATGGTTCACTAGGAAAGTTTATTACATGGGTCACTGGGACAGTATATCACATGGTTCACTGAGACAGATTATTACATGGTTCACTAGGACAGATTATTACATGGGTCACTCGGACAGTTTGTCACATGGTTCACTGGGACAGTTTATCACGTCGATCACTAGGAAGGTATATCACGTGGTTCACTAGCAAGGTTTATCATATGGTCCACTGGGACAGTCTATCATATGGTTCACTGGGACAGTTTATCATATGGGTCACTCGGACAGTTTGTCACATTGTTCACTGGGACAGTTTTTCACATGGTTCACTAGGAAGATGTATCACGTGGTTCACTAGGAAAGTTTATCACATGATTCGCCACGAGAGTTTATCACATGGTTCACTAGGAAAGCTTATCACATGGTTCACTAGGACAGTTTGTCACATGGTTCACTGGGACAGTTTATCACATGGTTCACTACGAGAGTGTATCACATGGTTCACTATGACAGTTTATCACATGGTTCGCCACGAGAGTTTATCACATGGTTCACTAGGAAAGCTTATCACATGGTTCACTAGGACAGTTTATCATATGGTCCAATAGGGAAGTGTATCGCATGGTTCATTAGGGAAGTTTATCACGTGGTTCACTAGGAAAGTTTATCGCATGGTTCAATAGAAATGTTGATCACATGATTCAATAGGAAGTGTATCACATGGTTCAATAGGAAGGTTTATCCCGTGGTTCACTATGAAAGTTTATTACAATATTCAGTAGGAAAGTTTATTACATGGTTCACTGTAACAGTTTATTGCATGGTTCACTGGAACAGTTTATCATATGGTTCACTGGGACAGTTTATCACATGGTTCAGCAGGCCAGTTTATCACCGGGTTCACTGGGACAGTTTATCACCTGGGTCACTGGCACAGTTTATCATATGGTTCACTAGGACAGTTTATCATATGGTTCACCGTGAAAGTTTATCACATGGTTCACTAGGAAAGTTTATCCAATGGTTCAGTAGAGCAGTTTATCACATGGTTCACTAGGAAAGTTTAGCACGTGGTTCACTATGGCAGTTTATCATATGGTTCACTAGGAAAGTTTATCACGTGGTTCACTATGGCAGTTTATCACATTGTTCACTAGGACAGTTTATCACATGGTTCACTAGGAAAGTTTATCACATAGTTCACTGGGAAAGTTTATTACATGGTTCTCTGAGGCAGTTTATTACATAGTTCACTAGGACAGTTTATTAAATGGTTCACTGAAAAGTTTATCATCTGGTTCACGAGGACAGTTTATTACATGGGCCACCGGGACAGTTTATCATATGGTTCACTGGGACAGATTGTCACATGGTACACTGGGACAGTTTATCAGATGGTTCACTGGGACAGTTTCTCACCTGGGTCACGGCACAGTTTATCATATGGTTCACTGCGAAGTTTATCACATGGTTTACTAGGAAGGTTTATCCCATGGTTCAGTATAGCAGTTTATCACATGGTTCAGTACGAGAGTTTATCACATGGTTCACTAGGAAAGTTTATCACATGGTTTACTAGGAAGGTTTATCCCATGGTTCAGTATAGCAGTTTATCACATGGTTCAGTACGAGAGTTTATCACATGGTTCACTAGGAAAGTTTATCACATGGTTCACTAGGGCAGTTTATCATATGGTTCACTAGGAAAGTTTATCACGTGGTTCACTAGGGCAGTTTATCACATGGTTCCCTGTGACAGTTTATCACATGGTTCACTAGGACAGTTTATCACATGGTTCACAAGGAAAGATTATCACATGGTTCACTGGGAAAGTTAATTACATGGTTCACTGAGACAGTTTATCATCTGGTTCACGAGGACAGTTTATTACATGGGCCACCGGGACAGTTTATCATATGGTTCACTGGGACAGATTATCACATGGTACATTGGGACAGTTTATCAGATAGTTTACTGGGAAAGTTTATCACATGGTTCACTATGAAAGTTTATCACATGGTTCACTAGGACTCTTTATTACATGGCTCACTGGGACAGTTTATCATCTGGTTCACTGGGACAGTTTATCACATGTTCTCCATGAAGGTTTATGACATGGTTCACTGAGACAGTTTATCACATGGTTCACTGTAACAGTTTATCACATGGTTCACTGGGACAGCTTATCACATGGTTCACTAGGAAAGTTTATCACATGGTTCACTAGGACAGTTTATCACATGGTTCACTAGGACAGTTTATCACATGGTTCACTGGGACAGTTTATCACATGGTCCACTAGAACATTTTATCACATGGTTCGCTAGGACAGTTTATCACATAAATTTATCACATGGTTCACTAGGAAAGTTTTTCACGTGGTTCATTGGGACAGTATATCACATGGTCACTGGGACACGTTATCATATGGTTCACTAGGACAGTTTATCATATGGTTCACTGGGGCAGTTTATCATTTGGTCCACTGGGACATTTTATTACATGGTTCACTGGGCCAGTTTATTACATGGTTCACTGGGACAGTATATCATATGGTTCACTGGGACAGTTTATTACATGGTTCACTGGGACAGTTTATTACATGGTACACTAGGACAGTTTATTACATGGTTCACTGGTCACTGGGACAGTTTATCGTATGATTCACTAGGACAGTTTATCGTATGGTTCACTGGACAGTTTAGTACATGGTTCACTAGGACAGTTTAACATATGATTCACTAGAACAGTTTATCACATGGTTAACTCGGAAAGTTTATCACGTGGTTCACTAGGATATGGATAGTTTATTACATGGTTCACTGTGACAGTTTATCATATGGTTCACTGGGACGGTTTATTAAATGGTTCACTAGGACAATTTATAATATGGTTCACTAGGACAGTTTGTCATATGTTTCACTAGGACGGTTTATCACGAGGTTCACCGGGATGGTTTATTACATCGTTCACTAGGACAGTTTATCATATGGTTCACTAGCACAGTTTGTCATATGTTTCACTAGGACAGTTTATCACATGGTTCATTGGACAGTTTATCACATGGTTCACTAGGACAGTTTATCACATGGTTCACTAGGAAGGTTTATCACATGGTTCACTTGGAAAGTTTATTACAAGGTTCTCTGAGGCAGTTTATTACATAGTTCACTAGGACAGTTTATTAAATGGTTCACTGAGACAGTTTATCATCTGGTTCACGAGGATAGTTTATTACATGGGCCACCGGGACAGTTTATCATATTGTTCACTGGGACAGATTGTCACATGGTACACTGGGACAGTTTATCAGATGGTTCACTGGGACAGTTTATCACATGGTTCAGCAGGCCAGTTTATCACCTGGTTCACTGGGACAGTTTATCACCTGGATCACTGGCACAGTTTATCATATGGTTCACTAGGACAGTTTATCATATGGTTCACTGCGAAAGTTTATCACATGGTTTACTAGGAAGGGTTATCCCATGGTTCCGTAGAGCAGTTTATCACATGGTTCAGTACGAGAGTTTATCACATGGTTCACTAGGAAAGTTTAGCACGTGGTTCACTAGGGCAGTTTATCATATCGTTCACTAGGAAAGTTTATCACGTGGTTCACTAGGGCAGTTTATCACATGGTTCCCTGTGACAGTTTATCACATGGTTCACTAGGACAGTTTATCACATGGTTCACTAGGAAAGATTATCACATGGTTCACTGGGAAAGTTAATTACATGGTTCACTGGAGCAGTTTATTACATAGTTCACTAGGACAGTTTACTACATGGTTCACTGAGACAGTTTATCATCTGGTTCACGAGGACAGTTTATTACATGGGCCACCGGGACAGTTTATCATATGGTTCACTGGGACAGATTATCACATGGTACATTGGGACAGTTTATCAGATAGTTTACTGGGACAGTTTATCACATGGTTCACTATGAAAGTTTATCACATGGTTCACTAGGACACTTTAATACATGGCTCACTGGGACAGTTTATCATCTGGTTCACTGGGACAGTTTATCACATGTTCTCCATGAAAGTTTATCACATGGTTCACTGAGACAGTTTATCACATGGTTCACTGTAACAGTTTATCACATGGTTCACTGGGACAGCTTATCATATGGTTCACTAGGAAAGTTTATCACATGGTTCACTAGGACAGTTTATCACATGGTTCACTAGGACAGTTTATCACATGGTTCACTGGGACAGTTTATCACATGGTTCACTAGAACATTTTATCACATGGTTGGCTAGGACAGTTTATCACATAAATTTATCACATGGTTCACTAGGAAAGTTTTTCACGTGGTTCACTGGGACAGTATATCACATGGTCACTGGGACACGTTATCATATGGTTCACTAGGACAGTTTATCATATGGTTCACTGGGGCAGTTTATCATTTGGTCCACTAGAACATTTTATTACATGGTTCACTGGGACAGTTTATTACATGGTTCACTGGGACAGTATATCATATGGTTCACTGGGACAGTTTATTACATGGTTCACTGGGACAGTTTATTACATGGTTCACTAGGACAGTTTATTACATGGTTCACTGTTCACTGGGACAGTTTATCGTATGATTCACTAGGACAGTTTATCATATGGTTCACTGGACAGTTTAGTACATGGTTCACTAGGACAGTTTAACATATGATTCACTAGAACAGTTTATCACATGGTTAACTCGGAAAGTTTATCACGTGGTTCACTAGGATATGGATAGTTTATTACATGGTTCACTGTGACAGTTTATCACATTGTTCACTAGGACAGTTTATCATATGGTTCACTGGGACGGTTTATTACATGGTTCACTAGGACAATTTATAATATGGTTCACTAGGACAGTTTGTCATATGTTTCACTAGGACGGTTTATCACGAGGTTCACCGGGACGGTTTATTACATCGTTCACTAGGACAGTTTATCATATGGTTCACTAGCACAGTTTGTCATATGTTTCCCTAGGACAGTTTATCACATGGTTCACTGGGACAGTTTATCACATGGTTCACTAGGACAGTTTATCACATGGTTCGCTAGGACAGTTTATCACATAAGTTTATCACATGGTTCACTAAGGACAGTTTATCATATGGTTCACTAGGACAGATTATCATATGGTTCACTAGAACAGTTTATCACATGGTTCACTAGAACAGGTTATCACAAGGATCCACTAGGATAGTTTATCATATGGTTCACTAGGACAGTTTATCACATGGATGTTTTAACTATGGACATCGGTCTATTAAATTACCGCGATACATTGCCCATCTGGATGATGCAAACATCTGGTCTGGACCACGGAGAGGAGACATACTGAGTATGTGTTCCCAATATTTGTTGCAACGGCTGCAAAGATGTATTACCTGACGGGTCTATGAGGTGAGGTCTTAAGTCACAAATAGTAAACCCTTAAACTCTAGACGTATTGGCTTAATATGCCATGTCATATTTTGTTTATGCGCATAAACACTAATAGTCTATTTGCCTAACCGGAAACAAGCTACGTCTGGATAACAAACTGCCGGATTTCAAGTGCTATATAAGGCTGAGATTAAATGTTATCGGAAGCAAATAGTATCAGAATAATCCAGGTTTGCAAGAAATTCTATTCACGCTAGGATGAGTGAACAATAATGAGAATGAAACCAGAATCTAATTAATAACCAACATGACCTTTAAATAAGTCAACTCTTAAATACCCAATGTCTAATTCACAAATCAGCATTATAGGCACGCCGCTTACTATATTGATTACAGTCTGCCAAAGACAGCAATGGCTTCAGGTGTAAAGAAAACAACACCTTATCTTATAGTAAACGTTCAGGTGATAGAATTTGTCACACAAAATCCGTCCCTGGAATTTGTTATTTTTACATGCCGACAACGAAAGCTATTCAGGCTTTAGTAACTCAATGTTCTCTCCACAACATATTGTGGCTCTCATGATTTACATTCAACCAATAAGAAAAAACTTAGCTTGTCGATCTCGATATATGTTCTCACCTCTCAGTCATAGAGATGCCATCTATAATGTGGCCATGCGGGTAAATTGTCAAATATTTTGAAATTAATTTGACTGGAAGGCAGAAACAACTTCCAGTTAAATTAGTTTCAAAATATTTTTCAAGATGATTATTATATAATAAATAATGTAAATAATTGCCACGTACATGACATCACACATTATCGCTTAAGGAGACAAAATGGTGGCAATCACCGTTCAACATTTACGCAGAATATGAAATTAAGAATGTGACATGAGATGAATGATATGGATTCTTAGTCCGGGAGCCAATTTTCAAAAGGGGTCTAGAAGAATGGTTTCGTAGCACACCCAGTATTCAGAAGGTTTGTCTCTATATTATGCTAGACCGATGTCTTGGGTATATTCTGAGCTGTGTTGTACAAGAAAATTGTGGTATCACTAACCCGTGAGAAGCCCATTTACAATAGGTGTTGAATGTAGCTCTCAAACAATTTTCACAATGGGAAATTTTTCACAAACTTAAGCGCATGTTATATCAATACAATCTTAACCAAAATGGAAAGGAGTGATCGTATATCGCAGATTTATACATAATCAACCTCGTCTAAGACACCAGTATGTTGCTGTGTACATATTGGGGCACTTAGGTCTTCTTGTGACTAGCAATACCTTAGCTACAACAATGCCCATGTTTTCCACATTTTTCCTAATTAAACTTTTAACTGACATGCAGTGCATGTCTACACAAGCTGGCAGGACATATTTATCACGTGAGCAAATGAGAGAATGTTACTCATCCGTGTCAGAGTCATCTTCGACAATTGTATGCTGAATATTGTCACACATTTCACCTCCCATACAAAGGCATGCTTCAGTGCAGAGTAGATTGGTAGCCTTGCATTGACAGAGATCTGTTCTTTTGCAGGCAGACTTTTGACATCTACATGATGTGAGTTCAATTAATCCAAATGGAGCTGGATCCTTTGACATTAGAACAGGCTTGAGTAGACCATCCACTATACTCCAGCCATGTCCATTTGGAGATGGAACATTCTGAACAGCTTGCAATGAACGTCTCCAAACAAGAGCTTGAAAATTGTCCCTTTCGGTGTGATGCTTTATACTATTCGATGTAGGTGGAAGATTTTCATTTCGTTGTCTCTTTTGACAAAAGAGCCAATAACGGGTTTCATCAGCTGTCTTTCCCACATCCCTGGTGGTATACAACTCACAGACAAATTTCTCACATAGAATTGCAGTATTCGGTGATAAGTCAACATGTTCGCCGAGTTGGGCTAAGCTAAGCTGATGACATTCAGATGACTTTAAGAGATTGAATGCTTTTCTCTTAGCGACTCCAAATAATGCACTAGTGCTATCACAACCTGTAAGAGAATGAAACCCAGGCAAAGACAGACAGATAGCTGGGCCCAGTACTTGAGCAACTGTATGTATTGGTATGTATCGCAATTTGTCCTTTGTGCCCGTATGGAACCATAGTTCAGAACAGTGAAGTGAACGATACGTATATATACTAAGTACTGCCACGTCTGTATCAGGAGACTGTATAACAACACGCATGTGGTCTTTTGAAGCGTGTAGCGCATGCAACATCATACGCGTATCTGCTTCCTCGTGATCTGATCGAAGTTCTTCCAAATACGACGAATTGTTCGCTGAAATAACAACAACATCCATTCCATCGTTAAAGCCACCAGCAAGAATGACGCAATTGTCTGCAGATAGCATATTTGGACCAGTATCACGCCACCGCATGCTGAGAAATGCAACCAGGTTACTTTTGTTGCTTGGATTGCTGATGTACTTGGTCCATTGCTTTGGAACGGGAGTATTTTCTCCAGCAATCTTTACTTCCAATGCTGTTGATGACCCACGTTTTAGCTGCTCTTCCGCTATGAGAGATTCCAGTCTATCATATCTGTCAAAAGCTATATCTACTCTGTTGCCGTCTTATTGATTCAGTGGAACCGTAAAGATGTGCCAGTATTTATCAGCCAATTCTCCAAATGTAGACGTACCTCCAGTTTTAACCATTTGCACAATTGCCATGCCATCTACTACATAAGCTGTTGCACCTGTCTTGTCAACAGGTGGAAGCCATCCATCAACATTTACTTCCTTTTCTAGTTCACTTAACAAAACACTTTTCACATTCTTTCTTAGAGTCCCATCCGTATGTGACAATGATAGTGGAACAGCAGACAGTTCATACGTCATCACTAGTTTTAAATCAACATCTCTGGACCGTGCGGCAATAATTAATCGACCTAATAGTTCGCGGTCAAATCTCACATTGTGAATTTTTTCATCATTTGTTTTGAGTTTTTTCTTCTGTGCTAGGCTGGCAAATGTTTTAAGTTTTAAGTGTGGCAACGTGTCCCAAAAGCTTCTCGTGTTAGTGTCCAGCCGCTCCTGAACAAAATTGTCCATAATCTCCTTACCAATGTCACAGGCGGAAACAAGTCTCTTGGCGATTTCACTAGGCAATACCATGCCAGTTGCAATGTTTACAAGCGGAAGACACTCGCTGTCGTCGTTTTCCGCAATATTAAAGGGATTGGTCATTATATCTGATGAGAACATCGAAAGTATCTTCTGCACATCGGTTTCATCCCTGTTCATTCGATTAGTCCCCATTTCCTTATGTACTCCAAACATGTGACTATCTTGTAACCCACACATTTGCTTTGTGACCGTTGTTATGGCTGCCCTCTCGTGGCTAGTTAAAAACCACCTCTCCAGAGCTCCTGGCTTTTGTGTTATTCCAATAATACCACCTCGCTTTTTGGAATCCAAATTAATCGATTGCTCTAGGGCCATATCTGTCCACACTTGATTGAATTGATGGTCTGAGCGACTTACGGAATGATTTCCATTCAAGAATTGTTCATGTCCATGGGGATGTGTACTTGGAAGCATCTTCATGTCCGCAAGATATATTGGCAGCTTTCTTGCATAATTGGTTCTGTCCATGCTGTAGAAATATGGCGCCATAGCAGCAGTAGCAGATAGGTGTGCCTGCCAATCTCCAGTTCTCTCAGCTCTTATGAATCCAAGCAGCAGCTCTACCATATGAATATATGAGTTCCAAAATGCGAACAGGTGTGATTTCGAGCTTGACTCAGCTTTAAAGGATTTGAACAGCTGTTGCAATTTATTCACGTACAAACACACCTCTTTGAAATGTTCTTGCAGTGCGTCTAAGTCGTCAATGCTGCTTCGGCACATCTTAATTTTCTCATCCAGACTCTCCAATTCTGTTGGACTAATGTGGTCTTCATGTTGTCCATTTTGTCAACAGTGGTACAGCTGGATATACAGATTCTATGATGGAGTTAGAATACATACATAAAATATAACCTTCACATTTCACCCTCGCCTTTGGTATATGCATGCAAAATGTATATTGGATATATGTTAGGTCGATATCCGTCTAAATATCATATATGGTGAATCTAATACGATATTACTTTGAGTTATGACACGATCATGCTTATATCGTTGTGCACTGTGGATACAGCCAAAGCCTAGACCCCCAATGCAAAGAAATCAGGATAATTAATTAGTGCTACCACAATTTGTTTGTACAACAGGGCTTAAAATGTGTGGGACATGTCCCCCAAGCCACAGCAAGTGTCAGACACGAATACTGGGTGTGCTACGTCACGATTCTGACCTAGCTTTAGCTCCTGGACTATTAAGCGTTTAAGACGGACTACATCGAATCATTAATGACGTAGTGATTATGACGTCGTCTTACACGTCACATAGTTGATTATGACGTCATATGATTGACTGAGGAAATGGATTCATGAATTGGATAGTTCAAAATGTCACCGTCATCTGAACAATTTCAAAAACTCATAACGGAACAGAGTATTATAAAATCCATAAACGAAGGGACTTCGAAAAAATGTATATGATATATCAATTGTATTATCTGATCAACGCGTATCAAGGTAATCGGCGGACTATCCTCGATAAATGCTAGGCAGTATTTCATGATTTCGATAGGAATATAGAGTACAACAAAAAATACCAATTATTATGGTCATCGTTCGTAAGGCCTTTCTGTTCCTTGATGCACTAATGTTAATATTAGCCTGTTCATCAATTGTCCAGGTGGCTGGTACTCGCTTGCATTCCTTGTAAATCCGTTGATACAATATGCATATGACTATTAAGGTTGAATAACATAAGAAAATGTCCATAATAATAATACCAGTCAATGTCTCATTTTGTTCTGAATATTTCAGCTTGCAGTATCCTAAGTGATCTGAATACACATACGATCCTAGACATATAAAGGGTGTAGTTGCAACGCACGCTCCAAGGATCCAACACGATGCGACCATTATAAGGAAGCATTTACGAGTCATAAGACGGTTGTAATCTAACGGCAGGACACAAGCCAAGTAGCGGTCTATGCTAATTGTCAGCAAAATATACAACTCTGTCGATTCAAGGAATATTTCAAGGTACCCGCGAACTGTGCAAACTATGACCGGGTGTAGTGGCACTTCAGAGTCTGATAGAACATCAATAGGGAGCAAAGTAACTGTTATTAGAAAGTCCGCAACACTCAAATTAGCAACTAAATACCACGAAAATGTATGCAAAATTCTTCTTTTATAAACAGTGCCAATGACTATTGTGTTGCCAATGAAAGCCAGTATAAACACAATTACCAGATAAACATATTCCCAAATGTACAAGCCAACGTCGGGTAGACGTGTGCAATTTGAGTAATCCATTTCTCTATCATGCTTGGATATGATAACTGGCAAGCCCTCTAAAATGGAGGGATGACTTTAGTGCTCTGATCACGCTGACTCGAATTGAAGAACCTCATTCCAGAGATACTGTTCCCAATGCCGTGTGTACATTCTGCCCATCCAGAGGTAACGAAATCTCACCCAGAGTAATGGTTATGGTAATATTATATGTAGAATGTGTATTCTGTAGTAACAAGGCATGACCTTTGTATTCATCGTTAGAACCAAATACCACAAAATGGTAAACTAACATTCTAAGATTGGAATTTAGTTTTTAATGTAATACCAATTTCAGTCCTACATACTAGATGCGCACATGTTTATGATGGTTTGATTTCTGTTCCCATAAATAATACAACGTGTTTCGAAATAAACATTTTAGAGCGAAATAAGTGCACGTGGTCTTCAGACGTATTGTATTTCCATACTGTAGCTCTATATTAGCAAAACCAATACAAGGCATTAGTGTTTATTCCAGGTAAAACGCGGTTCCATTAGAGATATTTACATAGAACTTAATATTGCATCTTGAAAAGTTATTTCTGCCAACATTTCAGATAGCCAGCTCGAGCTGTGAATCACGTTATTTGCTTTAGCTGTTCAACACACCGCCTCATACGGAATACATAAAGAGGAAATTAATATCTTGGAATGATTTAAATGGATGCTATTCTCATCTCAAACGTTGTATTGCTCCGATAGGTTATGGTTTATACAATCCATATCATTCATATCATGTCACATTCTTAATTTCATCTTCTGCGTAAATGTTGAACGGTGATTGCCACCATTTTGTCTCCTTAAGCGATAATGTGTGATGTCATGTACGTGGCAATTATTTACATTATTTATTATATAATAATCATCTTGAAAAATATTTTGAAACTAATTTAACTGGAAGTTGTTTCTGCCTTTCAGTCAAATTAATTTCAAAATATTTGACAATTTACCCGCATGGCCACACTATAGATGGCATCTCTATGACTGAGAGGTGAGAACATATATCGAGATCGACACGCTAAGTTTTTTCTGATTGGTTGAATGTAAATCATGAGAGCCACAATATGTTGTGGAGAGAACATTGAGTTACTAAAGCCTGAATAGCTTTCGTTATCGGCATGTAAAAATAAAAAATGCCAGGAACGGATTTTGTGTGGCAAATTCTATCACCTGAAAGTTTACTCTAAGATAAGGTGTGGTTTTCTTTAAACCTGAAGCCAATGCTGTCTTTGGCAGACTATAATCAATATAGTAAGCGGCGTGCGTATAATGTTGATTTGTGAATTGGACATTGGGTATTTAAGAGTTGATTTATTTAAAGGTCATGTTGGTTATTAATTAGATTCTGGTTTCATTGTCATTATTGTTCAATCATCCTAGCGTGAATAGAATTTCTTGCAAACCTGGATTATTCTGATACTATTTGCTTCCGATAACATTTAATCCCAGCATTATATAGCACTTGAAATCCGGCAGTTTGTTATCCAGACGTAGCTTGTTTCAGGTTACGCAAATAGACTATTAGTGTTTATGCGCATAAACAAAATATGACATGACATATTAAGCCAATACGTCTAGAGTTTAAGGGTTTACTATTTGTGACTTAAGACCTCACCTCATATACCCGTCAGGTAATACATCTTTGCAGCCGTTGCAACAAATATTGGGAACACATACTCAGTATGTCTCCTCTCCGTGGTCCAAACCAGATGTTTGCATCATCCAGATTGGCAATGTATCGCGGTAATTTAATAGACCGATGCCCATAGTTAATACAGCCATGTGATAAACTGTCCTAGTGAACCATATGATAAACTATCCTAGTGGACCATGTGATAAACTGTCCCAGTGAACCATATGATAAACTATCCTAGTGGACCATGTGATAAACTGTCCTAGTGAACCATGTGATAAACTTATGTGATAAACTGTCCTAGCGAACCATGTGATAAACTGTCCCAGTGAACCATGTGATAAACTGTCCTAGTGAAACATATGACAAACTGTCCTAGTGAACCATATGATAAACTGTCCTAGTCAACCATGTAATAAACCGTCCCGGTGAACCTCGTGATAAACCGTCCTAGTGAAACATATGACAAACTGACCTAGTGAACCATATTATAAATTGTCCTAGTGAACCATGTAATAAACCGTCCCAGTGAACCATATGATAAACTGTCCCAGTGAACAATGTGATAAACTGTCACAGTGAACCATGTAATAAACTATCCGTCTCCTAGTGAACCACGTGATAAACTTTCCGAGTGAACTATGTGATGAACTGTTCTAGTGAATCATATGTTAAACTGTCCTAGTGAACCATGTAATAAACTGTCCAGTGAACCATATGATAAACTGTCCTAGTGAATCATACGATAAACTGTCCCAGTGACCAGTGAACCATGTAATAAACTGTCCTAGTGAACTATGTAATAAACTGTCCCAGTGAACCATATGATATACTGTCCCAGTGAACCATGTAATAAACTGTCCCAGTGAACCATGTAAATAAATGTCCCAGTGGACCATATGATAAACTGCCCCAGTGAACGATGTGATAAACTGTCCTAGTGAACCATATGATAACGTGTCCCAGTGACCATGTGATATACTGTCCCAGTGAACCACGTGAAAAACTTTCCTCGTGAACCATGTGATAAATTTATGTGATAAACTGTCCTAGCGAACAATGTGATAAAATATTCTAGTGAACCATGTGATAAACTGTCCCAGTGAACCATGTGATAAACTGTCCTAGTGAACCATATGATAGACTGTCCTAGTGAACCATGTGATAAACTTTCCTAGTGAACCATGTGATAAGCTGTCTCAGTGAACCATGTGATAAACTTTCATGGAGAACATGTGATAAACTGTCCCAGTCAACCAGATGATAAACTTTCCTCGTGAACCATGTGATAAATTTATGTGATAAACTGTCCTAGCGAACAATGTGATAAAATGTTCTAGTGAACCATGTGATAAACTGTCCCAGTGAACCATGTAATAAAGTGTCCTAGTGAACCAGGGGATAAACTTTCATAGTGAACCATGTGATAAACTGTCCCAGTGAACCATCTGATAAACTGTCCCAGTGTACCATGTGATAATCTGTCCCAGGGAACCATATGATAAACTGTCCCAGTGGCCCATGTAATAAACTGTCCTCGTGAACCAGATGATAAACTGTCTCAGTGAACCATGTAATAAACTGTCCTAGTGAACTATTTAATAAACTGCTCCAGTGAACCATGTAATTAACCTTCCCAGTGAACCATGTGATAAACTTTCCTAGTGTACCATGTGATAAACTGTCCCAGTGAACCATGTGATAAACTGTCCTAGTGAAACATATGATAAACTGTCCTAGTGAAACATATGATAAACTGTCCTCGTGAACCACGTGATAAACTTTCCGAGTGAACCATGTGATAAACTGTCCTAGTGAACCATATGATAAACTGTCCTAGTGAACCATGTAATAAACCGTCCCGGTGAACCTCGTGATAAACCGTCCAAGTGAAACATATGACAAACTGTCCTAGTGAACCATGTGATAAACTTTCCGAGTGAACCATGTGATAAACTGTTCTAGTGAATCATATGTTAAACTGTCATAGTGAACCATGTAATAAACTGTCCAGTGAACCAGATGTTAAACTGTCCTAGTGAATCATACGATAAACTGTCCCAGTAACCAGTGAACCATGTAATAAACTGTCCTAGTGAACAATGTAATAAACTGTCCCAGTGAACCATGTAATAAACTGTCCCAGTGAACCATATGATATAATGTCCTAGTGAACCATATGATAACGTGTCCCAGTCACCATGTGATATACTGTCCCAGTGAACCACGTGAAAAACTTTCCTAGTGAACCATGTGATAAATTTATGTGATAAACTGTCCTAGCGAACCATGTGATAAAATGTTCTAGTGAACCATGTGATAAACTGTCCCAGTGAACCATGTGATAAACTGTCCTGGTGAACCATGTGATAAACTGTCCTAGTGAACCATGTGATAAACTTTCCTAGCGAACTATGTGATAAGCTGTCCCAGTGAACCATGTGATAAACTGTTACAGTGAACCATGTGATAAACTGTCTCAGTGAACCATGTGATAAACTTTCATGGGGAACATGTGATAAACTGTCCCAGTGAACCAGATGATAAACTGTCCCATTGAGCCATGTAATAATGTGTCCTAGTGAACCATGTGATAAACTTTCATAGTGAATCATGTGATAAACTGTCCCAGTGAATCATCTGATAAACTGTCCCAGTGTATCATGTGATATACTGTCCCAGTGAACCACGTGAAAAACTTTCCTAGTGAACCATGTGATAAATTTATGTGATAAACTGTCCTAGCGAACCATGTGATAAAATGTTCTAGTGAACCATTTGATAAACTGTCCCTGTGAACAATATGATAAACCTTCCTATGAACCACGTGATATACCTTCCTAGTGATCCATGTGATAAACTGTCCCGGTGAACAATGTAACAAACTGTCCTAGTGAACCATGTGATAAACTTTCCTAGCGAACCATGTGATAAGCTGTCCCAGTGAACCATGTGATAAACTGTTACAGTGAACCATGTGATAAACTGTCTCAGTGAACCATGTGATAAACTTTCATGGGGAACATGTGATAAACTGTCCCAGTGAACCAGATGATAAACTGTCCCAGTGAGCCATGTAATAACGTGTCCTAGTGAACCATGTGATAAACTTTCATAGTGAACCATGTGATAAACTGTCCCAGTGAATCATCTGATAAACTGTCCCAGTGTATCATGTGATATACTGTCCCAGTGAACCACGTGAAAAACTTTCCTAGTGAACCATGTGATAAATTTATGTGATAAACTGTCCTAGCGAACCATGTGATAAAATGTTCTAGTGAACCATTTGATAAACTGTCCCTGTGAACCATGTGATAAACTGTCCTAGTGAACCATGTGATAAACTGTCCTAGTGAACCATGTGATAAACTCTCGTGGCGAATCATGTGATAAACATTCCTAGTGAACCACGTGATACACCTTCCTAGTGAACCATGTGATAAACTGTCCCAGTGAACAATGTGACAAGCTGTCCGAGTGACCCATATGATAAACTGTCCCAGTGAACCATATGATAAACCTTCCTAGTGAACCACGTGATATACCTTCCTAGTGATCCATGTGATAAACTGTCCCAGTGAACAATGTGACAAACTGTCCGAGTGACCCATATGATAAACTGTCCCAGTGAACCATATGATAAACCTTCCTAGTGAACCACGTGATATACCTTCCTAGTGAACCATGTGACAAACTGTCCGAGTGACCCATGTAATAAAGTGTCCTAGTGAACCATGGGATAAACTTTCATAGTGAACCATGTGATAAACTGTCCCAGTGAATCATCTGATAAACTGTCCCAGTGTACCATGTGATAATCTGTCCCAGTGAACCATATGATAAACTGTGCCGGTGGCCCATGTAATAAACTGGCCTCGTGAACCAGATGATAAACTGTCTCAGTGAACCATGTAATAAACTGTCCTAGTGAACTATGTAATAAACTGCTCCAGTGAACAATGTAATTAACCTTCCCAGTGAACCATGTGATAAACTTTCCTAGTGAACCATGTAATAAACTGTCCTAGTGAACCATGTGATAAACTTTCCTAGTGAACCATATGATAAACTGCCCTAGTGAACCACGTGCTAACTTTCCTAGTGAACCATGTGATAAACTTTCGCAGTGAACCATATGATAAACTGTCCTAGTGAACCATATGATATTCTCCTTCGATCAATACTCACCATTCTGTTACTTCTGATATACAGCTGGCCTTGACAGCGGCTCTAGGATTATAGACTTAGAAAGCTTTACCGACTCCTGGGAACCGGGTACCCGGCTCCCAACTGCCGAGTACCCGTTTACCATAGAGCTCATTCTTGTTTGCATAGCAACAAGAGCAATACATGCTTTTTGCATTAGGGATTTTAGTGTTTTAAATAATCTAAGTCTTTAATCAGTGATAGTTTGTGTGTTCTGAAAGGATTAACTAAGGACTATGGAGAATACCGCCCAAGACAACCAGGTTGTATTGTTCTTTATTATCCATAGTTAAAAGACTTAGGTCTCTAAATTTCGTTGTGTCGCATGTTCCAATTTCTGACCCCATAGAATCTGGGACGTGTGCTAACAACGATATATGCCAGACGATCGCCTTCTTTAACCCCAACAGGCGATCGGCAGATATGAAAATAGGTGTTTGCTACAGTATTTCTAACACGAATATCGGCTGACGTCGTTCTCCGTAGAATCCGAGCGGGTGACGTCACACCCGGTCGCTCGGATGTTTATGTGAAGAAAATTTTTTTCATTAATTCGCACATCTTATTCTGGGTGCTGCGTACTAAAAATGGTACCGGAAACTTTAGAATGATCAAGTTTACGTGCGATCACGATCGGTTTGCAATGATCGGTGGTTTCAAAATTCTTGAGTAGATGTGTGGTCTGCAGTTTTACCGTGTGAGACAGCAGTTTGTTATACATTTTGTTGTTTTCTTCACATATCGTGGTGCTTTCGTTAGGAGTATAATTTATATTGATTAGTAAATATACCCTGAATGCTATGCGATATGATTCCTGGAGCCGTTACACATCCTGGAGGATCTATTATGGGTGTGTTGTGCCCGCCGCGTACTTGTCATCATAATCAATGCGATCGTTGTTGTAACGGGGCGGGGTGGGGTGCGGGGAGGTTACGGTTAATTTATGAGTCAAAATATTTGAAAATTAATTGTCTGCCTTCCATCCGGGTCTCGTTCCGCTTGTTTATTGTAGGTTTGTGCTTATTTTATAGGCCAAGCCAGCCCCGCCATCATGTGACGACTGCCATAAGTTTGTCCGTGTAATGTTCAAGGACCATGTCTGTTTTAGGTGTTCCCTGTGTAATATAGATCATAGGTGTAATGTTTGTGCAGTGTGGTCCGTCGAAATGATGGTTGAGTTCCTTGCCCAGAAGGACTTGGCTGGGTCTGACGCGGGGTCAGGCGGTCCGAGAGGAAATCGTGGAGCGCCCGGTTCGGCCGGTGGGGGTGCTCCACGTCCCCAGCTGGAGGTGGCGGAGATGGCACCGCCGGCGTGGTTTGGTCCAGCTATGCAGGGTTTTCTGCATAGCGTTCTGCCCACGCTGGTGTCGTCCCTGCTACCAAAGGTTGGGGGGCAGTTTCTCTCCATGCCTGGTACGGATCCTGTCCTCGGACAGGATTCTGGACTGGTTACCGAGGGGGCCGTCTCGTACGGCCCCCTGACGGTCCCGTCTGGCTTCGGCCAGACGGGTTCTGTCTCTCTGCGGCCACCTCCGGGTGGTCCAGTAGCGGTGGCCAGTCCGTCAGGTGTGGGAGCCGTCCGCCAGGACGGCTCCACGGTTGACTCGTCTAGTGACGGCTCTTCGGAGTCTGAAGACGAGGAGGCCGAGGAGGAGAGGTTGCTGCGGCTGTGAAGCCGCAGGTGGAGAATATGGAGGTTGATTCCGTCGTGGACGGAACCGGCCTCCATTTGTCTGGTTTGGCGCAAGCCAGGTCAGCGGCTCCGCCTGCGGCTGAGGCCAATCCGTTACCTTGCACTGGTTCTGCGCGGCTTGGTTTGTCACCAGCCGTCAGGGGAACGGGTGTGCCGGGCCAGGCGTGGTACTCACCTATCTCGCCTGGTCCGGCAGCCGGACGTGGGGTGCCGTTGGCGCCCGTGTCCGGCTATGGTTCCGCGACTGTTACGGGTCCGTACGGTTTTCCGTGCAGACCTACCCCATGGACCGGAGTGTTTCATGGGGTGGCGGCGGAACCGTGTGGTAGCGGAGTGCCTGGCGTGTCAGCCGTGGCTCCTTGCCGGGAGGCCGTGGCTGGCAGACCCGTGAGCACGTCAACGGGTGACGTGTTTGCGGGGGTATCGTCTTCGGAGGTAGATGGGTCAGATGCTCTGGCGTGGCTAGCCAGAGTTGACCCGTCTGTGGTTTCGGCCACGGCCGATGAAGATGCGCCCCGTCCGTCGGTAGCGTCGATTAGGACGGGGATTTTGCCCGCGGCCCGGATCCAGTCAGTGGGACTGGATCCACGGTTCATTGATTTGTTGGATGCTATTTATAGCAAACAACTAATGACCAAGGGTCAGCTCCCTGCGGCCTCCAGGGAGGTGCGGGCAAGATGTCGTATTCCGCGGGGTGAATACGACAGGTATGGTGTAGTCCCGTCGGTCACGGAGGATGACCGATGGGTACTGGGCGTCCAGAGTGCCGGGTCGGGTGGTCCCGGTCCGGCACTAGTGGATAAGTCCCAAGTACACCGGGAAGAAGTCCTGGCCCTATGCGATGAGGGTGTGAGGGCAGCGATGAGCGCTGTCAATCACTCTTATCGTCTTCTTCAGTCGGTGTGGGCTGAAGCGGGGGCAGGCCACCCTGTGCCACCTGTGGTGCTATCGTGTGTTAATGACGGCTTGGTGCTGTCAATGGACGCATTGGCAAGGGTGCAAGCGCGAGTGACGAAGTCCAGGAGGCAAATGGTCATTGACCATATGCGTCCGGCTACGGCAGTCAGGGAACGTCGTCTTGGGACGCCCCTGACAGGGCCTAGCTTCTTTGGTGGCCAAGCGTGGGCCATCTTAGAGGACACCGCCAGTATCGCGCAGAATCGGTTAGCGGTAAATCTACAGCTAGAGCTAGTGCGGCAAGCGCACGCACTAGGGGCTGTGGGCAAACCGCTAACGGGACAGCCTTCAAAGAAACAGAAGAAGCATAAGAGCAAGGCGAAAGCCAGGCCTGTTGCAACTTCTGTTTCGGCTGGGTTCTCGGAGCCGCCGGCGGCGAAGAAACCCAGGAAGGTTGTAGAGACGCCTACCCTCCCCAATGTTTCTCCTGACCGCCCTAGAGGTGGGAAGGGCAAGGGGAAGGGTACGGGTAAGGCCTCAAATGGCGGACAGAAGGGGCCGAAGCGTACCTGAGGGTACGCAAGCTCCCTTCATATCCGCCTGGACCGCACCTGTGCGACAGGAACAGCGGTGCCAGTTATACCCTTCGTGCCTAGAACGAAATGGTTCTCACTCTCTCTCGTTAAGAAAGAGGGGGGGGGGGCGGACTGCGAGCCGGACAACCCCGTTAGACGTCGAGGCGTCTATGGTGGGTGGAAGGCTCATGCGTTTCGTCGAGGCCTGGCGAGGTGTGACGTCAGACAGTCTGGTCCTGGGATGGTTATCCCAGGGTTACATACCGGAGTGGTGGGACTTTCCGCCACAAAATCTGTCTTTGGCACCTGTCTGGACACCCGTACCAAGGGAGCCAGACAAGTTAGAAGCTGTTCAAAAGGAAGTGTCAGGTTTGCTTCTGAAGGGAGCAATAAAACCAGCAAACCGGAACACTCCAGGCTTCTATTCAAACATGTTCCTTGTCCCCAAGAGCACAGGGGGATGGAGACCCATACTCAATCTCAGGCCATTAAATTGGTTTATCCATACGCCTCGGTTCCAGATGGAAACGCCGAGGTCGGTAATGGCGGGATTGAGGAAAGGAATGTGGTGTGTATCGATCGATCTGAAAGATGCATATTTCCACATTCCGATGAATCGGAGTTGGCACAGGTTTCTGAGATTTGCGTTTCAGAATCAAGTATGGGAGTTTACAGTTCTCCTGTTTGGCCTGTCGACAGCTCCGAGGGTTTTCACAAGAGTGGTCCTTGCGGTGACAGCGTTTCTCAGAAAAGAGAACGTGACGCTACACACCTACATAGACGACTGGCTGCTCAAGGCAGACTCGGCAGCCAGGTTGAACGTGGATACTGCTCTGACTCTGAAGTTACTTTCAGATCTAGGCTGGATAGTCAACGAGGAGAAATCCGAGTTGACGCCCACTCAACATTTCGTTTATTTGGGGATGCGATTCGACCTCGAGGAGGGCAGGGTTTACCCATCAGAGCCCAGAGTGGTGTCTCTGTTAGCCATCCTCAGGAGTTTTCGAGAGGGAAACCACATTCAGGCGAGGCGGTTCCTTCAGATGCTGGGCATGATGGTCTCCATGGAGCAGGTTATCCCGTACGCTGCTCTAATGCGAAGACCTATCCAGTTGTATCTGATGTCTCTGTGGAAACAGAGAACAGAACCCCTGTCAAAACTGGTGCCAGTTTTGGAGCCGATAATATCGCATCTTCTATGGTGGAAACAGCGTCAGAATCCCCTAATAGGGGTTTCGCTGCACCTACCCCACCCTCAGCTGTCCGTTTACACGGATGCATCGCTGGAGGGGTGGGGTGCCTGCCTGGGAGAAAACCAGGTCTCGGGCACATGGACTCTCCCGGAGAGTCAGCTGCATATCAATCTGTTGGAAATGATGGCAGTGGAACTGGCGTTGGAAGAGTTCCTTCCAATGATCAGGGGCAAGGTGATATTGATACGGTCGGACAATTCGACAGTAGTATCATATATAAATCGCCAAGGCGGGACCAGGTCGCCAACCCTGTGCATCAGGGTGTGGCACTTGATTCAATGGTGCAGGAATTACTCGGTTGTTTTGAAAGCAGCTCATATTCCTGGCCGATTGAACATTCTGGCGGATGCTTTGTCTCGCAGACAGAGAATCTTGCCAACAGAATGGTGCCTCAACCCTCCAGTTCTACGACGGATCTTCGAGCATTGGGGCAAACCCAACGTGGACTTGTTCGCCACAAAGGAAAATGCTCAAATCATGACATATGTCTCGCCGATTCCAGATCCAAATGCCGTCGATACAGACCCTCTGGCGATAAGCTGGAGAGGGATGCACGCGTAAGCGTACCCACCCACCATTCTTCTACCGAAGGTATTGGTGAAGGTCAGGGAGGAGCCGTGTCTGGTCCTGCTAATAGCGCCGTATTGGCCGAGCAGGGCGTGGTTCACGGATCTTCTAGATCTGCTGGTGGAAAATCCTGTGCAGTTGCCCGAGATTCCGAACATAATCTCCCAGGCCGAGGGACGCTTCCTACACGAGCGTCCCGAAATGTTCAAATTGACTGCGTGGATGTTGTCAAACAACGTTCCACGTCGGAAGGCTTTTCTCGACAGGCTGCTAATTTCATCGTGGCTGCGAGAAGGAGGTCAACCTTCAAGTCATATAACAACAAGGTTAACAGATTTGCAGACTGGTGTGAAGAAAAGGGTATTGATACCTTTCAATCCACTATTCAGCAAATAGCAGACTTTCTCTGTGAGCTGTTCTTTGCAGGACTAGCTCCGTCACAATTGCTGGATACAAGTCAGCTTTGGCATCAGTTATCCCTTGTCTAGCCAACAGGGATAGTCCAGAGGTGGCCCAGTTAAATGTGATCTTGAAGGGAATGAGCAATCTCTGCCCGAGACAACCGGTAGTCATTCCAGCCTGGAGTCTATCTTTAGTGCTTAATATACTGGCCAAGCACCCTTTCGAACCGTTGCGTTCGGCTAGTCTAAAGCATTTGACTCTAAAGGCGGTCTTTCTATTGGCAGCTTCCTCAGCTAGAAGGCGCAGTGAGATCCATGCGCTTTCGGCAGAGAGGAACCGATTTATTGTTTCTGGAGAAGGTCTGCGTCTTCTGCCAAGAGCAGAGTTTATGTCAAAGAACCAATCTTTGAGATATCCCGGCAAACCGATCATTATACCGAAGTTAACCAGGTTTGATCGTGATGCCAGTGTCTGGTGCCCGGTCCGTGCTTTGACTAAGTACAAGAAACGGACTGACTCGTTACGGTCGAACGATAGACATCTGTGGATCTGCCATAAAAGCCTTATGGCGCCGCATCCATGGATACTATCTCTCGTTGGGTGGTCGAATGCATTCAGACTACTCACGAGATGGCGACTGGGCACCAGGTGCAGGGCGTAAGGGCACACGATGTTAGAGGAATAGCCGCCTCGACCGCCCTTTACAATGGTGTTCCGTTAGAGGACATCATGGCCGTTGCACAATGGCACTGTGAGTCCTCATTTACGGATTACTATATGATGGATGTGTCAGACTCAGCCAATCCACTCGCTTTAGCTGTTTTGAAACGATAGTTAGTGACCACACTGCTTTTCCCCTTTTTTCACTTTGGTAAGAAAAGAACCTAAAGCAGGCATGGTCAAGCGAGAGGATGTCAACCAGATTGTGTCACTGATGGCCGAACCGGTGAATGGTTGGAGGCGGTACGTCTGAAGTCCTGTTATCAGAAGGTAATTCAACAAGTGAGAGTTTTTTGTATTATGTATATGTATCATGTTCATTCATCTTATATATTCATGCTCATTCCCAGGCTAATACAAGCGATATGCAGGGAGTAGTTAACCCTCTTGGCATATTGGTGTTTTCAGGCGAGATACATGTTCGTTAGTTCTCTCCCTTTTCTTAGGAGGAAAAGGGGGGGGGGTGCTGTGACGCGAATGTGATTCGGTTCCGTGAACTTGACGGTCCTTTTAGGTCTCCGTTAGTCAAGTTTGAAGTCTAAAATCTTTCTCCATGGGGCAAAATTAGCATGTATGGCTTGCCCCTTCCCACCAGGTTACTGATCAAATCTGGTGTATATCAGAAGTAACAGAATGGTGAGTATTGATCGAAGGAGAATGCAGGAAATGTCAATTTCCCTTTCTCCGAGATCTAACAACACTCACCATTCTGTTACGGACCTAGCATCCCAGCCCCACGGAGGCAAGCCATAGTTTTCTCTTGTTTGGTGGCTATGCAAACAATATGAGCTCTATGGTAAACGGGTACTCGGCAGTTGGGAGCCGGGTACCCGGTTCCCAGGAGTCGGTAAAGCTTTCTAAGTCTATAATCCTAGAGCCGCTGTCAAGGCCAGCTGTATATCAGAAGTAACAGAATGGTGAGTATTGTTAGATCTCGGAGAAAGGGAAATTGACATTTCCTGCAAACTGTGCCAGTGACCCAAGTGATAAACTGTCCCAGTGACCCAGGTGATAAACTGGCCTGCTGAACCATGTGATAAACTGTCCCAGTGAACCATCTGATAAACTGTCCCAGTGAACCATATGATAAACTGTCCGGGTCGCCCATGTAATAAACTGTCCTAGTGAACTATGTAATACACTGCCTCAGTGAACCATGTAATAAACTTTCCCAGTGAACCATGTGATAAACTTTCCTAGTGAACCATGTGATAAACTGTCCTAGTGAACGATGTGATAAACTGTACTAGTGAACCATGTGATAAACTGCCCTAGTGAACCACGTGATAAAGTTTCCTAGTGAACCATATGATAAACTGCCCTAGTGAACCACGTGCTAAACTTTCCTAGTGAACCACGTGATAAACTCTCGTAGTGAACCATGTGATAAACTGCTCTACTGAACCATAGGATAAACTTTCTTAGTGAATCATGTGATAAACGTTCGCAGTGAACCATATGATAAACTGTGCCAGTGACCCAGGTGATAAACTGTCCCAGTGAACCAGGTGATAAACTGGCCTCCTGAACCATGTGATAAACTGTCCCAGTGAACCATATGATAAACTGTTCCAGTGAACCATGCAATAAACTGTTCCAGTGAACCATGTAATAAACTTTCCTAGTGAATATTGTAAAACACTTTCCTAGTGAACCATGTGATAAACTTTCCTATCGAACCATGTGATAAACTTCCTATTGAACCATTTGATCAACATTTCTATTGAACCATGCGATAAACTTTCTGAGTGAACCACGGGATAAACCTTCCTATTGAACCATTTGATATACTTCCTATTGAACCATGTGATCAACATTCCTATTGAACTATGCGATAAACTTTCCTAGTGAACCACGTGATAAACTTCCCTAATGAACCATGTGATACACTTCCCTATTGGACCATATGATAAACTGTCCTAGTGAACCATGTGATAAGCTTTCCTAGTGAACCATGTGATAAGCTCTAGTGGCGAACCATTTGATAAACTGTCTTAGTGAACCATGTGATACACTCTCGTAGTGAACCATGTGATAAACTGTCCCAGTGAACCATGTGACAAACTGTCCTGGTGAACCATGTGATAAGCTTTCCTAGTGAACCAGGTGATAAACTCTCGTGGCGAATCATGTGATAAACTTTCCTAGTGAACAACGTGATACACCTTCCTAGTGAACCATGTGATAAACTGTCCCAGTGAACAATGGACAAACTGTCCGAGTGACCCATATGATAAACTGTCCCAGTGAACAATATGATAGACTGTCCCAGTGAACCATATGATAAACCTTCCTAGTGAACCACGTGATATACCTTCCTAGTGATCCATGTGATAAACTGTCCCAGTGAACCATGTGACAAACTGTCCGAGAGACCCATGTAATAAACTGTCCTAGTGAACCATCTGATAAACTTTCATGGAGAACATGTGATAAACTGTCCCAGTGAACCAGATGATAAACTGTCCCAGTGAGCCATGTAATAAAGTGTCCTAGTGAACCATGTGATACACTTTCATAGTGAACCATGTGATAAACTGTCCCAGTGAACCATCTGATAAACTGTCCCAGTGTACCATGTGATAATCTGTCCCAGTGAACCATATGATAAACTGTCCCGGTGGCCCATGTAATAAACTGTCCTCGTGAACCAGATGATAAACTGTCTCAGTGAACCATGTAATAAACTGTCCTAGTGAACTATTTAATAAACTAATCCAGTTAACCATGTAATTAACCTTCCCAGTGAACCATGTGATAAACTTTCCTAGTGTACCATGTGATAAACTGTCCCAGTGAACCATGTGATAAACTGTCCTAGTGAAACATATGACAAACTGTCCTAGTGAACCATATGATAAACTGTCCTAGTAAACCATGTAATACACCGTCCTGGTGAACCTCGTGATAAACCGTCCTAGTGAAACATATGACAAACTGTCCTAGTGAACCACGTGATAATCTTTCCGAGTGAACCATGTGATAAACTGTCCTAGTGAACCATATGATAAACTGTCCTAGTGAACCATGTAATAAACCGTCCCGGTGAACCTCGTGATAAACCGTCCTAGTGAAACATATGACAAACTGTCCTAGTGAACCATGTGATAAAATTTCCTAGTGAACCATGTGATAAACTGTTCTAGTGAATCATATGTTAAACTGTCCTAGTGAACCATGTAATAAACTGTCCAGCGAACAAGATGATAAACTGTCCTAGTGAATCATACGATAAACTGTCCCAGTGACCAGTGAACCATGTAATAAACTGTCCTAGTGAACCATGTAATAAACTGTCCCAGTGAATCATGTAATAAACTGTCCCAGTGAACCATATGATATAATGTCCCAGTGAACCATGAAATAAACTGTCCCAGTGAACCATGTAATAAAATGTCCCAGTGGACCATATGATAAACTGCCCCAGTGAACCATATGATAAACTGTCCTAGTGAACCATATGATAACGTGTGCCAGTGACCATGTGA
This sequence comes from Chaetoderma sp. LZ-2023a, assembly GCA_034401795.1. Classification (NCBI taxonomy): domain Eukaryota; kingdom Metazoa; phylum Mollusca; class Caudofoveata; order Chaetodermatida; family Chaetodermatidae; genus Chaetoderma; species Chaetoderma sp. LZ-2023a. Next base: position 99,809,666 of record CM067366.1, read on the forward strand.
TATACTGTCCCAGTGAACCACGTGAAAAACTTTCCTAGTGAACCATGTGATAAATTTATGTTATAAAATGTCCTAGCGAACCATGTGATAAAATGTTTTAGTGAACCATGTGATAAACTGTCCCAGTGAACCATGTGATAAACTGTCCTAGGGAACCATGTGATACACTTTCCTAGTGAACCATGTGATAAACTGTCCTAGTGAACGATGTGATAAACTGTCCTAGTGAACCATGTGATAAACTGCCCTAGTGAACCACGTGATAAAGTTTCCTAGTGAACCATATGATAAACTGCCCTAGTGAACCACGTGCTAAACTTTCCTAGTGAACCACGTGATAAACTCTCGTAGTGAACCATGTGATATACTGCTCTACTGAACCATAGGATAAACTTTCTTAGTGAATCATGTGATAAACGTTCGCAGTGAACCATATGATAAACTGTGCCAGTGACCCAGGTGATAAACTGTCCCAGTGAACCATATGATAAACTGTTCCAGTGAACCATGCAATAAACTGTTCCAGTGAACCATGTAATAAACTTTCCTAGTGAATATTGTAATAAACTTTCCTAGTGAACCATGTGATAAACTTTCTGAGTGAACCACGGGATAAACCTTCCTATTGAACCATTTGATATACTTCCTATTGAACCATGTGATCAACATTCCTATTGAACTATGCGATAAACTTTCCTAGTGAACCACGTGATAAACTTCCCTAATGAACCATGTGATACACTTCCCTATTTGACCATATGATAAACTGTCCTAGTGAACCATGTGATAAGCTTTCCTAGTGAACCATGTGATAAGCTCTCGTGGCGAACCATGTGATAAACTGTCTTAGTGAACCATGTGATACACTCTCGTAGTGAACCATGTGATAAACTGTCCCAGTGAACCATGTGACAAACTGTCCTGGTGAACCATGTGATAAGCTTTCCTAGTGAACCAGGTGATAAACTCTCGTGGCGAATCATGTGATAAACTTTCCTAGTGAACCACGTGATACACCTTCCTAGTGAACCATGTGATAAACTGTCCCAGTGAACAATGTGACAAACTGTCCGAGTGACCCATATGATAAACTGTCCCAGTGAACAATATGATAGACTGTCCCAGTGAACCATATGATAAACCTTCCTAGTGAACCACGTGATATACCTTCCTAGTGATCCATGTGATAAACTGTCCCAGTGAACCATGTGACAAACTGTCCGAGTGACCCATGTAATAAACTGTCCTAGTGAACCATCTGATAAACTTTCATGGAGAACATGTGATAAACTGTCCCAGTGAACCAGATGATAAACTGTCCCAGTGAGCCATGTAATAAAGTGTCATAGTGAACCATGTGATACACTTTCATAGTGAACCATGTGATAAACTGTCCCAGTGAACCATCTGATAAACTGTCCCAGTGTACCATGTGATAATCTGTCCCAGTGAACCATATGATAAACTGTCCCGGTGGCCCATGTAATAAACTGTCCTCGTGAACCAGATGATAAACTGTCTCAGTGAACCATGTAATAAACTGTCCTAGTGAACTATTTAATAAACTAATCCAGTGAACCATGTAATTAACCTTCCCAGTGAACCATGTGATAAACTTTCCTAGTGTGCCATGTGATAAACTGTCCCAGTGAACCATGTGATAAACTGTCCTAGTGAACCATATGATAAACTGTCCTAGTAAACCATGTAATAAACCGTCCCGGTGAACCTCGTGATAAACCGTCCTAGTGAAACATATGACAAACTGTCCTAGTGAACCACGTGATAATCTTTCCGAGTGAACCATGTGATAAACTGTCCTAGTGAACCATATGATAAACTGTCCTAGTGAACCATGTAATAAACCGTCCCGGTGAACCTCGTGATAAACCGTCCTAGTGAAACATATGACAAACTGTCCTAGTGAACCATGTGATAAAATTTCCTAGTGAACCATGTGATAAACTGTTCTAGTGAATCATATGTTAAACTGTCCTAGTGAACCATGTAATAAACTGTCCAGTGAACCAGATGATAAACTGTCCTAGTGAATCATACGATAAACTGTCCCAGTGACCAGTGAACCATGTAATAAACTGTCCTAGTGAACCATGTAATAAACTGTCCCAGTGAACCATGTAATAAACTGTCCCAGTGAACCATATGATATAATGTCCCAGTGAACCATGTAATAAAATGTCCCAGTGGACCATATGATAAACTGCCCCAGTGAACCATATGATAAACTGTCCTAGTGAACCATATGATAACGTGTGCCAGTGACCATGTGATATACTGTCCCAGTGAACCACGTGAAAAACTTTCCTAGTGAACCATGTGATAAATTTATGTGATAAAATGTCCTAGCGAACCATGTGATAAAATGTTTTAGTGAACCATGTGATAAGCTGTCCCAGTGAACCATGTGATATACTGTCCTAGGGAACCATGTGATAAACTGTCCTAGTGAACCATGTGATAAACTGTCCTAGTGAACCATGTGATAAGCTGTCCTTGTGAACCATGTGATAAACTGTTACAGTGAACCATGTGATAAACTGTCTCAGTGAACCATGTGATAAACTTTCATGGAGAACATGTGATAAACTGTCCCAGTGAACCAGATGATAAACTGTCCCAGTGAACAATATGATAGACTGTCCCAGTGAACCATATGATAAACCTTCCTAGTGAACCACGTGATATACCTTCCTAGTGATCCATGTGATGAACTGTCCCAGTGAACCATGTGACAAACTGTCCGAGTGACCCATGTAATAAACTGTCCTAGTGAACCATCTGATAAACTTTCATGGAGAACATGTGATAAACTGTCCCAGTGAACCAGATGATAAACTGTCCCAGTGAGCCATGTAATAAAGTGTCCTAGTGAACCATGTGATACACTTTCATAGTGAACCATGTGATAAACTGTCCCAGTGAACCATCTGATAAACTGTCCCAGTGTACCATGTGATAATCTGTCCCAGTGAACCATATGATAAACTGTCCCGGTGGCCCATGTAATAAACTGTCCTCGTGAACCAGATGATAAACTGTCTCAGTGAACCATGTAATAAACTGTCCTAGTGAACTATTTAATAAACTAATCGAGTGAACCATGTAATTAACCTTCCCAGTGAACCATGTGATAAACTTTCCTAGTGTACCATGTGATAAACTGTCCCAGTGAACCTCGTGATAAACCGTCCTAGTGAAACATATGACAAACTGTCCTAGTGAACCACGTGATAATCTTTCCGAGTGAACCATGTGATAAACTGTCCTAGTGAACCATATGATAAACTGTCCTAGTGAACCATGTAATAAACCGTCCCGGTGAACCTCGTGATAAACCGTCCTAGTGAAACATATGACAAACTGTCCTAGTGAACCATGTGATAAAATTTCCTAGTGAACCATGTGATAAACTGTTCTAGTGAATCATATGTTAAACTGTCCTAGTGAACCATGTACTAAACTGTCCAGTGAACCATACGATAAACTGTCCTAGTGAATCATACGATAAACTGTCCCAGTGACCAGTGAACCATGTAATAAACTGTCCTAGTGTACCATGTAATAAACTGTCCTAGTGAACCATGTAATAAACTGTCCAGTGAACCAGATGATAAACTGTCCTAGTGAATCATACGATAAACTGTCCCAGTGACCAGTGAACCATGTAATAAACTGTCCTAGTGAACCATATAATAAACTGTCCCAGTGAACCATGTAATAAACTGTCCCAGTGAACCATATGATATAATGTCCCAGTGAACCATGAAATAAAATGTCCCAGTGGACCATATGATAAACTGCCCCAGTGAACCATATGATAAACTGTCCTAGTGAACCATATGATAAACTGCCCCAGTGAACCATATGATAAACTGTCCTAGTGAACCATATGATAACGTGTGCCAGTGACCATGTGATATACTGTCCCAGTGAACCACGTGAAAAACTTTCCTAGTGAACCATGTGATAAATTTATGTGATAAAATGTCCAAGCGAACCATGTGATAAAATGTTTTAGTGAACCATGTGATAAACTGTCACAGTGAACCATGTGATAAACTGTCCTAGGGAACCATGTGATAAACTGTCCTAGTGAACCATGTGATAAACTTTCCTAGTGAACCATGTGATAAGCTGTCCTTGTGAACCATGTGATAAACTGCCCCAGTGAACCATATGATAAACTGTCCTAGTGAACCATATGATAACGTGTCCCAGTGACCATGTGATATACTGTCCCAGTGAACCACGTGAAAAACTTTCCTAGTGAACCATGTGATAAATTTATGTGATAAAATGTCCTAGCGAACCATGTGATAAAATGTGTTAGTGAACCATGTGATAAACTGTCCCAGTGAACCATGTGATATACTGTCCTAGGGAACCATGTGATAAACTGTCCTAGTGAACCATGTGATAAACTGTCCTAGTGAACCATGTGATAAGCTGTCCTTGTGAACCATGTGATAAACTGTTACAGTGAACCATGTGATAAACTGTCTCAGTGAACCATGTGATAAACTTTCATGGAGAACATGTGATAAACTGTCCCAGTGAATCAGATGATAAACTGTCCCAGTGAGCCATGTAATAAAGTGTCCTAGTGAACCATGTGGTAAACTTTCATAGTGAACCATGTGATAAACTGTCCCAGTGAATCATCTGATAAACTGTCCCAGTGTACCATGTGATAATCTGTCCCAGTGAACCATATGATAAACTGTGCCGGTGGCCCATGTAATAAACTGGCCTCGTGAACCAGATGATAAACTGTCTCAGTGAACCATGTAATAAACTGTCCTAGTGAACTATGTAATAAACTGCTCCAGTGAACAATGTAATTAACCTTCCCAGTGAACCATGTGATAAGCTTTCCTAGTGAACCATGTAATAAACTGTCCTAGTGAACCATGTGATAAACTGTCACAGGGAACCATGTGATAAACTGCCCTAGGGAACCACGTGATAAACTTTCCTAGTGAACCATATGATAAACTCTCGTAGTGAACCATGTGATAAACTGATCCACTGAACCATAGGATAAACCTTCCTAGTAAACCATGTGATAAACTTTCGCAGTGAACCATATGATAAACTGTCCTAGTGAACCATATGATAAACTGTGCCAGTGACCCAGGTGATAAACTGTCCCAGTGAACCAGGTGATAATCTGGCCTGCTGAACCATGCGATAAACTGTCCCAGTGGACCATCTGACAAACTGTCCCAGTGAACCATATGATAAACTGTCCCGGTGGCCCATGTAATAAACTGTCCTCGTGAACCAGATGATAAACTGTCTCAGTGAACCATGTAATAAACTGTCCTAGTGAACTATGTAATACACTGCCTCAGTGAACTATGTAATAAACTTTCCCAGTGAACCATGTGATAATCTTTCCTAGTGAACCATGTGATAAACTCTCCTAGTGAACCATGTGATAAACTCTCCTAGTGAACCATGTGATACACTCTCGTAGTGAACCATGTGATAAACTGTCCCAGTGAACCATGTGACAAACTGTCCTGGTGAACCATGTGATAAGCTTTCCTAGTGAACCATGTGATAAACTCTCGTGGCGAATCATGTGATAAACTTTCCTAGTGAACCACGTGATACACCTTCCTAGTGAACCATGTGATAAACTGTCCCAGTGATCAATGTGACAAACTGTCCGAGTGACCCATATGATAAACTGTCCCAGTGAACAATATGATAGACTGTCCCAGTGAACCATATGATAAACCTTCGTAGTGAACCACGTGATATACCTTCCTAGTGATCCATGTGATAAACTGTCCCAGTGAACCATGTGACAAACTGTCCAAGTGACCCATGTAATAAACTGTCCTAGTGAACCATGTAATAATCTGTCTCAGTGAACCATGTGATATACTGTCCCAGTGACCCATGTAATAAACTTTCCTAGTGAACCATGTGATAACCTGTCCCAGTCAACCATGTGATATACTGTCCCAGTGAACCACGTGATAGCCCTTTCTAGTGAACCACGTGATAAACTTTCCTAGTGAACCATGTGATAAACTCTCCTAGTGAACCATGTGATAAACGGTCCTAGTGAATCAGGTGATAAACTCGCATAGTGAACCATATGATAAACTTCCCTATTGGACCATGTGATAAACTGTCCTAGTGAACCATGTGATAAACTTTCCTAGTGAACCAGATGAAAAACGTTCCTATTGAACCATGTAGAAATTTCCTATTGAACCATGTGATAAACTTACTATTGAACCATGTGATACTCTTTCCCATTGCACCATGTGATAAATTATCCTAGTGAACCATATGATAAACCTGACTAAGCTCCATCCATGCTCAGCCCGGGTTGTGATCGATCAATCCTCGAACGCACTAACTGTCAATTTCCAGACAACTATACAGGTAAGTTTTTGAATATTTTGAAAATAATTTGACTCAGTGTTGCCGGTATTTTAATATATATGACTTCAAAACACATAAATTACTATATATGAAAAGTTATACATACACCGTTCAAAATTCAATCAGGATGCAAACAGTTGAACACCGTACACCTGACAGACTTTCAACCGACTGTCCCAAGCACTAGGAAATGATCATGCCCGTTACCTTGCAGTTCATTCTCAACCCAAGCCCATTCCTTTCAACAAAGACACAGACACCGCTACTCCAAGCGCAAACAATTCTTACACACACGTAGCTGTGTACATAAAATATTGTAGCGAAAATGGAGAAAAAACTGCTGCAATGATTTATCGCGAATTTTGAATTCAGATCGTGACACCTATGTACCTATGCTACCTATCCTACCCCACCTATCTCCTACCCTACCCTGTTGCTATTCCAGCCGGCTGGTGTGTGCGTGTGTGTGTGTGTGTGTGTGTCTGTGGTGCTTTGACCTTGCCCTCGGGGATGTCGTGGTGGGTCTTTATCTAACCTGGTCATATTACCCCGGCCCTAGTGTCTTACCTAGTTTTTCGAAATTTCAGGTAAGTTCTAGCGAGGTCTTTTGAGCGGATTTGAACCCCATTCTGCAGGCTGGGAACACTATGCAATTCAAACTCTATCAACTCTATTGATAGACCCACCGCAACACCATTAAAATCTTGACTCTTAGTACATTTTATCTCTGAGCATTGTGAAATCGCTGTTACTGAGTTATCTCGAAGTGACGTCAAGTTCTAGAGTGAGCCGATCCTGATAGCGCTGTTACTGCATTATCTCGAAGTGACGTCAAGATCTAGAGTGAGTCGAGCCTGATAGCGCAGCAACACAGCAATGTGTGAACACATGTGTTATTAGCAAATGGTAAACATGTCTACAATTACTCTTTATCCGTTACCCGAGAAGCATGACATCACGTCAAGACCAACTCGCACAGTCACATAAAACCCATGATTGCAGACCACAGACCCTCGACTGGGCCAAAGTCAAGCATAGTAGTTTATTTAGCTCACCTGCTGTGCGTTAACACCCAATTAGACACAGAATCGATAATGTTATACCACGTGTGAACGCACAACCATACATTACGTGTAAACACTCAAACACTCAACTACGTGTAAACGCTCATCTACAACCAATATTATACACAATGGGCTGGCCTGAAGAGGCATGCATGATGTAGGCTGTGCGGCGCGACGAGAAAAAGTACCCGGGCTATTGCGTGATATGGGCAACTATGCAGATCGAAATCTTGAGAAATGAAGAAGCTCAGGGATCCCAATATTCCGCTCATCATTTCTACTAACATGCCTTACGTGTAGCGGACGTTATCCGATGACTGTGATAGCGATGGACAAACTCTTCAAGTATATGGATTAACGTGATGTGGCTGCTGCTATCGAGTTGGGACAAGAGTGGGAACAAGAAATGCAGTGATCCCTCACCCCACCACCTCACAATGCGCGCCCTACTCCCACGTATCACATCAGCTTGACCACATCTCACACAAACACACGACGGACCACCCACAGGTTTTTCAGGTACTGAGCGCCTTTTGATCAACAACACATAATAGGGTCTGAACGCCCATTTAGAGACAAGCATCCACTATCACATCGACTCGATGGACCACCGACAGGTACTGATCGCCTTGTAATAAACCACACATAATAGGATCTGAACGGCCATTTAGAGACAGGCATCCACAGTGATATACATCATGATTACAGTTGCAAAGCTTCGCGATGTTGCAAAGCAATTCGGCCTTAGATTAGCCTCTAAGGCCAAGAAAGTTGACCTGCTCCAGATGATCAGACAGGCCCGTGGTAAGGAGTGGCAGAAGTGACTCTCTCGAGCAATGAAGACCGGAAGGTTTCCAGCGCTTACTAAAGATAATCCTTGGAATCCCCACAAGAAAGCGCAGTGGATCCGTGAGCTTCGTCAGTTGGACGAGGAGGTGACTGATAGCTTGCGAGGCAAGACTGTAGCGAGGCAGATGGTGGACCATCCACTGGAGCACTTACCTCTCCTATGCAGGATCACTAAGCGAGTGATGAGGGGGCCGAGGTCTGAACCCTTAGCCCGGAGCATCAGACGAGAAGGCGAACACGTTCTCGACCAGCGTCTCGGCGAAAGGGAGACAGAGGATAGAGAACGCCGGTCAGTACGCTGGACATTCTTCAGAGGACTAGAAGGAGACCTCAGAGGCCAGATCATGCAAAAGCTCCAACAGACTGTCCAGAATGCCTTCTACCTCCGCTACACCCATACCTATCGCATCCATCAAATCGAAGATGGTAGGGTGAGGCTCTTCCACAAGAATGCCCAAGTGGCTGCACGCTATAGGAGCAGCTCAGGACTGGGTGGCAGCATGAGAGCAAAACCCGCCTGGACATAGACAATATCGATTGACCCAACACCAAGTGGGCTTTCATTCGATCAATCAACGTTGAGGTCAATGCTGTCATCGACCGCCAACCTCTGCTTGGGACAGGCCCCCTCCCAGACTGGCTACGACAGAAGAAGAGTATGACTGCCCTCGACATCTACAGGGACAACATGTGTCTCTGGAGATGTCTAGCAGTCCAGCGAGGAGCGAGAGATGATAGAAGTACAGCTCTTGCACGAGAGCTTGCCACACAGTTCTACGGCAAGACAGTGACAGTAGCTGATGTCCGCAAGACCTCGCTGGATCAGCTGGACAAGGTAGAGTTCTTCGCCAAGATCGGGATTCGCGCGTATGAACCAACTGAAGAGGGCACTTGGCACTTGATCAGGCAAGCAGCTCACTACCGTCACACCATGACCATCTGAGTGTGGGACTGTAGCTCGCCGGGTAGTGTCGGCCGTTCCGTTGTAGTATGTGGACTCGCCGTGCCGCAAGTGCACGATGAATGATGACGCTGGTTAGCATCCGGTCTCGGGGTGATGGACCTTGTACGAGACTGCCCTGCGGGAAACAAAAACTGGCTCCAAAGGCCCGTGGAACTCAATCGCTCTGGTGCAGCCATGCGACCACCGTGGCGAACATTAAACACAACTGTCTCATCCCAAGAATTTGTGTCACCAGTATGCCTGTCCATAGCAATTTCGTGATCTATGGACTTACAAGATTTGATTTGGTGACCTAAAAATATAAGTCTATACAATGAGTTTACCTAAACAATTATAAATATGCTAGATAATACTGCAGTAAGAGCATACGAAAATACGAGACATAGAGACAGGTAGATGAACTTTTAAACATGGGGCTCCCGGAAGTACCACACAGACTCGTAGGTCCACAGAGGTATCCCGACAAGGGAGGCTCCCATACACGAGACTTAGCTATTTAACTTAATATAAGTTATTATACGTCTAAGCTGAAAGAAAGAAGGTTATTTTAGACGAAAAGTGATGTGCCTCGAGTGAACAATATGATAAACAGTCCTAGTCGAACATATGATAAACTGTCCCAGTGAACCATATGATAAACTGTCCTAGTGAACCATGTGATAAACTGTCCCAGTGAACCATATGATAAACTGTCCAAGTGAACCAAATGATAAACTGTCCTAGTGGACCATGTGATAAGCTGTCCTAGTGAACAATATGATAAACTGTCCTAGTGGACCATGTGATAAACTTTCCTATTGAACCATGTGATAAACTGTCCCAGTAAACCATGTAATAAACTCTCCCAGTGAACCATGTGATAAACTGTCCCAGTGAACCGTGTAATAAACTGTCCCAGTGAACCTCGTGATAAACTTTCCTAGTGAAACATATGATAAACTGTCCTAGTGAACCATGTGATAAACTGTCCCAGTGAACCATGTAATAAACTGTCCCCGTGAACCATATGATAAACTGTCCCAGTGAACCATGTGATAAACTGTCCCAGTGACCCATGTAATAAACTGTCCTGGTGAACTATGTAATACACTGTCCCAGTGAACCATGTGATAAACTGTCCCAGTGAACCATGTAATAAACTGTCCTAGTGAACTATGTAATACACTGTCCCAGTGAACCATGTGATAAACTGTCCCAGTAAACCATATGATAAACTGTCCCAGTGAACCATATGATAAACTGTCCCAGTGAACCATATGATAAACTGTCCCAGTGAAACATATGATAAACTGTCCCAGTGACCCATGTGATAAACTGTCCCAGTGACCCATGTGATAAACTGTCCCAGTGAACCATGTGATAAATTGTCCCTGTGAACCGTGTAATAAACTTTCCTAGTGAACCATGTGATAAACTTTCCTATTGAACAATGTGATAAACTTACGATTGAACCATGTGATCAACATTTCTATTGAACCATGCGATAAACTTTCCTAATGAACCATGTGATAAACTTTCCTAGTGAACAATGTGATACACTTCCCTATTTACCCATGTGATAAACTGTCCTAGTGAACCATGTGATAAACTTTCCCAGTGAACCATATGAAAAACGTTCCTATTGAACCATGTGAGAAATTTCCTATTGAACCATGTGATAAACTATCCTAGTGAACCATATGATAAACTTGACTAAGCTCGATCCATGCTCAGCCCGTGTTGTTTTCGATCAATCCTCGAACGCATTAACTATCAATTTCCAGAAAACTATACAGGTAAGTTTTGGATATTTTGAAACTAATTTGACTGAGTGCTGCTGTTGCCTATGGCAGCAACAGCGCCAGCCAAGTCAAATTAGTTTCAAAATATTCAAAAGAATATTTATTAAATATCAAAGACATACAATTCGTACAACAATGTTTACTCCGTTTTCATTTATGCGGTCATGATGTCATCCTACATGGCACGTAGTTGATTATGACGTTGTATGTTGGGGCATAAACTGGAAAGGTCCATTGTTGTATAGCAATGCTTCACTACTCAACATATATGACCTAGTGTCCTCTATGTGATTATTATTGTCATAAGTAATATATAATTCAGTTCATGGAAATATTAAGCGAATCTAATGGACCTTTCCACTTTTAGCTATACCCCGCCCATCTCAATCTAAGCTACACCCACACCACGTCCGTGTTGGGATCGATCCCTGACTATCAATTTCCAGAAAACTATACAGGTTAGCTGTTGAATATTTTGAAATTACTTTGACTGGGCGCTATTGTTGCCTACAGCAGCAACAGCGCCCAGTGAAATTAGTTTTAAAATATTCAACAGAATGTTTATTAAAAAGTAAAGACATACAATTCGTACAACGTGTTGGACTATTAAGAGTTAAAGACTGGCCAAATAGAAAGTTTTATGAGGTCATCCTACATTCCGTTTAGATGATTATGATGTCATATGACGTCAGATTATAGATGGATACTCTGGAAATGTAAATTATGGGGATTCGTTAGTGAATTGGAAACTCCTTCAGTACATGACGTCTCTCGTTGTCGTGGTGCGTGGTGGCAGTTGTCGTGGAAGTGGTACTCACAACAAGTATCCGTGTTTTAATGGATGGATCGGATCTGTCACTCAAATATATGACGTCATAATCAACGACGTCACATGTAGGCTGACATCACAATAAAAATACATAATTAATGACGTATCTAACCATGTCATGAACATTGATAAGCCTGTCAAATGTAAGTCTTTGATGGATTTACTATCTAGTAAAGGTTTTGTTGACTATTTTGAAGCTAATTTGACTGGACGCTGTTTCTGCCATAGGCAACAACACCCAGTTAAATTATCTTAAACATATTCAACAGGTTACTGTATAGTTACCTTGAAAATGGGATTCTGATGATCCAGGGTTCAAGGTAGAGAAATCGATCCCATAACCCGCAAAAAGTGGGAGGAGCTTAGCTAGAAATGGGCGGGGCATATATAGAAATAGATCCCTATATTGAGAAGAGTGAAGCACAACGAAAACAAATGAGCGATTTATTCATTATTCCATGCTCCCATCGTTACAATAGAGAGTTCCAATCTGTTACTCAAGAATCTGACGTCTCAATCCAAATGACATAGGCCGGGAATGAAAAGGACAAAAGTCGGTTAGGAAAGTGTCTGAATTACATGGTGTTGATGAATTTACAATTTAATAAACATTCTGTTGACCATTTCCAAAACTGTTGGTCTCGGATTTATTTACGAACACCAACCAATAATGAACCGAGGCGAGAGCTACCGTATACCAGCGGGTTATCAATCAATGCTGTCACGTGACTCCACAAGACCTGACCAGAGTGACGGAGCCAGCGACCGACCGTCAGTTAGTGCTAATGAAGTGACCGAGATGGTCACGATAGCTACACTCAAACAATTTCTACATCTCTGAGAGTTAACTAATTTTTCTTTATTATATTCTGTTGAATATTTCGAGACTAATCTGATCTGGATTGGTTGTTGTTGCGACATAGGCTGCAATAGGCAGCAACATACTCAACTACATCACCCGTAGGCTAACGTCATAGTCAATCATGTCATGAATAACGTAATTCACCTTTCCAGAATATCTATCATATGACGTCATAATCAACTACGTGATGTATAGAATGACATCGTAATGAATGACGTCATGAATGACGTCGATAAGTACGCCACGAACGCATATTTGAAGACGGTCTATGCGTTGTTGTAGAAATTGTTTGCTTTTACTATTTAATAAATATTCTGTTGAATATTTTGAAACTAATTTGACTGGACGCTGTTGTGATGCCATAGGCAGCAACAGCACCCAGTCAAATTAGTTACAAAATATTCAACGGCTTCCCTGTATAGTTTTCAGGAAATTGATAGTTAGGGCATTCGTGGATCGATCAATCCCACCACGGCGAGGTGTGGGTGGAGCTTAGCTAATGATGGGCGGGGAATAGTTCGTCGTAAACGCTAATAGTTTGTCAACCTGTACGAATTGTATGTCTTTACCATTAAATAAACATTCTGCCATAGCCAGCAACATCACCCAGTCAAATTAGTTTCAAAATATACAACAGATTACCAGTATAGTTTTCTGGAAATTGTGATTCAGGGAGTAGGGATCGATCGGTTTAAAGACGAGCGAAACGTGGGTCGGGCTTAGTTAGAGATGGGCGGGGCATAGCTAAAACTGGATTCATCCATTGCTACATTGATATGCTGGCAGATCAGAAGACTGAGAAGTAAAGTAAAGTAGACGTATTTACAGACAAATCAAGTTTATCAGCAGAAATATCCATGTCAAAGTGAGAGTAAGCCTTCCATCTGTACACTGCAGGGGTCCATTCTAGATATGTCCCGCCCATTACTAATTAAGCCCAGCACACTTTACACGCGTATTGAAATAGATTTGTAGTTTTAAAACCTGAATTCCCAGAATCCAAAGTTTAAGGTAATTATATAGGTACCCTGTTGAATATTTTTTGAATTTATTTGAGTGTGAGTTGTTGCTGCCTATGGCAGCAACAACCCCAACTCAGATTAGTTTCAAAATATTCGGTGGAATGTTCGTAAAATTGTAAATTAATCAAATACACACAATTTGGACACTTTCCGTTACGGGCTTTTCCAGTTGCATACATACGTCATATTGCTTATGACATTAACGAGCAAGTGACCTATTTGATTATGACGTTAGAAGCTGGATTCGCAGATCGTATCTTTCCATTGCTCGTTCTGTCAAAATTTGGGAAATTATTATTTTAAATTATTGAGCTGTTTAGCGTATTTAACAGTGTGTGGTGGAATATTGACGCCTGAACACCTTTCCATCTTCAGATAAGCGAAGATTGTAGTTATAATGTAAGGGATTGTGACGTCATTATTTAACTTGAGCGACATTCAACTGTAAATTTAGTAATTATATTTGTGAAAATAGATAATGCGCTTGGACAAGGAATATTTAGATGTTAGGTGCACATCATGGGATAGTTGACTATTTCCCATCTGTAGTCGTGTAAGTCACTTACTACTAGTTTACAAATGTTTTCGCGGCTTCTCTTTCTCAGCCCTTCCAATCATAGCTACTCGTAATGACCAGAATCACACGAATAGAGGATTAACAACCATTCCATACTTTCTACTTGCGCCTTACATCACTAAAAGGGACGTTTAATTTTATGGAAGTTTTTCCAAACTCACAATTCCACTCATCCAGCCACGATCACTACACATGCCTGATTTCATTCTACGATGCCATCCATCACACCCCTATTACATATGATAGTAGTAGTTTATTTCCACAATAGACCATCGGTCCTTGAGTGTACAGTGGTACAATTATTATTGGCGCATAACTAGGAAAACATATGTATGTACAGACTCAAACACACGTACGTGCATGCACACGCACACGCACACGCACACGCACACGCACACGCACACGCACACGCACGGGCACGCACGCACACACGGGCAAGCAAGCACACACACGCACGCGCACGCACACGCACACGCGCACGCACACGCGCATACCCACCCACCGTCATACACGTACACACGCACACGCACATACACAACACACACACACATTCACTTACATAAATGCTTGCATATACACACACATACATTTATACATGTATACGCAAATATATAATCATTGTAAATAATATATAATATAAACATCAATGTAAATATATAAATTGCGCAAAGTTTACAGGTTTATTTACATAAAGGTGTACTTAATGCATTTATGAATAGACATCAGAACGTATAATGACAATGTGGCAATAATAAGCATAATCACTTTAACATCTGGTTGACAACGTACTAATGTGTGTGTTTGGACATTTCGAACTTGCATGAAGGTACAGGAACTGATATACATTAGCCATTAACCTTTTAATAACTATATTTCTTCAAAAGATTGTAATGTTTACTTATTGAATGCCCATTTGCAGGCCATGAGAAACCCACTCTTGAAAATCTACCACCGGAATGACTGGCTCGGTTATCGTTTTTAGTTTTGGCCGCCTTCGTCGTGAAAGGGTTAAGAGACGGGATGAGGCTAGACCAAAGTCAATTTTCTCACTGAAACGGTGCCTAAGGGAAGGCTAATCAACGGCGTGTACGTGTTGGTTGAGTAGGGTTTGGTGGGTGGGGTGGTGGTGATGGTGGTGGTGGCGGCGGCGGCGGCGGCGGCGGCGACGGTGGTTGAGGTCGGTTTGGCTTGCTTATTTATTCCCCACTGAACGCAGTTTGTTGTTATCTTAAACGTTTTATAGTACGAAACCCAGCTATCACTATACGAATGAACAGATTCCCGAGGCGAACATTAAGAAAATACCTGACCCTTAATGCCTTAATTTGGTCAAGAAAATCTTTTTTTTAGCTTTTGATTGTGTATTTGCAGGCTAAGAAAAGACTGGGGTTTTTTTAATTTACCAAAGGAAGGACTTACGGTTATCAAGCCAGTCATTCCACTGGTAAATTTTCAAAAATATTAATATACTGCCCTGCAAATGGACATTCCTCAAGACCACCAGAGACTATTTTTTGGACGATTTTGGCGTAGATGAAAGGGTTAATAAATACCTCTTGTCGAACTAACAAGCCACGTCTTTGTCCTGTGTGTCCTCGCCGAGGGATGAGATTTAGGCCAATAAGCGTAGGCAATCGTTATTACAAACCAGTATAGCGTAACCGGGGTTTCTGATGATCTGCTTCGGTAGCGCACGGGTATTGATGTACCGAGTAATTTATTATGATTTGTGTTACACGTTTATGTGTCCATAGCAGTAAAATCATTTTCAAAATATTCCGCCTATAGCTTACCTGCATAATTACCTTGAAATTGAAATTCTGGGAATTCATAGTTAAAGCTATATAAATCGATTCCATGAGGCGTACAGAGGCGGCGGAGGTTAGTTGGAAATGGACGTGACATTGCTAAAAATGGATCCTCTATTATGTTTTTATGACCCTTCGGATTACGAGAAATTGCATTTCAGAGCATTTCGGTTTCAAAATTTTCTGTGAGGCTACTGGATAGGCTATGACGCTGACTGATCTCAGAGATCGTGGATATGGGTTAGTTACCCCATACCTAAGAAACCGCCTGTGTGCGTAGGCTACACCTGATCGGAGAAACCGCTGCCGTGTGTCGGCTAACCCTGAAACCACATGTGTAGGTAGGCTAACCCAGACCTAAGAAATTACAGCTGTTGGTAGGCTATCCCTCATCCCAGAACTTGATGTTGTGGGTATATGCTCGCACTTATTCCAGAAACTGCAGGTGTGGTTAGACTACCTCTTATTCCAGAAATTGCAGGCATTGGTGGGCTACCCCTGGTTCCATAAATTGCAGTCGTGTAGCCGTGTGTATGCTGCCCCTGAATCACATGTGTATGTAGGCTACACCTGATCCCAGGAATTGCGGTTGTAGGTAGGCTTCCACTTATGCAAGAAATCGCAGGAGTAGTTAGACTACACCTTATTCTAGAAATCGCATGTATAGGTAGGCTACACCTGATCCGAGAAACCGCAGCTGTGGGTAGGCTACCCCTGACCCACAGGTGTAGGTAGGTTACCCCTGACCCACAGGTGTAGGTAGGCTACCCCTGACCCACAGGTGTAGGTAGGTTAACCCTGACCCACAGGTGTAGGTAGGTTAACCCTGACCCACAGGTGTAGGTAGGTTAACCCTGACCCACAGGTGTAGGTAGGCTACCCCTGCGCCATATGTGTAAGTAGGCTACCCCTGACCCACAGGTGTAGGTAGGTTAACCCTGACCCACAGGTGTAGGTAGGTTAACCCTGACCCACAGGTGTAGGTAGGCTACCCCTGACCCACAGGTGTAGGTAGGTTAACCCCGACATAGGAAATTACAGCTGTTGGTAGTCTATCCTTGATCCCAAAGATTGCAGTTGTGGGTAGGCTACCACTTATGCCTGAAATCGCAGGTGTGGTTAGACTAACCAATATTCTGGAAATCACAGGTGTTGGTAGACCCCTCGCTGAATCACAGGTGTCAGTAGGCTGTCCCTGATCCCATAGATCGCAGTTGTGGGAAAGCTACCCCTGCCCTCACCCCCCCCCACCAGATAGCAGTTGTTGGTAGGCTACACTTGATCAGACAAATCTCATGTTTGAATATATGCTACTCACACACAAACGTTCCGGTAATAGGTTGCGTGCGCGAGAGTCCATGCCAACGTGGATAAACCAGTGTGTAGGCCGCATCACGGCAGTTTTCAAAATCATCCCTTGTGTTCTCTATGAGGGCATTCATAGGGCACACACATGTAGCCACATATCAATAACACGGATATGTGTATATTAATAAACACACATGCATACACACAGATCCGGGTTGAATGCAGAATAAGACTGACGTCATTCTGGTTGGATTATCTTTATATCTGATAACAAATAGCTAGAGTTTATTCATCTTCATCTTATATAGCACGACGCTTCTGGTAGTGAAATTAAACCCTCTTCTTTCAACGTCATTCTACAATGGTCAAGCCAGCCAATACAGCCTCGGCAGTGGTCAGATGGCATAACCAGTAATGGATAAATACCGTGTACCAGTCTGGAGTGCAATATCACCGAGTTTATTGAGTATAGGCTTTCTATATTAGCATAATTTATCAGAGATTGCCGCTATAATATTGGGGATACGTTCTATATTCCGTGAACAGGGTCATAATGAGTACTATGTTTATATTTCTTTTTGAAATAGAAATGATAAACAGGATGTGTTTCGATTATAATAGCTTATAAACACCACCCCCCCCCCCCCCCCCCGCATGACGGAGAAATGAATTCAGGTCGCCAGGATGTGAGATTAACCACAATTAATATATTGGCCAACGTAATCATTTTACTCCCTATATAAGACACTGTTATGGGTGACAGGCAAGTATAAGTACTTTGAAGGCAATAACGAGCATAGCAGATTCTGCCACCTCGGAGTTTTAAGGTAAGATAGCATTATATTAGTATTACTGTATTCTACGGCTGTACCAGTAGAAACATCATACAGCTGCAATCAGTCCTTCTTCGCATTTGACCACTCTGTTTTGTCTTCAACAAAAATCTTTACCTTCCTCACGTCCATTCTTGATCTGAGTGTACAGAGTCCTGCTTTCTGGAGGTCACCTCGTAGCACGCTTAGCAGATTTATGCAATGACGTCCTCCCCTAGCTTTGCATTTGCTGGCTCCCAGTAGAGAGAATTCCAATGCTATGTGTTCTCGTGTGTCTTCTGGCTTGTTTAGCCCATGACCAAACATGGGCCATCTTTGCTGGGCGACATTTACAGACAGCGGCGAGGTATTACACATCTTGTACATTGCATCGTTGGAAATTCCATCTCCAGTGCCATACCCAGTATGTACACTGGGATGGGTGTGGTGGGGTGGGTGGGGGTGGTCTTGTGGAATTTTCCCGCACGGATTTCAATGCAGCAGTAAGGTAACAGGGAAAAAGCAGATAAGACCATCTCCCTGTGGGGAGTCAATTGATGTCCAAAAATCTGCAGACGTCACTGTCATGACTCATACTCTCAGCTTGGTGTCCGCAAGCAGTAGTCTCACTAGTCGCAGCTCATCCTGATTGCAACTGGCCTGGTGCAGTACATCTTGGTTAGTTGAGCGTTTAATTGTGTCGGAGGCTCGTAACATGGCAATGCCGATGTTGTGGAAATCCCAGTGCTTGGACATGACTACTGAGACAAGCATACTTTGAGCCCATGCACTGTCTGTGCAGCTGCGCCCATGTTTAAATCCACTTTCACAGGATCCAGTGAAGTCAACGATCTTGTCTCTGAGTACAATTGGATAAGATTTTCCATATACAGTTGAGGAGCACAATGGGCCACAGATTAGCTGGAGGGGGTGGGGGGGGTGGTTGCAGGTGGATTATTGGGCTTATAACGATAAGGGAATTATACTTATTTATCAAATTTAGTAACGGTATTGCAAATTAGCAAGATACCTGTGACAACTCAGGTTAATAGGCTGGCAATGGAGCAAATCCGGGCCAATGCGGCCTAGTATTGGCAAAGTACGGCCTGGTAATTTGTGTCATCAGGGACGGAGCAGTTTTATTACGCGCACAAACACGATCTTGGGCTTCCGCAGACACCTTCAAAAGTTACTTGGACTGGGTTAGTGAAATTGGTAATTCGGAACATTTAAAGAAGTTATCGCTGACAGAGCTAACATTTACTAAATTGAACAATATCCAGAAAATGCGCCCCGTGGCTCAATACTAGAAATATAAAGTTCACTCTGATATTGCATGATAAAGCTTTCGGATAAGTAATTTGAATATTTTGAAACCAATTTGACTGGGAGCTGTTGCTCTGCGGTCACATGCAGGGACATCTCCCAGTTAAATCAGTTTCAATATATACAGCACCCTATTCCTTACTACATACAGAATATGTCACTTCGTATGTGGAAGTGTTAAAAAGTTATCCAACCACATACACTCTGTTATGGTTTGTTGCAGCGTGAAATGGCAACTCTTGTTTTAACTTTGTTTCAGATGCAATTCTACGATTCGCAACATTCGTTGGTGCGGAAATGTGCCGTATTTGTGTTGTTGATGCTTGGCCTCTCTTCCATATCAAATGCTGGTATGTATATGTATATGTCGGACTTTATCTTACTCTCAAACTATTAAGCTATAGATGAAAGTGTTTTATATTCATATTGTATTGTCACTTTCCTGCCATCTATATTGAATTGCCGCTATATCATAAAATATATTGCATGGCGGAATGGACGTATATTGAATAATCTGCCCTTCGAGCAACCGTTTGGCAGCAATCTAACTTCTAAGGGTCCACATAAACGCAGATATAAATATTATTATTTATCTGTAAAGCACGGTTTACTACAAATCCTATGAAATTCTCGAATAGAATAATAATGATAGACAACGTATTCATTGTGTTCTAAACAGATTGCTGTCAGCCACGGAACTGCCAGGAATGGAAGGACAGAGGGTTCTCTGCAAACGGGGTATATGTCATACAGCCGCTTCAGATGTCATGCTCGCAGGTATCTGTGTATTGTGACATGACCACAAATGGCGGTGGATGGACGGTAAGTACATTCTTTTGGATACCTGGTTGGTCTGCACGCCATAGACGTCGGTTTGTATCAGAAATTGTTTGGATGGTCGCATAATAGAAGTTGAAATAATGTTGGTTCCCATAACATTGTGGATCTTTATGATAGCTTGGTTTTCTGTCAGTTATTTTAAGGGTGGACATAGCGTTATCTAGAGACGGCATAGAGATAGTCTGAAGGTTGTTACCTCGGAGATGGTGTTGAAGCGGTGAGGGCTCAGTAAGGGTATTGGTCGCGGCCCTTTCCTAGGAAAAGTGAAATTATTATTATTATTATTATTATTATTATTATTATTATTATTGATTTCACTTTCAGGTGTTCCAAAGAAGATTAGATGGCTCTGTGGATTTCTATAGAAGCTGGTGGATGTATGAAAGAGGTTTTGGCAATGTTTCGGGAGAATACTGGCTAGGTAGGTTCCTATAGTTTTCATAAATTCTTTAATACGATTAAGATACCCATTTATCAGATTACGTTTATCTCTTTTCTCGGATCATATATAGATACTATAAATCCATATATGATAAAATAAAATTGAATATTATGAAGCAGGCATTGCAAAACCTGTACGCATCACTATTTTTGCTTATAGAAATCCCAGTATGAAAGATATGGTTCACTGTCGATTCTGTTTCTTATTATTCTTCAATCAGAGAGAAGTGCAAAAAGTCAACTCAACCCTTATTACCGAAAGGTTATCCATTAATTTAGTGCTGTAAATACACACTTTAGGACCTGTATCAAATCTGTCATACTCAGATGGATTAGAGTTCATTCACTAACTCGCTACATGCACTAATATAAGTCTTCTATCGCATATATCTTTGGATAAAGATGATTTTAAAATCTTAGCGAAAGATACTGCCCCATGATGGCATTCCTTCTAAGAACGTTGTTTGTCATCATCCCCATACACCAGGAGGACATGTGGCTGGAAATTGCATCGATATTATACGAAAAAGGGTCGAGAATGCTGTCGCGTATGGCTGACAATAGACGCGACTAATCGTTAATATTGTGAATGGGATTGTTCTGGATGTCATCCGAGCATAGCAGGAAATTATCCTCAGATGAATTATGCATAGAGCAAAGTGTGTAGAACATTTTCATTCTATGCAAATTCGGTTTGTTTATTAAGCAATAAATAATGTTTGGTTCTGCTTATCATATAGGCAATGTCAATTTTAGTACGACGCATATACTGCCCTACGCATATATACAGATTTCCACTTAAAGCATGGCCTAACCTAAGAAAGCAACACTTACATCAACCGAGAACAGACAGCAGTCAGTGGTGATAACGTATGGCATGACGATGAATGAGTGTGTGTGTGAACTATAGGCAAGCGTGTCTGTGCTTGCGTTCCCAGCTTCTATTGTTTAGGCTGCTACAAGAATATGACTGTCGAACTTTTTATAACTACTGCGACCGTTTTCAAAGTATGCAGGACCTGCCCTATGATGATAACCTTTGTATACAAAGTTTATTGAATCAACTTCAGATGGACTCCTGTTTGTGAAAATACTAAGATGCGTGTGGCATGTGGGGTGTGGCATGCGACGCGCAGATAAATGTTAACGTTTTTGAATGTACATTTAATTCATCCAGTCTCATCCGATCTCACTAAAACTTCATATGTTTCTTCTATACCGTCATTGTATCCGGTCTATATTAAAATAAAATTAATTATACTTTTTCGCATACTTATTCATGGTTTAGACTTAGTCTATCTCACTAAGAATTATAAGAATGTTAAAGTTTGTGAATGTAGATCCAATTCATTAAGGGCGTAATTGATCTCAATAAAAACTTTACAGATTTGTTCTATGCCATCATTGCGTTCAATCGACAATATGATTAAATTAATTTTAATTTTTTCACAATACCTTTACAACGTTTGGTCTTAGTCTGTATTTCACAATCAGGAGAACGTTATAGTTTAAAATGTGTATTTAATTCATCAAGAACTTATCAGATGTCAATAAGACCTTACAGAATTGTTCTATACTAATATCGTATCCAATCTGCATCACACGGAAAGTAATTGTCGAGCCTAGTGGTTAGAAAGTGTTTTGATTCCACTTCAGACTGATTACTGTTTGTGAATTGACTATTTGCCATTTGACCTTCATATCGTTTGCAATCCTGCAGGACTATCCTATATGCACGCACTGACAGCGATGTCTCCTCAAGAACTCCGCGTGGACATGAGTGACTTTGAGGGCAATGACACGTATGCTAGGTACAGTCAGTTTTCTATCGCTGATGACCTGACAGGCTATCAGCTCACAATCTCTGGATATAGCGGTGTTGCAGGTAAGAATGCAATGAAACCTGCCATTCGGAATATCCATTATACTAACATGAGACAAATGACTTTTTAACCTTTTGAGGCCTGAATTCACACAATCCCAATTTCAAGGTAACTATAAAGAGAAACTGTTTAAAATTGTGAATCTACTTTGAAACAGCCAAACTAGCTCAGCATAATAATTTAAAATTATTATTATCCGGTGCAGACTAACTGACTAACTGACTAACTAACTAACTAACTAACTAACTAACTAACTAACTAACTAACTAACTTACTAACTAACTAACTAACTAACTAACTAACTAACTAACTAACTAACTAAGGGGACATGTCGGTTTATTGAACTGCTACCCGAAGAAACAAAATAGGTGAATAAACGGCCATTCCATGGCAATTTCACAACATTTTGCTCCTCTTAAAAGAAAGAAAAGTGTGTCAGCCAGGTGGTGGTCCAGAAATAATAATAAACAATTTAGGCACAAACAAGATTTTCGAGTTAATATTAGCCAATTCATCAATGTTCAACACTATTAATCCACAATTCCAAGACGATCTAGCTTTTTGCTAGCTCGTGTAGAACGTCTTAGCCAATGAAAACTATCAGCGTGATCGTTTGTCTCTGAATCACTCATAGCTACATTATCATCGAATTCCGGAATGTTGGAATCGGAATTTCTTAATTCGTCAGCTATGATATCAGAATGTGGCACATTGGTCGGTTCCAAGCATCGGCTACTGTCACCACTTTCACACGTATGTACCATAAACGGGCCAGGTCTCTGATACTGTTGTCTCCCTTCCATAGGACAGATTAGCCTCACTTGACGCCACCTCTTCAACAATATGATCATATTTACTTAACCGAACTTGTCTTTTTCAAAAGAACAGGCTGAGACAAGGGGTAACACAAGGCGGAGTATTATCACCAACTCTGTTCATACTCTTCATTAATGACATTGTAGCCGAGCTGCCCAATGGGATCCAAGCATCCCTATATGCAGATGACCTCGTACTCTGGTGCACCGAGGAGTACACAACGCCTGCCACGTACAGAATGCAGCTCGCCTTGGACAGAATTACAGCTTAGGCCAATCGGTGGTGTATTACCATCAACAAAGAAAAATCATCAGCCATGCTATTCTCACTGTCCACCAAGACCAAGGTTGGAAATCTGACACTGGGTGGTACTCCACTCGAGTACGAGGACCAGCAGAAATACCTGGGAGTCACCTATGACAGAAGATTAACATGGAAGGAGCACATCCAGAACGTAGAGGCAATGGACAGAAGAAAGCTTAACATCATGAGGAAGCTGGCAGGAACAAAGTGGGGTGCCAATGAGAGGATCCTCAGGATCATCTACCTAGGTGCCGTACGACTACACCTTGAGTTTGGAACCAGCTCATGGATGACAACAGCTAAATCTCATCAACAGAACCTCGACAGAGTACAAAACCAGGCACTGCGCATCATCACTGGTGGAATGAGATCAACACCAATAGAAAAAATGGAGCAGACAGCAGACATTCCCCCACTTAGTAAGGAAGGGAATGCAAAGCACTGATCCAAGCTGCAAAGTTCAAATCGTTCAACAACCACCCGATGAAGAGCAGGCAAGCACAGCTGTCATCAGGAAGACTTAAAAGATCAAGTTTTGTGAAAGAGACCAAAGCACTTCAAAGGAAACACCAAGAAATGTTGCCAGCACAAATAGAAGACCCAAACCACACCCTTGATCCTCCACCCTGGGAAAACAAACTAGAGAGCATAGCTATTCGCACCACAGTACCTCATCTCACAACCAAAGATGAACACAGTGATGTGAGCAAGAAGGCCCTGACCCTAGCCATGCTGGAAGAAATGTACCCTCAGGAGACATGGATAAGGATCTACACAGATGGATCAGCCAAAGATGCAATTAGGAGCGGAGGTGCCGGACTGCACATACAGTATCCAAACGGACAACATGGGTCAGCTGCAATACCGACAGGAAAACACTGCACAAACTACAGATCTGAAGTCGAAGCACTGGTTCATGCATCTAATACCATCAGCAGAACAGCAGAACCTTTCGCGCAGATTGTCTTTTTATCTGATGCCCGCTCCGTCCTTGAGGCTCTCACCAAAGGTAAGCTGCCACAACTTGAAGATGCACTACAAACCATCAAATGCTTTCGGATAGCATTGCAGTGGATCCACTCACACTGTGGAGTCCAAGGAAATGAGGAAGCAGACAAGATGGCAAAGGTGGGTGCAGAAGAGAATCAGACAAAAAACATGGTTACCCATACAGAGATGAAGACTATCATCAAGTCACTCTATAGAACACCTCAATCAGAAGATGCCTACCATCATCTCTCGAGGCCAGAGCAAGTGACCATTTTTCGTCTCAGAACTGGACATAACAGACTAAACCAACACATGTACAGGCAATTCCCCCTTACGAAATCGCCCGCTTGTCCTTGTGGAGAAGCAGAACAGACCACAGAGCACATACTTCAATGTTGCTGTACGTATCAGCTGCTGAGAGAAGAGACCTGGCCTTTGCCAACCTCTTTTCTTGAAAAGCTGTATGGGCCTGTGGAAGAACTGCAGAAAACCACAGATTTCATCTTGAGAACGGCTCTCCAAGTGTGATACCAGAGATCGAAAAGAAGAAGAAGAAAAGAACAGGCCCTGGTTGCATAAGACACGTAGGCTTCGATGAAAGGTCAGAAAGCGTTCATGAGGTGTACAGTTCGTGACAATACATAACAAACTCCTAATCAAGTGCAAAGCACCAAGCAATACCATGTCCCATGGAGTGTCCATGAGACCCTTTGAATGCATGGCTAGAGTGATTGCTTTCCAAATTATGTAACGTTTCAAATGCCCGTTGCACTGACGAGCATAGGGGTTGTTCGTCCAGCTGCAATAGTTTGTAAGGATAATTTAACTTCAGAGATCATGAACGACTGACCCTGCCTGAATGTATATATGCAGGCATTCTAAACAATGCAAATAATTGTGTTAAACACTTTATGACTGTCGACGATGTCATATCCGGACACCCAAATGCAAACGGAACTCTAGAACACTTGTCGACTACAGTTAGTAGGCATTTATTTCTCTTAGCAGATGACAGAGGGCTCTACAAATTAATACTTGAATAGACTTGATAAGAGATGTAGTATACGGATTACAAAAACTAGGGTTGACTTTAGCCCATTCAGCACACTGTCTGACTACATGTCTAACATTTTCCATGAGCACCAGAGCTGATGGTCGAACAGAATGTTTTCGAAACACAATCGGCAGAGGCATTCTCCCTACCATGTCGGTACATGATGTCGTAACTGTAGCACCTCAATTCCATCCACCACCGCCCTATCTTATCATTCTTTATTTTCTCGTGGTTCTTTGAATCAAGCACAAAGAATAAATCTTCCTGATCTGTAACTAGGGGGAAATGTGCTGACTGACTCTACTATGGCACACGCCTCTTTCTCTTATGGAGCATGCACCATTTCGCGAGGATGTACTGTTCTTGAGAAGAAGGCCACAGGTCGTCCTCCCTGATTGAGGCGTCCAGCCAGAGCTACATCCGAGGCATTATGACAAAAGATTGAGACGCGTCTATGGCCAGCATACTCGCATTCTCAACATCAGCTTTAAGTTGGTCAAATGCAGATAGGGCCTCAGCACTCAGCACAAACGAATGTGCATTCACCAGAGGGGGGATTTTGTTAGAGAACTGGGATCCACTGACTTTAGTAGGCGAACATACCTATGGATTTCTTTGCAGACCCTTAAACTCTATGGTACAGGAAGATGTCTAAGAGATTTCATGTGATCCGGGTCAGACTTGAGACAGCCATGACTGATAATGTAATTGAGTAAGTTCTGTCTCTTAACAGAATACACATATTTGTCTTCATTGAAAATCAACTAGTATTTGTGCGGTACTTTCAGATACTTAGTTCGATTCACATCACGGTGCTTCTGATTCATCACCCAAAAGTTATATTGTCAACGTACATAAAAACTCTCTTCAAGTTATTTTCTTCAAGAAATCTATACATCATCCATTAAAAGCATCTACGACATGAGGACACTGAAAGGAACACGTCAAAATTGATACAGACGTCCATTAGCCTCGAAAACGATGTATTATATTATCTTCTCATGATCTTATACAGGAATTTGATGGGATGCACATTTGAAGATCCACAGTACTGAATTCATGGTATTTAGCAAGTGCGGAAATATGTTCATCTATTCTCGGTAATAGATGCGTATCAATACCCGGAAATAATGTCTGGGAATAGTCTATTACTAGTCTTTTCGTATGTCTCTCATTTGATGTTACTAAAAACTGTGTTCTCTACGGTAACGAACTTTGCTCTATTATACCCTCACCGAGCAATCTCCTAGTTTCATTGTCAATGAACACTTTGTTTGCCATGTTATAGTGTCTTGATTTAGTCGGGATATGGTGGCAGTCATCCATGAGATTTGAGAATAAGAGAGGAGGATCGACTGAGGACGACGCGAGGCTACAGACTGTGGTTGTGTTTTAAACGTTCATGACAGCTTCAGAGCGGCCGATGTTAATACACACGAATTCATGTCTGTCCATGAAATCATGTCCAAGAATGACATCACAACAGAGTGTATTGAGAACAGATTGACGAACATTTTTATAAATAGGATTTTGCAAGTTCAAGGTGACACTACAGATACGAATAATAGGATGAATAAGTACACTCGAGGCCATGGATACATGTCCATTCAATGACAGAACAGGAATTAAGAGGGTCTCTGCCATTTGTAGATAGATATAACTTTCTGAACTTCTAGTATCTACTAAGGCTTTGTACTGTTATCCGTTTATGGAAAAGTTAATCACTGCTTAGATGAAGACTGCTGAGATGCATCAGTCACAGTAGGTAACAGGAGCGTACATGAGACAATTGTGCCATCAAAACCAGCTGTAGATGTGCGGCAGACATAGGAAAAGTGCCCTTTCTTCTTGCAGTAATGACATGTAGCATCTCAAGTAGGGCAACACCGTCGGAGATGCGAATTGTTCCCACAGAAAAAAGCACCTCC
The DNA here is from genome assembly GCA_034401795.1 of Chaetoderma sp. LZ-2023a. NCBI lineage: Eukaryota > Metazoa > Mollusca > Caudofoveata > Chaetodermatida > Chaetodermatidae > Chaetoderma > Chaetoderma sp. LZ-2023a. The sequence continues at coordinate 99,837,549 of CM067366.1, forward strand.
GTTTGCTGTAGCTCATTCTTTGAGTGACCGCGGTCATTGACTTCTCATCTTCAACCGAATAATTCCTCAGTATTTAAAAACGCCGACCCAGGTATTTACATAGTTACCTATGCATACCTGCCAGTCTGCAAACTTCCGTCAAACCTCCTATGTGTGAGTGAGTGAGTGAGTGAGTGAGTGAGTGAGTGAGTGAGTGAGTGAGTGAGTGAGTGAGTGAGTGAGTGGGTGGGTGGGTGGGTGGGTGGGTGAGTGATTGAGTGAGTGAGTGAGTGAGTGTGTGAGGGAGTGAGTGAGTGAGGGGGTGAGTAAGCGAGTGAGTGAGTGAGTGAGTGGGTGAGTGAGTGAGTGGGTGGGTGAGTGGGTGGGTGGGTGGGTGGGTGGGTGTGTGAGTGAGTGAGTGAGTGAGTGTGTTATGCTTTTTTGTTTATTCCGAACTGGTGAATCGTTTTGAGTTCTTTGATCCAGTAGTGTTCTCTGTTTAATCTTAGTTTTTTGTTATCTGTAAAAATTCTTTCAATTGGTCTTATCGTGATGTCTTTCATAGCATGTCTTGGTTGGTTGAAATGCCATGAGATTCTCGTGTCTGTTTGGTGTCGGATTGCATGGATATGTTGTGTGAGTCGTTTGCTGAGTGTTTGACTTGTTTCTCCTATGTATTGAGAGCTGCATTGTTTGCATTCTATGAGGTAAATAATGTTGGTGGTATTGCAGCTCATTTGTGTGTTGATTTTGTAGTCTTTACCAGTGACGTAACTAGTGAATTTGTCAGCAGTGTTCATGTATTGTTTGCATGTGATGCAATTGCTGTTGTTGCATTGTTGGAGTGTCCCTACTATGTCGCGAGTGTCATCTGGTGTCGGTACGATCTTATTGTTAGCATCTGGATTTTTTATTTTAATTAGGCTAGAGTGGACTAGGTGGTCCCTAATGCTTTTATTTTTCTTGAATGCTACTACTGGGTAGTTGGGAAAAATTGGTGCTAAGATTGGTGAAGACAAGATGTACTTTTCCCAGTAGGTCCGAATGGATTTGCCTATGTGTTCTAATGATGAGTGGTATTGTAGTATGCAAGCTGGCCTAGGCTGTTCTTGTATGGGTTGTTTGTAAAGAATGTCTTCTCTCTGTGTGTTCTCGGTTTTTTCTATGATGGCTTTAATTTCTGTCTCTTTGTATCCCCGGTGGATGAATGCATCTGTGAGTTCCTGTGTGCGTTGTTTTAATCTAGTGGGATCTGTGATGATGCGTTTGTATCTTAATGCTTGGCTGTAGATTATGGAATGTTTTGTGTTTTTAGGGATGCGAATTGTTCCCACAGAAAAAAGCACCACCGTTTGCTGTAGCTCATTCTTTGAGTGACTGCGGTCATTGACTTCTCATCTTCAACCAAAGAATTCCTCTCGCAACTGTCTGAATCATCTCCCGCATTGATATTAGAAATAATCACAGAGGCATTAATGGATGTATACACCACCACTCTTCTGTGCCGATTTCAAAGGCCGTGCTTGATCAAACATTGTTTACAAATCAGGAGTTTTATTCTCCAATAAGCGTTGTCGAATGACTTGAGACGATAATCCGCTGTTGAAAGCATCCCTGACACATTCCTCTCTGTATACGTCGGTAGTGACAGTCCTCAGCAACTGCATTAGTTCCTGTAGATACTGGTCCAAGGTTTCTCCAGGCTGCTGCCTACGAGTGGTGCCAGTAGGTGCAGTGCGAGAATTGTATTCTTCTGGCGAATGTACATTATTTCTAGGCACATAGCCGCATCACACATACTGTTCACAATATATTCATACGCAGATGGAGACACACAGTTTACCAAGGCATTTTGTTTGTGTAAAGTCCTCTCTCCAATAGTGAAGGAAATTGGTGAACGTTCATTTCCAAAGATTCCATTCTTTACCTGTTCACAGAATTGGGAGTATCATTCAATCCGTCTGGTCTCAAGAATTGATTCATTCTGATACATGTGTATTTGGTGAAACTAGATTGAGATTGAGTTCAAATTTCAACATTTCTTCACCAACTAAGCTTTGACAACGGTTAACAACAGGCCTGAAAGGAATAATAAAAATATAGGTGATGATGATGATGATGATGATATATATATATATATATATATATATATATATATATATATATATATATATATATATATATATATATATATATATATATATATATATATATATATATATATATATATATATATATATATATATATATATATATATATATATATATATATATATATATATATATATATATCTATCTATCTATCTATATATATATATATATATATATATATATATATATATATATATATATATATATATATATATATATATATATATATATATATATATATATATATATATATATATATATATATATCGTCTATTATTATTATTATTATTATTATTATTAAGGTGACTGTATCAGCGGAAGAAATGGCATGCCCTTTTCTACTTGGGATCGTGATCAGGACACGGCTTCCAGCAACTGTGCCTCCAGTTATCACGGTGCATGGTGGTATACGAAATGTCACTGTACCAATCCAAACGGTCATTACCACGCAGGTGTTCACTCAACGTACGCTGAAGGTGTCAACTGGAATTTATTTAGGGGATACTACTATTCACTCAAATCCATTGAGTTTAAGATCCGTCCATTATAAGCTTTAGTCTATAATGTATTATTATTATTATTATTATTATTATTATTATTATTATTATTATTATTATTATTTAATTAATTCATACGACAGACTGACAAAATAATAAGTAATCAGATGTACAGATTTAAAAATAATTCTTGTCCTTTTTATTATACATCGCGACACAAATATTGTATTTACCAAAATAATATCAAACTGAATAAAGAGTTTACGTGAATCCAGGTATTATTTATCTTTATCTACTTGGGAATGGAGGAGTCCACTTTTCAATCAATCATATGACGTCATAATCAACTACGGGACGTGTAGGATGGCGTCATAATCAATTAGGTCATGAATGATGTAGCTAGGTTCGTCACGAAGACATGGACGTTTAATTGATGATGGACTAAGCGTTGTTGTACGACTTATATGTCCTTACTATTTAATAAACATTATGTTGAATATATTGAAACTAATTTGACTGGGCGCTGTTTACTGCCATAGTATCAACATATCTATCAGCTTACATGCATAGTTTTCTGGAAATTGATAGTTACGGAGTTCAGAGATCGATCGATGCCAACACTTGTGGGTGGGGGTTGGGGGGTGTAGGTGGAGCTTTGCTAAAGATGGTCGGGGCATAGTTAAAACTGGATTCCTCCATTGTATATCAATCTGGCCTTACGCAGAGAGTCTATCCGCATCAAGGCATGATAGCTACAGGTGTTATAATGCAAGGCGATATATTATGAACCATTTGCTTCCTTCATATGATGTTGTTTGAGGGCATGTGCTATCTTGGGATAAAGGTCTATATATATTCACACTAAAAGGCTTGAGAATATAATTGTTCATATTGTATACTTTCAGAGGCTTAAATTATGTACCTATATGCAATGAAACGATATAAATCTTAACGTATCATGATTACATAGAAATTAATATACTTTTTTAAGTTGTGAATTAGAGGGTCTATAATTCATCTTCACATTACATATTAATATATACATATTAATTTTTAAGGAATGAAAGCATAATTAATGCTAATATTAATTTCGTTTCATGACATTGAGGTACAATTTAGGACTCTAGATGTAAACAATTTTACTAATTATATTTTGAAGCAATTTGGTTTGAATGTGCAGCTTTAAAGAACCACCTTCTATTGTTATCAATGGGCAGATTACAGTAGACTGGTAATAATGTGACTAAGACCTAATCACGATTTGACAATAATTCTATTGAGCTGGCTCCCGTGAAGCGACAAAAACCCGTATTACCACCACCACAATCACCATCAACATCACTGCCATCACCTACGCCAACAGCATCTATAACCGCCACTGTCACCACCACCAGTACAACTTCTGCTACTTCCCCTGCCACTTCCACTACCACTGCCACTACTTCTACGGCTACCAGCACTACTACATCTATTAGTACTGCCACTGCGGCTGCTGCTACTGCTGCTGATACTGCTGCTGCTGCTGCTGCTTCTGCTACTGCTACTACTACTACTACTACTACTACTACTACTACTACTACTACTACTACTACGACGACGACGACGACGACGACGACTACTACTACTCATCCCCATCACTATTACGCATACAAGTTCTACAACCACTACCACTGACATAAGCGCCATCATCACCAGCACACATCTCTCAACCCCAACAACATGACTATAAATGTTATCTTATTTAGACTATGCATATCATCCTAAGTCAGTCTGTCAAACAATGATCATTCCCACGCTCAACAATGTCATGTTATTAAACACATGTGTGGCACCATTCTGGTAAAGAGATCAAGGCAGTTGCCATTTACTGGATTATCGGGACTCAAGTTTACTTACCAGCTCATAACTATTAAATTATGCAATGAATATTAACCTCTCTTGCATTGGGGATTGAGAATGCACCATAAACTTGAGGTGGGTTTACACACCGTGACCCCTAATAAAAGGATATCCTTCCTGAATTAGAAGAAGATCCGAGTGGCATTCCAGTCGATCTTGAGGCATCTGATATGGCTGAATATCATTTCTTTGTTGAGCAAATTATCACCGTATTTCATCCATTGCTATAGCAACACAATTGCGCAACTAATTTGTCACAATATCGTCTTGTTTTCGTACAACCAAGTTTGAGTCGATTCATTAACTCCTAATGGTCCTAGTCGCGGTCCGTGTTAAAACAGCCACCCCACCCACCCCCACCCCACCCAACCCCCAAACACACCACCAGCACACCCTTGTTATTATAGCCATGACCTTATAGTTGTCTCTATCCGCAGATAATTCCCCAATTATCAGAGCCTAAATAATGGACCGTTCCGTTCTGTAAGACCAGATTGATATACAATGGAGGAATCAAGTTTTAGCCATGGCCCGTCCACCTCTAGTTAAGTTCTGCCCAGACTTCCCTGGCGTGTTGGGATTGGGCGAACGCCCTGACTATCAATTTCCTGAAAACTATAAGGTAAATATTCAACAAAATATTTATTAAATAGTAGACATACAATTTGTACAATAATGCATAATCCGTCATCAATTATGGCCTATGCATTCGTGACGTACTTATCTACATCATTCATGACGTCATAACTATACGGATAAGCTGTTGAATATTTAAAAACTAATTCAAATTAGTTTCAAAATATTAGAATATTTATGAAATAGGAAAGACATACATCCTACAACAAGACACAGCCCGTCTTCAATTATTCGATGGTTGCGTACTTATCTACGTCATTCATGGCACCATAATGACGTCATTGATTATGACGTAATTCTACACGTCGCGTAGTTGATCACGACGTCATATGATGGATGGATAAACTGGAAAGGTGATTACATGGTGACGTGACAACTATGATATCACAATATCATAACAGTTGCCACTCGTCTGGGTGGGAAATGACACAGTTTTAATCACGATCGGGTCCACAATAAACATATAACTATACGCCCCAATGCAGCGATTGCTGGTAAGATTTACCTCAGTTTACGATAATGTGATTGAGCTGTCTGTATAGCAAAAGTACACAATGGACCTTTCCATTTTAACTATGCCCTGCCCATTTCTAGCTAAGCTCCGCCCACACCTCGCTCGTGTTGGGATCGATCGATCTCTGAACTCGCTGACTATTAATTTCCAGGAAACTATACAGGTGAGCTGTTGAATATTTTGAAACTAATTTCACTGGGTGTTGTTGCTGCCTATGGTTTCAAATTATTCAACAGCATGTTTATTAAAGGTGCATATTCACACCAAAATGCCTTAAAATAAATTGTTAAAATAGTGTACTTTTAGAGGCTTAAATTGTGTGCCTAGATGTAAAGAAACGAAATAAATCTTAACATATGATGATTTCATTACGTATAAATTAATATAAATTTTTAAGTTGTTAATTTGAATTAGGGGGCCGTGCCTCTATTTCAATTTCATAACTAAAAATACGAAATTTATTTAGACGGATTGAAATTCATTCCATCAAGGCACATAATTTAAGCTTCTAAAAGTATACAATTTTAACAATTTAATTTTCAAGCATGTTGGTGTAAATATGTACCTTTCAATAGTAGAGACATACAATTCATACAACGTGTCGGACTATTAAGAGTTAAAGGGCTAATAGAATCATTTTGGCGTAATTATTATGACGTCATCCGACACGTTGTTTAGCTAAGCATGACGTCATATGAAGGCAAATCATCGATGGATACTCTGAAAAGGTGAATTTTGGTTATTCTAGGAGTATCGTCACCATTCCGCCGCTCTTGTCGTAGTCATTACAAGAGCATAATCGTATCTTCTACTTACCAGAGTACCATAGCACGGTGTTATATAAAGTTTCCTTCCTATGGAGTGTGGCGGAAGAGAAGGGCAGTTGTGCCGGTGTGGCTAACTATAAAACGTATTTAAAGGAATACGTATGCACAAATTGTGATTTCATGAGCGACTGCACGAATATTCATAAACAAGCATGGCAAATCAGGGCGCGCGGAGGTCACAACCGTTAATGACAGCTCAGTGTCATTATTTAAATTGGAACCTTCCGTTGAATGATGCCGTGTTAAAGGCGCGATCCTAGCATTACAGTAACAAGAGACTGTTGTTCAAATTGGAAAATGACCTATCAATTAAATAATATATTTGAATCAATTTATTGTTTTTGTTAAATAACATTTATACAGTAATATTCTCAGTATTGCTAAACTTTTTTGGTTCAGTATATATAGCTACAGTATCAACTCCCCTCACTTAAGATTTTCAAAATAGACTTCATCTATATGTTAGCTAGTGGTAATCGTGTGGGCGTCTGTGGATGTCAGGAATATATTCATATTTTGTATATAACAACAATGCCACCGGTGAGCAGAAACTTATTGCTTTTTGATGATAATCTGTAAGCCCACCATTGGATAATGAAGTACACGTAAAGCGCATCAAAATAAATGCAGTTAGTCTTTGAATCATGTTATTATGATCTATCAGTCCACCGCAAACTCCAAATCGAAACAACTGAGCTTGAAACCGCATCTGAACAGGAGAGCATCACCTCTGAACCGCGCGAGCACGCAAGTGACAACATCACCAAAACAATCGCGCACGTAAGAAATTAGTCTACGTTCTTACAACGCATCCCAAAGGATACTGTTGGTCAATATGCCATTACTGACGTGCTCAACCCCATGAATTCACATTGACAACGTCTATTGTGTTCATCGACACTTCTGGAGACACTTCTGGACGAACCTGCTCAGTATAACTCTGTGCAGCATCCAAGGAAACGATCCACTTTTTCACTGAGGCCTGCTTGAACACCTTTAATCCTTCGTTGACTAAATTTTGTAAACGAAAATCAAAATATTTTATTATTGAATGTCCATTTGCAGGCCAAGTGATGACTATTTTTGAAGATTTACCTTTGGTAATTCCAGTGATAAATTTTCAAAAATAATCTTCACTTGGCCTGCAAATGGACATTCCTCAAGACCTCTGCTGAGGCTGTTTTGGTCGCCTTCGTCATAACAGGGGTAAACGAGGACGGAAAGAGTGGAGGAAGTGCAAGTTCTTTTGGCTCGCTAATGTGGGACTTATGGGAGTTTGCTGCACGTTTCGTCACATGACACATCGTCTTATAGTCTTTTGGAGAGTGTGGATTTCAGCATCAAGTATTCCTATAGATAACAACCTATGCTTATATGATGCAACATGTTTCTCACTGATGTTGTATAAGTTGTAAAATCATCATTATCATCATCATCATCATCATCATCATCATCATTATCATCATCCATTCATCATCATCATCATCATCATCATCAACATCATCATCAACATAATCGTCAACATAATCATCATCACCACCACCACTACCATCACCACCACCACCAACACGACCACCACCACCACCATCTGCCCGTACACTTTTCGTTTCTAAAATGCCTGCATCTCAATTTCTGTCAAAATAAGGCTGTTAACTCTTATAAATAAGTCTGAATGAAAGTTGTTGTTGTCCGGGTTTTAAAATAATCAATAGATTAACGGCTAAATTGCAAATAATGTGTTGCATTTGCATTCTGAAAGGGTTTGGGTGATTAACTATAGTACCAGCGTGGTTGTTATTAATACGGTAACCGTGTCATAAGCAATGTATTATCGAGTCTTGTTCGATCGTCTATATGAATACATGGAGGGAAATGTTATGATGCCTTGTTCTGCCATCGCGAATATTTACTTAATCCTTACTGACTAAATTTGTTCAATAAAATAAAATGATTTATATATTTAATGCCCATTTCATCCCAATTTAAGGCTATTTTGAGAATTTACCACTGGAATGCCTGGCTCGCTAACCGAGCCAGTCATTCCAGAGGCACATTTTCAGAAATAGTCTTTTTTATTCTTGGCGTACAATTGGACATTTCTCAAGACCACCGCAGAGGCCGTTTTAACTATCTTCGTCGTGGATGGGTTAATTCCTAAGGGAAGTGATACACGTTGAGCTACATAGATGTGGTGCCTGATGATATGTCAAGAGTTACCTCCCTTACATACATCTATACACACTAGAATATAACTCCTAAAGTTCGGATACGTAAGTCGAGATATCCCGCTTACCCCGATCACATATCCGAACAACCAAGAGTACAATCGGATAACGGTATCATGTGGTACAAATTCGTATCCAGTGGTACAAATTCTACTGCGCCAAACGAGAGTAAAAGTGTGCGCATGCGTAGATAGGTAAAGCAACCACGTTATACGGCTGATTCAAGTTCAAATTCAAGTTCAAATTCATTAATTTTAATATAAAATGTACACTTTCTAATTTAACGACAGGTGGACCACCAAAGGCAGAGCCTATATAGACGGTGGATCCCTACATAGAACAAAAATAAATTATACATGAAACAGATACCATAAAATATAAGAGATATTTACGTCTAAGTTAGTCCTATAAGACATAGATAGACAAGAGACATGGGACATGGGACAAATAGACAACATATTTACAGGTACATAGTGAGGTGTGCTTATCTCGTTAAGTAAAATTCATCTTAACATTATAAGTTCATCTGAGTTTTAATTTACTGTTTCTTATTTTTGTCACGTAGTGCTGATGATGGTTGCAATCAATGACAATATTGTTGGTGGTGTTATGTGGTGAAAATGGTAGTAAAGGGATTAGTAATCTGGTGATTACAATTACGACAATTATTATTATTATTATTATTATTATTATTATTTGTATTGGTGAATGGGTGCAAGCATGATAGTGACAATGCTAAGGGTGTTTTAGGGCCTAGTAGTTTTTTACAATCATATTTCTGATCTTCTGTTTAAATGACTGTAGAGTAATAGTTGTCAGTGCGTGTCTTTGTATCTGTGTTATTCCATAATTGCATTGCTTTATATGAGGGTTTTTATTGTGCTGCTTTTGTTTGGTGATGTCTTGTGTGCAGGTTATTTCGTGTTCTTGTGTTGCGAGTGTGTGTTTGTGTATTGACCGTAGAAATACTGGTTAAAGAAGAGGCTAAGTCGCCATTGTGGAAGTCTCTTAAAATTGTGTATAATTGGAGCCTTCCAATGTGCAAATAATTTAATAGATTGCTTTTGTAGTGATTTAAGTTTTTTAGTTTAGCTTCCGATGTATTAGTTCTGGTAGCATTACAGTAAGTGCTGTCAGGAAGTATCATTGTGCAGTATAGATTTTTAATAATATTCGGTGTTAGATAGGGATTTATTCTGCATATGATGCCAATGCTTTTTGTACCTTGGATGTTACGACTTCAATATGCTTCTCCCATGTCAAAACCTTATCCAAATAGACTCCTAAAATTTGGCATATTGGGCGTCATGTATTATCTGGTTGTCGATGTAAAGTTTTGGGAGAACTGCTTCCTTTAATATATTATATTTTATAAATAATATATAGTTGGTTTTACTCACATTTAAGGACAGTTTTTAACTTTGAACAAACCTATTAATTTTGCCATTGCATTATTAACATTTTTTGTAAAGAATTTCTATGTCCGTATGATTGTAGAAAGCATTTGTCTCATCTGCAAAGAGGATTAAAGAGAGATGGTTAGAGACTTTGGGTATGACATTCATTTACATGAGAAACAGCAAGGGGGGGGGGCAAGAACTGAACCTTGAAGTACACCACAGACTACATCGTTATGCTCTGAAACGGCCCCATTAAATTGTACACATTGTTTCCTGTTTGACAAGTAGCGTTGTATCCAATTCAATGCAGTGCCTCGTATTCCATAGTATGCGAGCTTTTGTAATAGAATTGAATGGTCAATTGTATCGAAGGCTTTGGAAAGGTCGAGGAATACACATAGAGTACGTTCATTATTTTCTAGGGAGACAGATACATTTTTAATCATATCCACATTGGCAAACATAGTAGAGTGCTTTTCTCTGAAACCATACTGAGATGGATATAAGATGGAGTTTTTATTTAGGCAATTGGTCATTCTACTGAAATACAACTTTTCCAGGAGTTTAGAGAAAAGTTGAAGTACCGAGACTGGCCTATAGTTAGTAAGGTCAGATGCAGCCTTAGCTTTGTATAGAGGTGTAACACTTGCACCCTTTAGTCTTGTTGGAAATATACCCTGTGTCACTGATCGGATTACCAAATAACGAAACCGAATTCAACCACTGTTAATTTAAAATGCAAAAGTATTGATCTCTTTGGGAGATGAATTTCTATTTAAGAACATCATTTCGAATGCTGATTATTAAATTTCGACAATGCCGCCAGCGATATTCATTTGTTCAAGTCTATAAAGACACAACATTTCCGCAATAGGTTTGCCATGAAATGGGGTTTCTTCCAAATGACAATCCAACAGATCGTTACAGCATTAAGCTTATTGCACAGAGATCGATTTTAAAAGTGGCCGATGGTGACTTGTGTCATTGGCAATACATTAATAAACTTCGGATAATTGTCGATTTCAAGAAATTTGGTCAACAGAGGCCGGCTGTTCAAAACTGCTTTTATAGCTAGGCCGACATGAACCCACATGCCCCAATTAGATTCAGAGTTAGCCATTAAGGTACAGTTATTAAAGTTAAATTTAAGTCGGATTTTAATCTTAGTCACATTTAAAGGTTAATCCCTGCCTATAGGTGTCCTATGTTTACTAACTCTGACTTCAACTAAACAGATAAACAATTGTATATATTTAAAATGTGGTTGTATCAGCCAATTTATTTATTTCTTGTTATGGTAGTGTTATTATTTGGACACGTGGCCTGCAACGATAGAGGAAAAAAGCAATATAATCGTTAAACAGAATCCACCTCTAATGATTTACCATCTAATGTTTCTCAGCTCAGTTGCGGGGGATTTAGGTACAGTATCTTAGGACAATAGCCAAATGTTAGAAAATGCATTGTGCTAAGCCTAAGATAACCATTAAATTACCAAAATAGTATATTGAGCCAAAAAAGTTTAGCAACGGTGAAGTTTGGTTTGTTGTATTATAAGCAAATTTGCAGGCATGTTTCGTCAATGGAATGTCTCGCTGATCATGAAGAAATGCAAACCATTTCTTGCATTTCTCGGCTGCACGCTTACTGCATGTGAAAATGCATTTTTCATGCACTGGCCCACATTGGCGGGTAGCGAAGGCAAAAATTCACCATATTGCAAAAAAAGATAACGAACGTTAACAGAAAACGCTTAAAGGTTTACCCTACCGAACATGGGCCGCCGCACAGGGCTACCCGAAAATCAGCGCCATGAAGCAATGGGAAGACTCGCTGCTGGCCAGAGCGTTCGCGCTGTGTGCTCGACATTTTAATGTTCACGCCTCAACCATTTCCCGTCTCCGCTAACGCGAGCAGGTAACTGGACATGTTAATGACCGACCACGATCTGGCAGCCCGAGAGCAACAACACCACGAGAAGACCGCTACTTAGTGACGTCATCACGACGTCACAGGTTTGAGACTGCGCCGCCGCGTCTGTCCAATAATTTGCACACCGCTAAACTGCGCGAAGCACACTCCCTGATGCTGGACTGCATGCCCGTCGTCCACTTGCTGCTGTTCCGCTTACAGAGCGTCACATCGAGAATCGGTTTGCATTTATCAAGAACTCATCAGCGATGGCGTGCTCAACAGTGGAGCCACGTTTTGTTCAGTGATGAGTCGAGGTTTTGTGTGGATGTGGAGGATGGTAGGCAACGGGTTTGACGACGTTTGGGAGAACGGTATGATGTAGCCAACATCATTCAGCACGACAGATTCGGTGACGGCAGTGTCATGGTGTGGGCTGGAATGCATGAAAATGGCAAAACAGATCTTATTGTGATTCGCGGAGATTTAACGGCTCAACGTTACTGTGAAGAAGTTGTCGCCCCTGTTGTAATCCCTTTTATGCAGCATCATGCAGACTTTATGTTCCAGCAAGACAACGCCCGTCTTCATTCAGCTAGTGTCACCAGTGATTTCCTTGAGGCTAACAACGTTCCGGTGTTGGAATGGCCAGCGCGATCACCGGACCTGTCTGCTATCGAACACGTGTGGCACATTCTTGGCCGTATGGTGCGTGAGAACCATCCACATCTTCACAACGTGCGGGAGATGGAAGCTGCACTGCTCCAGGAATGGGATGCGTTCCCCTTCGTGACATCAGGTGCTTAATTCGAAGCATGGGAAAGCGATGTACGGCGGTGGTTAATGCGCGCGGAGGTCACAACCGTTAACGATAGCTCAGTGTCATTATTTAAATTGGAACCTTCCGTTGAATGATGCCGTGTTAAAGGCGCGATCCTAGCATTACAGTAACAAGAGACTGTTGTTCAAATTGGAAAATTACCTATCAATTAAATAATATATTTGAATCAATTTATTGTTTTTGTTAAATAACATTTATACAGTAATATTCTCAGTATTGCTAAACTTTTTTGGTTCAGTATATATAGCTACAGTATCAACTCCCCTCACTTAAGATTTTCAAAATGGCGGCCAGGTAATGTTTTCCATCTGTAACAATTTCGATATGAAATGCTCCAATGGCATATCCAATGATATAAATGATTTGAACCGAAATGGCCGTATAGGCATTCACATCAGAGAATACTTCGCTAATCTTCTGCCATGTTTGTAATCCAATTGATTTGCAATTATGCAGAATCTCTTCACAGATAAGATGTAAGACAAATTAAAATTATAAAGAGTTCTTCGACTGAATTGATGGAATCAATAAAAATTACGATGTGTTCTTCCACGGGTCTCAATGAATCTGGTACGGTTATGCAGCGTTATCGCATTGAAGGCGATTGCCTAGTTGGTGGTCTGGTGACCATCCTCGATTTGGCTTTTCAGACATATTTCAAAAGACGTCCACACCTTGATATACAGATTGCTTTCCAATCTTTTGAATCAATTGATTATTATTATGCACCTCAGGCTCAGAGACACCAGTTTGTAACATTACTGACTGGTGGTTACATTGCATTTCATATGCCTTGAGAGGCATACAAAATACCAATCGCTTTATAAGGCTTTGAATAGGCCCTAATACCAGAAAACAATCAATTTTATAACTGTCCGCATGTTCAATGGAATGACGACAGTTGATTGGACAGATGCGTGGTTCGTCAATGAAATGAGAGATATCTGTCTAAATGTAAACAGGAACGACTACATTTCTTCATTATTAATTAATGTATGAATATGTTAGATCAATAATGTGATGTCATTTGTTTAGTTATATCGGGAAACGTGTGGATCATGGCATGCAGTGGAGCTATGTCTTAACAGGAAACGTGTGGATCATGATGTCACTTGTGGATGTATGTCCTAGCAGGAAACGTGTGGATCAGGATGTCACTTGTGGATGTACGTCCTAGCGGGAAACGTGTGGGTCATGATGTCACATGTGGAGCTATGTCCTAAGAGGAAACGTGTGGATTATGATGTCACTTTTGGAGCTATGGCCTAGCAGGAAACGTGTAGATTATGATGTCACTTGTGGAGCTATGTCCTGGCAGAAAACGTGTGAATCATGGCGTGTAGTGGGGCTCTATCCTAGCAAGAAACGTGTGGATCATGGCGTGCAATAGAGCTCTATCTTAGCAGGAAACGTGTGGATCATGGCGTGCAGTAGAGCTATGTCCTAGCAGGAAACGTGTGGATCATGGCGAGCGGTAGAGCTATATCCTAGCAGGAAATGTGTGGATCATGGCGTGTAGTCGAGCTCTATCCTGGCAGGAAACGTGTGGATCATGGCGTGCAGTAGAGCTATGTCCCAGCAGGAAACGTGTGGATCATGGCGTGCAGTAGAGCTCTATCCTGGCAGGGAACGTGTGGATCATGGCGTGCAGTAGAGCTATGTCCTAGCAGGGAACGTGTGGATCATGGCGTGCAGTAGAGCTATGTCCTAGCAGGGAACGTGGGGTTCATGGCGTGTAGTAGAGCTCTATCCTGACATGGTACGTGTGGATCACGGCGTGTAGTGGAACTCTATCCTGGCAGGAAACGTGTGGATCATGGAGTCTAGTAGAGGTCTATCCTGGCAGGAAACGTGTGGATCATGGCGTGCATTAGAGCTCTATCCTGGCAAGAAACGAGTGGATCATGGCGTGTAGTAGAGCTCTATCCTAGCAGGAAACGTGTGGATCACGGCGTGTAGTGGAGCTCTATCCTAGCAGGAAACGTGTGGATCATGGCATGTAGTGGAGCTCTATCCTAGCAGGTCAATAAGGTGATGTCACTTGTTTAGTTATGTCCTAGCAGGAAACGTGTGGATCATGGCATGGAGTGACGCTATGGCTTAACAGGAAACGGGTGGATCATGATGATACTTGTGGATGTATGTCCTAGCAGGAAACGTGTGGGTCATGATGTCACATGTGGAGCTATCTCCTAAGAGGCAACGTGTAGATTATGATGTCCCTTTTGGAGCTATGGCCTAGCAGGAAATGTGCGGATTATGATGTCAATTGTGGAGCTATGTCCTGGCAGAAAAAGGGTGAATCCAGGCGTCTAGTGGGGCTCTATCCTAGCAAGAAACGTATGGATCATAGCGTGTAGTAGAGCCATATCCTAGCATGAAACGTGTGGATCATGGCGTGCAGTAGAGCTCTATCCTAGCAGGAAACGTGTGGATCAAGGCTTGCAGTAGAGCCATATCCTAGCAGGAAACATGTGGATCATGGCGTGCAGTAGAGCTATATCCTAGCATTAAACGTGTAGATCATGGCGTGCAGTAGAGCTATGTCCTAGCAGGAAACGTGTGACTCATGGCGTGCAGTAGAGCTATTTCCTAGCAGGAAATGTGTGGATCATGGCATGTAGTGGAGCTCTATCCTGGCAGGGAACGTGTGGATCATGGCGTGCAGTAGAGCTATGTCCTAGCAGGAAACATGTGGTTCATGGCGTGTAGTAGAGCTCTATCCTGGCATTGTACGTGTGGATCACGGCGTGTAGTGGAGCTCTATCATGGCAGGAAACGTGTGGATCATGGAGTGTTGTAGAGCTCTATCATGGCAAGAAACGAGTAGATCATGGCGTGTAGTTGGGCTCTATCCTGGCAGGAAACGTGTGGATCACGGCGTGTAGTGGAGCTCTATCCTAGCAGGAAACGTGTGGATCATGGCGTGTAGTGGAGCTCTATCCTAGCAGGTCAATAAGGCGATGTCACTTGTTTGGTTATGTCCTAGCGGGAAACGTGTGGATCATGGCATGCAGTGGCGCTATGTCTTAACAGGAAACGTGTGGATCATGATGTCACTTGTGGATGTATGTCCTAGCAGAAAACGTGTGGGTCATGGTGTCACATGTGGAGCTATGTCCTAATAGGAAACGTGTGGATTATGATGTCACTTTTGGAGCTGTGGCCTAGCAGGAAACGTGTGGATTATGATATCACTTGTGGAGCTATGTCCTCGCAGAAAACGTGTGAATCATGGCGTGTAGTGCGGCTCTATCCTAGCAAGAAACGTGTGGATCATGGCTTGTAGTAGAGGTATATCCTAGCATGAAAAGTGTGGATCATGGCGTGCGGTAGAGCTCTATCCTAGCAGGAAGCATGTGGATCACAGCGTGTAGTGGAGTTCTATCCTAGCAGGAAACGTGTGGATCATGGCATGTAGTGGAGCTCTATCCTGGCAGGGAACATGTGGATCATGGCGTGCAGTAGAGCTATGTCCTAGCAGGAAACATGTGGTTCACGGCGTGTAGTAGAGCTCTATCCTGGCATGGTACATGTGGATCACGGCGTGTAGTGGAGCTCTATCATGGCAGGAAACGTGTGGATCATGGAGTGTTGTAGAGCTCTATCATGGCAAGAAACGAGTAGATCATGGCGTGTAGTTGGGCTCTATCCTGGCAGGAAACGTGTGGATCATGGCGTATAGTGGAGCTCTATCCTAGCAGGTCAATAAGGTGATGTCACTTGTGGATGTATGTCCTAGCAGGAAACGTGTGGGTCATGGTGTCACATGTGGAGCTATGCCCTAAATGGAAACGTGTGGATTATGATATCACCTGTGGAGCTATGTCCTGGCAGAAAATGTGTGAATCATGGCGTGTATGGCGGCTCTATCCTAGCAAGAAACGTGTGGATCATGGCTTGTAGTAGAACTATATCCTAGCATGAAACGTGTGGATCATGGCGTGCGGTAGAACTCTATCCAAGCAGGAAACGTATGGATCATGGCGTGTAGTGGAGCTCTATCCTGGCAGGGAACGTGGGGATCATGGCGTGCAGTAGTGCTCTATCCTGGCAAGAAACGAGTGGATCATTGAGTGTAGTTGGGCCCTATCCTGGCAGGACACGTGTGGATCACGGCGTGTAGTGGAGCTCTATCCTAGCAGGAAACGTGTGGATCATGGCGTGTAGTGGAGCTCTATCCTAGCAGGTCAATAAGGTGATGTCACTTGTTTAGTTATGTCTTAGCGAGAAACGTATGGATCATGGCATGCAATGGCGTTATGTCCTAGCATGACACGTGTGGTTCATGGCGTGCAGTAGAGCTATGTCCTAGCAGGAAACGTGTGGATCATGGCGTGCAGTAGAGCTTTGTCCTAGCAGGAAACGTGTGGATCATGGCGTGCAGTAGAGCTATGTCCTAGCAGGAAACGTGTGGATCATGGCGTGCAGTAGAGCTTTGTCCTAGCAGGAAACGTTTGGATCATGGCGTGCAGTAGAGCTTTGTCCTAGCAGGAAACGTGTGGTTCATGGCGTGTAGTAGAGCTCTATCCTAGCAGGGTACGTGTGGATCACGGCGTGTAGTGGAGCTCTATCCTGGCAGGAAATGTGTGGATCATGGAGTGTAGTGGAGCTCTATCCTGGTAGGAAACGTGTAGATCATGGCCTGGATTATAGCTCTATCCTGGCAAGAAACGAGTGGATCATGGCGTGCATTAGAGCTCTATCCTGGCAAGAAACGATTGGATCATGGCGGGTAGTTGGGCTCTATCATGGCAGGAAACGTGTGGATCACGGCGTGTGGTGGAGCTCTATCCTAGTAGGAAACGTGTGGATCATGGCGTGTAGTGGAGATCTATCCTAGCAGGTCAATAATGTGATGTCACTTGTGGATGTATGTCCCAGCAGGAAACGTGTGGGTCATGATGTCACTTGTGGAGCTATGTCCTGGCAGAAAACGTGTGAATCATGGCGTGTAGTGGGGCTCTCTCCTAGTAAGAAACGTGTGGATCATAGCGTGTAGTAGATCTATATCCTAGCATGAAACGTGTGGATCATGGCGTGCAGTAGAGCCATGTCCTAGCAGGAAACGTGTGGATCATGGCGTGCAGTAGAGCTATATCCTAGCAGTAAACGTGTGGATCATGGCGTGTAGTGGAGCTCTATCCTGGCAGGGAACGTGTGGATCATGGCGTGCAGAGAGCTATTTCCTAGCAGGAAATGTGTGGATCATGGCGTGCATTAGAGCTATGTCCTAGCAGGAAACGTATGGATCATGGCGTGTAGTTGAGCTCTATCCTGGCAGGGTACGTGTGGATCACGGCGTGTGGTGGAGCTCTATCCTGGCAGGAAACGTGTGGATCATGGCGTGTAGTGGAGCTCTATCCTAGCAGGAAACGTGTGGATCATGGCATGCAGTAGCGCTATGTGTTAACAGGAAACGTCTGGATCATGATTTCACTTGTGGATGTATGTCCTAGCAGGAAACGTGTGGGTCATGATGTCACATGTGGAGCTATGTCCTAAGAGGAAACGTGTGGATTATGATGTCACATTTGGAGCTATGGCCTAGCAGGAAACGTGCGGATTATGATGTCACGTGTGGAGCTATGTCCTGGCAGAAAACGTGTGAATCATGGCGTGTAGTCGGCTCTATCCTAGCAAGAAAAGTGTGGATCATGGCGTGCAGTGGCGCTATGTCCTAGCAGGAAACGTGTGGATCATGGCGTGCAGTAGAGCTATATCCAAGCAGTAAACGTGTGGATCATGGCGTTTAGTGGAGCTTTATCCTGGCAGGGAACGTGTGGTTCATGCCATGCAGTAGAGCTATGTCCTAGCAGGAAACGTGTGGATCCTGGCGTGCAGTAGAGCTATGTCCTAGCAGGAAACGTGTGGATCATGGCGTGTAGTAGCGCTCTATCCTGGCAGGGTACGTGTGGATCATGGCGTGTAGTTGAGCTCTATCCTGACAGGGAACGTGTGGTTCGTGGCGTGCAGTAGAGCTATGTCCTAGCAGGAATCGGTGGATCATGGCGTGCAGTAGAGCTATGCCCTAGCAGGAAACGTGTGGATCACGGCGGATGGTGGAGCTCCTTCCTGGCAAGGTCCGTGTGGATCATGGCGTGTGCTGGAGCTCTATACTGGCAGGTAACGTGTGGATCATGGAGTGTAGTAGAGCTCTATCCTGGCAAGAAACGAGTAGATCATGGCGTGTAGTAGGGGCTTTATCCCCGTAGGAAACGCGTGGATAATGGCGTGTAGGGGAGCTTTATCCTAGCAGGTCAATAATGTGATGTCACTTGTTTAGTTATGTCCTAGGGGGAAACGTGTGGATCATGGCATGCATTGGCGCTATGTCTTAACAGGAAACGTGTGCGTCATGATGTCACATGTGGAGCTTTGTCCTAAGAGGAAACGTGTAGATTATGATGTCACATTTGGAGCTATGGCCTAGCAGGAAACGTGCGGATTATGATATCACATGTGGAGATATGTCCTGGCAGAAAACGTGTGAATCATGGCGTGTAGTGGGGCATTCTCCTAGCAAGAAACGTGTGGATCATAGCGTGTAGTGGAGCTATATCCTAGCATGAAACGTGTGGATCATGGCGTGCAGTAGATCTCTATCCTAACAGGAAACGTGTGGATCATGGCGTGCAGTAGAGCTATGTCCTAGCAGGAAACGTGTGGACCATGGTGAGCAGTAGAGCTATGTGCTAGAAGGAAACGTGTGATCATGGCGTGTAGTAGAGCGCTATCCTGGCAGGGTAGGTGTGGATCTCGGCGTGTAGTGGAGCTCTATCGTGGCAGAAAACGTGTGGATCATGGATTGCATTAGAGCTCTATCCTAGCAAGAAACGAGTGGATCATGGCGTGTAGTTGGGCACTATCCTAGCAGGAAACGTGTGGATCATGGCGTGTAGTTGGGCTCTATCCTGGCAGGAAACGTGTGGATCATGGCATGTAGTGGAGCTCTATCCTGGAAGGAAACGGGTGGATCACGGCGTGTAGTGGAGCTCTATCCTAGCAGGAAACGTGTGGATGATGGCGTGTAATGGAGCTCTATCCTGACAGGAAACGTGTGGATCATGGCGTGCATTAGAGGTATGTCCTAGCAGGAAACGTGTGGACCATGATGTCACATGTGGAGCTATGTCCTAAGAGGAAACGTGGGGATTATGATGTCACTTTTGGAGCTATGGCCTAGCAGGAAACGTGTGGCTTATGATGTCACTTGTGGGGCTATGTCCTGGCAGAAAACGTGTCAATCATGGCGTGTAGTGGGGCTCTATCCTAGCAAGAAACGTGTGGATCATAGCGTGTAGTAGAGCTATATCCTGGCAGGGAACGTGTGGATCATGGCGTGCAGTAGAGCTATGTCCTAGCAGGAAACGTGTGGATCATGGCGTGTAGTAGAGATATGTCCTCGAAGGAAACATGTGGACCATGGCGTGCAGTAGAGCTATTTCCTAGCAGGAAACGTGTGGATCATGGCGTGTGGTAGGGCTCTATCCTGGCAGAGAACGTGTGGATCATGGAGTGCAGTAGAGCTCTATCCTGGCAGGAAACGTGTGGATCATGGAGTGCAGTAGAGCTCTATCCTTGCAGGAAACGTGTGGATCATGGCGTGAATTAGAGCTCTATCCTGGCAAGAAACGAGTAGATCATGGCGTGTAGTTAGGCTCTATCCTAGCAGGAAACGTGTGGATCACGGCGTGTAGTGGAGCTCTATCCTAGCAGAAAATGTGTGGATCATGGCATGTAGTGGGGCTCTATCCTGGCAGGTCAATAAGGTGATGTCACTTGTTTAGTTATGTCCTACCGGGGAACGTGTAGATCATGGCATGCAGTGGCGCTATGTCTTAACAGGAAACGTGTGGATCATGATGTCACTTGTGGATGTATGTCCTGGCAGGAAACGTGTGGGTCATGATGTCACATGTGGCGCTATGTCCTAAGAGCAAACGTGTGGATTATGATGTCACTTTTGGAGCTATGGCCTAGCAGGAAACGTGTGGATTATGATGTCACTTGTGGAGCTATGTCCTAGCAAGAAACGTGTGGATCATAGCGTGTAGTAGAGCTATATCCTAGCAGGAAACATGTTGATCATGGCGTGCAGTAGAGCTCTATCCTAACAGGAAACGTGTGGATCATGGCGTGCAGTAGAGCTATGTCCTAGCAGGAAACGTGTGGACCATGGCGTGCAGTAGAGCTATGTCCTAGCAGGAAACGTGTGGATCACGGCGTGTAGTGGAGCTCTATCCTGGAAGAAAACGTGTGAATCATGGAGCGTAGTAGAGTTCTATCATGAAGGAAACGTCTGGACATGGCGTGCATTAGATCTCTATCCTAGCAAGAAACGAGTGGATCATGGCGTGTAGTTGGGCTCTATCCTAGCAGGAAATGTGTGGAACATGGCGTGTAGTTGGGCTCTATCCTGGCAGGAAACGTGTGGATCATGGCATGTAGTGGATCTCTATCCTGGCAGGCAACGTGTGGATCACGGCCTGTAGTGGAGCTATATCCTAGAAGGAAACGTATGGATCATGGCGTGTAGAGGAGCTATGTCCTAGCAGGAAACGTGTGGATCATGGCGTGTAGTGGAGCTCTATCCTGGCAGGAAACGTGTGGATCATGGAGTGTAGTAGAGCTCTATCCTGGCAAGAAACGAGTGGATCATGGCGTGCAATTGGGCTTTATCCTGGCAGGAAACGTGTGGATCACGGCGTGTAGTGGAGCTCTATCCTACGAGGAAAGGTGTGGATCATGGCGTGTAGTGGAACTTTATCCTAGCAGGAAACGTGTGGATCATGGCGTGCAGTAGAACTATGGCCTAGCAGGAAACGTGTGGATTATGATGTCACTTGTGGAGCTATGTCCTGGCAGAAAACGTGTGAATCATGGCATGTAGTGGGGCTCTATCCTAGCAAGAAACGTGTGGATCATAGCGTGTAGTAGAGCTATATCCTGACATAAAACAGGTGGATCATGGCGTGTAGTAGAACTCTTTCCTAGCAGGAAACGTATGGATCATGGCCTGCAGTAGAGCTATATCCTAGCAGGAAACGTGTGGATCATGGCGTGTAGTTGGGCTCTATCCTGGCAGGAAACGTGTGGATCATGGCATGTAGTGGAGCTCTATCCTGGAAGGAAACGGGTGGATCACGGCGTGTAGTGGAGCTCTATCCTAGCAGGAAACGTGTGGATGATGGCGTGTAATGGAGCTCTATCCTGACAGGAAACGTGTGGATCATGGCGTGCATTAGAGGTATGTCCTAGCAGGAAACGTGTGGACCATGATGTCACATGTGGAGCTATGTCCTAAGAGGAAACGTGGGGATTATGATGTCACTTTTGGAGCTATGGCCTAGCAGGAAACGTGTGGCTTATGATGTCACTTGTGGGGCTATGTCCTGGCAGAAAACGTGTCAATCATGGCGTGTAGTGGGGCTCTATCCTAGCAAGAAACGTGTGGATCATAGCGTGTAGTAGAGCTATATCCTGGCAGGGAACGTGTGGATCATGGCGTGCAGTAGAGCTATGTCCTAGCAGGAAACGTGTGGATCATGGCGTGTAGTAGAGATATGTCCTCGAAGGAAACATGTGGACCATGGCGTGCAGTAGAGCTATTTCCTAGCAGGAAACCTGTGGATCATGGCGTGTGGTAGGGCTCTATCCTGGCAGAGAACGTGTGGATCATGGAGTGCAGTAGAGCTCTATCCTGGCAGGAAACGTGTGGATCATGGAGTGCAGTAGAGCTCTATCCTTGCAGGAAACGTGTGGATCATGGCGTGAATTAGAGCTCTATCCTGGCAAGAAACTAGTAGATCATGGCGTGTAGTTGGGCTCTATCCTAGCAGGAAACGTGTGGATCACGGCGTGTAGTGGAGCTCTATCCTAGCAGAAAATGTGTGGATCATGGCATGTAGTGGGGCTCTATCCTGGCAGGTCAATAAGGTGATGTCACTTGTTTAGTTATGTCCTACCGGGGAACGTGTAGATCATGGCATGCAGTGGCGCTATGTCTTAACAGGAAACGTGTGGATCATGATGTCACTTGTGGATGTATGTCCTGGCAGGAAACGTGTGGGTCATGATGTCACATGTGGCGCTATGTCCTAAGAGCAAACGTGTGGATTATGATGTCACTTTTGGAGCTATGGCCTAGCAGGAAACGTGTGGATTATGATGTCACTTGTGGAGCTATGTCCTAGCAAGAAACGTGTGGATCATAGCGTGTAGTAGAGCTATATCCTAGCAGGAAACATGTTGATCATGGCGTGCAGTAGAGCTCTATCCTAACAGGAAACGTGTGGATCATGGCGTGCAGTAGAGCTATGTCCTAGCAGGAAACGTGTGGACCATGGCGTGCAGTAGAGCTATGTCCTAGCAGGAAACGTGTGGATCACGGCGTGTAGTGGAGCTCTATCCTGGAAGAAAACGTGTGAATCATGGAGTGTAGTAGAGTTCTATCATGAAGGAAACGTCTGGACATGGCGTGCATTAGATCTCTATCCTAGCAAGAAACGAGTGGATCATGGCGTGTAGTTGGGCTCTATCCTAGCAGGAAATGTGAGGAACATGGCGTGTAGTTGGGCTCTATCCTGGCAGGAAACGTGTGGATCATGGCATGTAGTGGATCTCTATCCTGGCAGGCAACGTGTGGATCACGGCCTGTAGTGGAGCTATATCCTAGAAGGAAACGTATGGATCATGGCGTGTAGAGGAGCTATGTCCCAGCAGGAAACGTGTGGATCATGGCGTGTAGTTGAGCTCTATCCTGGCAGGGAACGTGTGGATCATGGCGTGCAGTAGAGTTATGTCCTAGCAGGAAACGTGTGGATCATGGCGTGCAGTAGAGCTGTATCCTAGTAGGAAACGTCTGGATCATGGCGTGCAGTAGAGCTATGTCCTAGAAGGAAACGTGTGGACCATGGCGTGCCGTAGAGCTATTTCCTAGCAGGAAACGTGTGGATCATGGCGTGTAGTAGAGCTCTATCCTGGCAGAGAACGTGTGGATCATGGCGTGCAGTAGAGCTATGTCCTAGCAGGAAACGTGTGGATCATGGCATGCAGCAGAGCTATGTCCTAGCAGGAAACGTGTGGATCAAGGCGTGCAGTAGAGATATGTCCTAGCAGGAAACGTGTGGATCATGGAGTGTAGTAGAGTTCTATCCTGGCAGGGTACGTGTGTGAATCAAGGCGTGTAGTGGAGCTCTATCCTGGCAGGAAACGTGTGGACCATGGAGTGTAGTAGAGCTCTATCCTGGCAAGAAACGAGTGGATCATGGCGTGCAATTGGGCTTTATCCTGGCAGGAAACGTGTGGATCACGGCGTGTAGTGGAGCTCTATCCTACGAGGAAAGGTGTGGATCATGGCGTGTAGTGGAACTTTATCCTAGCAGGAAACGTGTGGATCATGGCGTGCAGTAGAACTATGGCCTAGCAGGAAACGTGTGGATTATGATGTCACTTGTGGAGCTATGTCCTGGCAGAAAACGTGTGAATCATGGCATGTAGTGGGGCTCTATCCTAGCAAGAAACGTGTGGATCATAGCGTGTAGTAGAGCTATATCCTGACATAAAACAGGTGGATCATGGCGTGTAGTAGAGCTCTTTCCTAGCAGGAAACGTGTGGATCATGGCCTGCAGTAGAGCTATATCCTAGCAGGAAACGTGTGGATCATGGCGTGCAGCAGAGCTCTATTCCGGCAGGAAACGTGTGGATCATGGCCTGCAGTAGAGCTATATCCTGGCATAAAACAGGTGGATCATGGCGTGCAGCAGAGCTATATCCTAGCAGGTATAGTGTGGATCATGGTGTGTAGTGGGGCTCTATCCTAGCAGGAAACGTGTGGATCATGGCATGCAGTAGAGCTATATCCTAGTAGGAAACGTCTGGATCATGGCGTGTAGTGGAGCTCTATCCTGGCAGGAAACGTGTGGATCATGGCGTGTAGTGGAGCTCTATCCTGGCAGGGTAGGTGTGGATCACAGCGTCTAGTGGAGCTCTATCCTGGCAGAGAACGTGTGGATCATGGAGTGCAGTGGAGATATATCCTGGCAGGAAACGTGTGGATCATGGCGTGCATTAGAGCTCTATCCTGGCAAGAAAGGAGTAGATCATGGCGTGTAGTTGGGCTCTATCCTGGTAGGAAACGTGTGGATCATGGCGTGTAGAGGAGCTATGTCCTAGCAGGAAACGTGTGGATCATGGCGTGTAGTGGAACTTTATCCTAGCAGGAAACGTGTGGATCATGGCGTGCAGTAGAACTATGGCCTAGCAGGAAACGTGTGGATTATGATGTCACTTGTGGAGCTATGTCCTGGCAGAAAACGTGTGAATCATGGCGTGTAGTGGGGCTCTATCCTAGCAAGAAACGTGTGGATCATAGCGTGTAGTAGAGCTATATCCTGGCATAAAACAGGTGGATCATGGCGTGTAGTAGAGCTCTTTCCTAGCAGGAAACGTGTGGATCATGGCCTGCAGTAGAGCTATATCCTAGCAGGAAACGTGTGGATCATGGCGTGCAGCAGAGCTCTATTCCGGCAGGAAACGTGTGGATCATGGCGTGCAGTAGAGCTATGTCCTAGCAGGAAACATGTGGTTCATGGCGTGTAGTAGAGCTCTATCCTGGCGGGGTAGGTGAGGATCACGGCGTGTTGTGGAGCTCTATCCTGGCAGGAAACGTGTGGATCATGGCGT
The DNA here is from genome assembly GCA_034401795.1 of Chaetoderma sp. LZ-2023a. Lineage (NCBI taxonomy): Eukaryota > Metazoa > Mollusca > Caudofoveata > Chaetodermatida > Chaetodermatidae > Chaetoderma > Chaetoderma sp. LZ-2023a. The sequence goes on from CM067366.1 coordinate 99,863,117, forward strand.
GTAGTGGAGCTCTATCCTGGCAGGGTAGGTGTGGATCACGGCGTCTAGTGGAGCTCTATCCTTGCAGAGAACGTGTGGATCATGGAGTGCAGTGGAGATCTATCCCGGCAAGAAAGGAGTACATCATGGCGTGTAGTTGGGCTCTATCCTGGCAGGAAACGTGTGGATCACGGCGTGTAGTGGAGCTCTATCCTAGTAGGAAATGTGTAGATCATGGCATGCAGTGGAGCTATGTCTTACCAGGAAACGTGGGGATCAGGATGTCACTTGTGGATGTATGTCCTGGCAGAAAACGTGTGGGTCATGATGTCACATGTGGCGCTATGTCCTAAGAGCAAACGTGTGGATTATGATGTCACTTTTGGAGCTATGGCCTAGCAGGAAACGTGTGGATTATGATGTCACTTGTGGAGCTATGTCCTGGCAGAAAACGTGTGAATCATGGCGTGTAGTGGCGGTCTATCCTGGCAGGAAACGTGTGGATCATGGCCTGCATTAGAGCTCTATCCTGGCAGGAAACGTGTGGATCATGGCGTGTAGTAGAGCTATATCCAAGCAGGAAACGTGTGGATCATGGTCTGCAGTATAGCTATATCCTAGCAGGAAACGTGTGGATCATGGCGTGCAGTAGAGCTATTTAAAAACGCCGACCCAGGTATTTACATAGTTACCTATGCATACCTGCCAGTCTGCAAACTTCCGTCAAACCTCCTATGTGTGAGTGAGTGAGTGAGTGAGTGAGTGAGTGAGTGAGTGAGTGAGTGAGTGAGTGAGTGAGTGAGTGAGTGAGTGAGTGAGTGAGTGAGTGAGGGAGGGAGGGAGGGAGGGAGGGAGGGAGGGAGGGAGTGAGTGAGTGAGTGAGTGAGTGAGTGAGTGAGTGAGTGAGTGGGTGGGTCGGTGGGTGGGTGGGTGCGTGAGTGAGTGGGTGAGTGTGTTATGCTTTTGTGTGTGTGTGTGTGTGTGTGTGTGTGTTTGCCTGCGTACGTATCTGCCAATCTTATATGGGGGCGGGTGATGTGGGATGGATCCAGATATTTACGCTTGGTGGGCGCATGTCTCGCTTGGTGGGCGCATGCCTGCCAATCTATGGTGTGCGTGCATGCGTGTGTGTGTCATGGTGTCTGTCGAGAGAGTGCGTGTTTGTGTGCTTGCCTATCTTTAAAACATCTTAGAAAGGATGTGTTGTGGGATCCAGGCATTTACGCTTGGGGGCGCATGACTGCCAATCCCTGGTGTGTGTGTGTCTGTGCGTGCGTGTATATGCGTGCATATTTGTCATTGTTATGGGGGATGGATCCAGACATTTACGCTTGGTGGGCGCATGTCTGCCAATCCGTGGTGTGTGTGTGTGTGTGTGTGTGTGTGTGTGTGTGTGTGTGTGTATCGTAGCAGGAATAATGTGGATCATGGTGTGTAGTGGTGCTCTATCCTAGCAGGAAACGTCTGGATCATGGCGTGTAGTGGAGCTCTATCCTGGCAGGAAACGTGTGGATCATTGCGTGTAGTGGAGCTCTACCCTGGCAGGAAACGTGTGGATCATGGCGTACAGTAGAGCTAGGATAGTGCCGCACTACACGCCATGATTCACACGTTTTCTGCCAGGACATACCTCCACAAGTGATATCATAATCCACACGTTTCCTGCTAGGCCATTGCTCCAAAAGTGACATCATAATCCACACGTCTCCTATTAGGACATAGCTCCACATGTGACATCATGACCCACACGTTTCCTGCTAGGACATACATCCACAAGTGACATCATGATCCACACGTTTCCTGTTAACACATAGCGCCACTGCATGCCATGATCCACACGTTTCCCGCTAGGACATAACTAAACAAGTGACATCACCTTATTGACCTGCTAGGATAGAGCTCCACTACACGCCATGATCCACACGTTTCCTGCCAGGATAGAGCCCAACTACACGCCATGATCTACTCTTTCTTGCCAGGATAGAGCTCTAATGCACGCCATGATTCACACGTTTCCTGCCAGGATAGAGATCTACTACACACCATAATCCACACGTTTCCTGCCAGGATAGAGCTCCACTACACGCCGTGATCCTCACGTACCCCGCCAGGATAGAGCTCTACTACACGCCATGAACCACATGTTTCCTGCCGGAATAGAGCTCTACTGCACGCCATGATCCACACGTTCCCTGCCAGGATAGAGCTCTACTGCACGCCATGATCCACACGTTTCATGCTAGGATATAGCTCTACTACACGCCATGATCCACACATTTCCTGCTAGTAAATAGCTCTACTGCACGCCATGAGTCACACGTTTCCTGCTAGGATAGAGCTCTACTGCACGCCATGATCCACACGTTTCCTGCTAGGATAGAGCTCTACTGCACGCCATGATCCACACGTTTCTTGCTAAGATAGAGCCGCACTACACGCCATGATTCACACGTTTTCTCCAGGACATAGCTCCTCAAGTGATATCATAATCCACACGTTTCCTGCTAGGCCATTGCTCCAAAAGTGACATCATAATCCACACGTTTCCTATTAGGACATATATCCACATGTGACATCATGATCCACACGTTTCCTGTTAAGACATAGCGCCACTGCATGCCATGATCCACACGTTTCCCGCTAGGACATAACTAAACAAGTGACATCACATTATTGACCTGCTAGGATAGAGCTCCACTCCACGCCATGATCCACACGTTTCCTGGTAGGATAGAGCTCCACTATACGCCACTATACGCCGTGATCCAGACGTTTCCTGCCATGATAGAACCCAACTACACGCCATGATCCACTCGTTTCTTGCCAGGATAGAGCTCTAATACACGCCATGATCCACTCCTTTCTTGTCGGGCTAGAGCTCTAATGCACGCCATGATCCACACGTTTCCTGCCAGGATAGAGCTCCACTACACGCCTTGATTCACACACGTACCCTGCCAGGATAGTGAGTGAGTGAGTGAGTGAGTGAGTGAGTGAGTGGGTGGGTGGGTGGGTGGGTGGGTGGGTGGGTGGGTGGGTGGGTGGGTTGGTGGGTGGGTGGGTGGGTGGGTGAGTGAGTGAGTGAGTGAGTGTGTTATGCTTTTTTGTTTATTCCGAACGGGTGAATCGTTTTGAGTTCTTTGATCCAGAAGTGTTCTCTGTTTAATCTTAGTTTTGTGTTATCTTTAAAAATTCTTTCAATTGGTCTTATCGTGATGTCTTTCATAGAATGTCTTGGTTGGTTGAAATGCCATGAGATTCTCGTGTCTGTTTGGTGTCGGATTGCATGGATATGTTGTGTGAGTCGTTTGCTGAGTGTTTGACTTGTTTCTCCTATGTATTGAGAGCTGCATTGTTTGCATTCTATGAGGTAAATAATGTTGGTGGTATTGCAGCTCATTTGTGTGTTGATTTTGTAGTCTTTACCAGTTACGTAACTAGTGAATTTGTCAGCAGTGTTCATGTATTGTTTGCATGTGATGCAATTGCTGTTGTTGCATTGTTGGAGTGTCCCTACTATGTCGTGAGTGGCATCTGGTGTCGGTACGATCTTATTGTTAGCATCTGGATTTTTTATTTTAATTAGGCTAGAGTGGACTAGGTGGTCCCTAATGCTTTTATTTTTCTTGAATGCTACTACTGGGTAGTTGGGAAAAATTGGTGCTAAGATTGGTGAAGACAAGATGTACTTTTCCCAGTAGGTCCGAATGGATTTGCCTATGTGTTCTAATGATGGGTGGTATTGTAGTATGCAAGCTGGCCTAGGCTGTTTTTGTGTGGGTTGTTTGTAAAGAATGTCTTCTCTCTGTGTGTTCTCGGTTTTTTCTATGATGGCTTTAATTTCTGTCTCTTTGTATCCCCGGTGGATGAATGCATCTGTGCGTTGTTTTAATCTAGTGGGATCTGTGATGATGCGTTTGTCTATTAATGCTTGGCTGTAGATTATGGAATGTTTTGTGTTTTTAGGGTGGCTTGATTGTTTGTGAAGATACTGTTGTTTGTCTGTAGGTTTTCTGTATAGGTCCAATTTAAGCTTATTATCTTCTTTGTATACCATTGTGTACAAAAATGGGATTTTTTCTGTTGAATATTCCAAGTCAAATTTTATTGTGGGATGCTCTTTATTCATGTGTGCGTGAAATTCAAGTAGTTCGTTCTCACTGGTGTTCCAAATGAAAAATATGTCATCTATGTATCTAACTAAGTGAGATGGAGTGCTGCCCATCCATGTTGATAACATTCTGCTTACTATGGTGTACACGTAAATGTTAGCATATTTGACAGCAAACTCTGCTCCCATGGCTGTTCCATGTGTTTGTATGTAGTAGTCTTCATTGAATTGGAAGCTGTTTTTTTGTAAGAATGTATCTCATTATTTGGGCCAATTCGTCTGGGTAGATGTGTGCAGGTGTGTGGTTATTGTTGTTTGTGTTTGTTTTTTCAAGTGTATGTCTGTAATGTTCTGTGACAATCTGTATGCCTTCTTCGTGTGGGATGTTTGTGTATAGTGATCTGACATCCATTGTGCATAGGATTGAGCCAGCATCCACTATAGTGTTTTCTATATGTTGGATGAATGCAGTGGTGTCTTGTAGTAGATTTGGGATATCATTTTCCGTGTCTTTTAGTAGGTGGTCTGTGAATTCATTAATGCGTGACGTGGGGCCATCGCAGTTGGATACAATCGGGCGTCCAGGTGGTGGTATTTTGCCTTTGTGTATCTTAGGGTTAATGTAGATGCGTGGAGTTCTGACTTTGAATTCGGTGAGATATCTGTGTGTCTGTCATGTGATGGCTCCGGTGATTAGAAGTTCGTTAATGTATGCATCTATGGTGTCTTTATATTCAAAAGTGGGATTTTCACTGAGTTTGGTGTAGTATGCGACATCTGTAAGTTGTCTGTGTACTTCTGCAGTGTAGTCTGTTTTGTTGAGAATGACTATTGCGGAGCCTTTGTCTGCTGGTCTGATGACTATGTTTGTGTTATTAGCTAATGTTTTGAGGGCTGTTTTCTCATGATGTGTGATGTTGTATCGTGGTGACTTGTCGGGTGGTTTGGTGATAAGCTTGGTGAGTGATGACCGGAGTTTGTTGATGGCATTGGGTGTTGTGCTTGGTCTCCATTCTGAGGGTAGTTTGAATTTGGATGGTGCTGTGGGGTTTTCAAGGTTGTTGCTGTAAAAGTAGTATTTGCATTCTAACTTCTGATGAATTGATCTATGCAATGTATTTGTGTGTCTGGTGATATGTGGTGTGGTGTGGGTACAAATGAAAGGCCTTTGTTTAGAATGGAATTTTCTGTTTTGGTAAGTTTGTGGTTGCACAGGTTAACAACAATATCTGGTGTTGTTTTTTGTTTGTTGATGATGCGTTGTTTTCTGCGTTTTTGTAGTTGTGTACCTGATGTTAAACGTCTAATTGGCCGATTATTTCTAAGAGTAGTTTTTTCACATTTTCGTTTTTGGATTGTTTTATGGCTTCGGCATATGATTTGGTTTGTGGTGTGCTTGTACTTGTCTGTGATGTTGTTTGGATGGGTTGGGTTCTGGGTTGGTGTGTTGAGTGTGTGATAGGTTGTGTTCTGGGAAGGTACATCTGCTCTCTTGGTGGTGATGGATGTGCGTGGTGGATGGGAGGTGGTTGTCTTGAGTAGGGTATTATAAAGTGTCGGTTGTTTGTGTAGTGGCGGCTGGTTTGTGATGTTTGTTTTGGTCCAACTTGCCCTGGTTTGAAGGTGGTTTGTGGTGAATGTGGTTTGTTCTGTATGTGTGGTACTCCCCCGTTTTTTGGCAGTGGAAGTGGGTTGCTCCTCGGTTGTCTCTCTGTGTTGATCTGTGGTTGCTGTTTGAGCTGTGTAGGTCTAAACCATTGAGTTGTGGTTTGGTTGTTCTGTGGTGTTTGTGGTCTTGTGTATGTATGTGGGTTTTGCTTTGTGTGTTGTCTTTGTGCTGGTTGAGGTGTTGGCAACAGCGGTGGTCTGTGGCGTCTCTCTGTTGGTGCGTGTTGTTCTGGGCGTGCTTGCTTCTGCGTGTGGTTTATTTGATGTTGTAGATCCATCAAAGGCGGGATGTTTGCCTTTCGCATGACTGGGTTTTGTCTGCTTTGTTTGTGTGTGTCATTGTGTGTCCTGTTTGTGTTTGTTTTGTGTGTCTTTATGCTGGTTGTGGCGAACTTAGCAGCTATCATGTGTGCCTTAGCAACAGCTCTGTCCGTTTCGTATGTGTGTGAGTCTAACAGATTCCCTTCAATTATGTGTGCTTGCTGTTTGTGGTAGTGTAGTTTTTTGTAGTAATGTGCTAGGATTGCGTGTTGGATGCTGTTAGCCGCGGCTTTTAAGATCGAGTCGATCTCTGCAGTGGTTTCTGTGTTGGGGTCTACGATGGCTAGTGCTATGTCTGGCTTAGCGATATGTGTGTTGTTCTTGATTGGCATGTTCTATGTTCTGTATGTGGTGCTGCAGTTGTTCTGTTTTGTATAGGGATTTGAATAGTTGCTGAAATGTGTTTTCGTGCTGTTGGTTGACAGGGTGCTCTAAATCGGCTTTGCTGAAGATTGGTGGTAGGCGTGTCTGTGTTTCTGCATCCGTGTGTGCTTTTGTTGTTAATGTGGTGGTGTTAGTAGTGGCTGCAGAGGTGGCCGATTGTTGTGGTGGTGGTGGTGACGGCGGGGTGGTTGCTGTTGGGTTGTGCGTTGTAGTTGTGTGTTCTTCTGTAGGGTTGACTGATTGTGTGGTTTGTATTGGTGTGGGTGTGGACTTTGGGTGTAACTCTGTCTGGCTCCTGGTCTGTGGCCTGTTATCCTCTGGATTCATAGTGGACAGGTGCGTGCGCGCGCGCGTGTGTGTGTGTGTGTGTGTGTGTGTGTGTGTGCGTGTGCGCGCTTGTGCGTGTGTGTGGTTAAAAAACAAGATTGGAAGATATGGTGTCTCTGGCGTCTCTCTGTTGGTGCGTGTTGTGCTGGGCGTGCTTGCTTCTGCGTGTTTCTTCTTCTTGCTTCTTCTCTGTTAACGAAGATATATTATATTGAAAGCAAAACAAAAACATTATTGCAGTATATATATTACAATAAAAACTTACGTTTGTTGATTTCTGTTGGAGGCCATATTTCCTAGATTATTTGCACTAAAACACTAAAGTGGCTAAGCTATTATGTAACACTAATCTGGCAAAACTGTTATAAAAACACTAATCTGGCTTAAATTTTGGCAAAACTTATAATAAGGTGGTTACGATCCTTTCGGCTGTTGTTACCTTCGTCAGAGGACATGACTAATGCTGTGTTTAAACATGGTATTTATAGGGGAGGTTCTAGGGTGAGGTGGGGTGATGGGGGAGGGGAAATTATTAGTTGGATTGAATGTGGGTTGACCATCAAAGGATGTTTATAGAGTTCAAAGTACTATTATTCGCCATGGAGTGATTAACACCTGGTATGGGTTCATAATACAA